>OY804580.1:124075727-124680727 GCA_963680875.1 Bathymodiolus brooksi | reverse complement strand
GACTACATCTATTTTGATTAAATTACAGGAAGTAATCTTTTAATTGTATTTCATGGGCGTCTTTAATTGACAAATAAACATATTCTATTCTATTCCTATGTCACAGTCTGTGTTATTAAAACTCTGAGTCTGACAAACATACATATATATGTAAAATGCTAATTTCCATTTTTTCATGGTTTTTTCATACTATTAGATATAAAGATTTGACTGAACAGATTTTATATCCAAAATGCAACAGAATGCACCATTTTCATTTCAAATATTTTATTGATAAATCAATAGGATTGGATAACAGGCTATGCCTATACAAATCCTCTCCAACAACAAGATGGAACACCATTTTGCATCCTTCTGAAAAAAAATCCATATTTTCATGGTTTTAATCACTTGAACTACTCCACACTGTTAAAAATAAATAATAAGCAATACGTTATGCATTAAAATTTTCAAATGAAATTTGATATGTTATTAACCTTTAGTCAAACAGAGAATGTAAACAAAATTCCCCTTTGATGTTTCCGCTTGAACTGTCGGAGAAAAGAACATGCATTCGTCATCAGGATGCGATGTAATCAGGAGTATTTTACGTGGAAATTTTGGTATCTTCACTTTCCTCCATAGAATGATCAAATATAGTAAGATACAGATGACAATGTAAGTAAACAATACTGCATAAACAAGTTTATCTCGGTTATCTTTTTCAAAGATTTCATCAAATCCCGCCATGTTGTTTGGCAAAGTACAGTAAAAGTCAAATTGGGTCAGGAAATGGATACTTGTTGAATCCGGGAGTCCATAAATTTTAATAACAAAATATTTTTATTGCCAATCATAGGCGCCTGTTAGCAGACATGGGGTAATCGTAATTTGTAATCGTAATCGTTGTAATCGATTACATTTTTTCATGTAATCGGATGTAATCTGTAATCGGCCATTTTTTAGATTACATGTAATCGTAATGTAATCGATTACATTCATTTTGACCCTGTAATCATGATTACATTTAGATTACTTTTCATCATTTTTACTTATTTTGTCTTGATTGAAACATATCTCCTTAGATATTTAATGTATGATTTATGTAAATGAATTTTCTTCATGAAATTTGTTAAACAAATAATGTAGAATGGTTTACCAGAAAAAATATAAAGTTTATTGACATCTAGATAAAAAAATATGTTATGAAATTCAATTGTTAAAAACTCCCTAAAAAAATCTATTAAAATTAATTGGCAATCACAACATGTTCAAAAGATATATTATTCTATGTTTAATTGTAATCAAAACTATTACAGGTACAACAAATATTATGTATTAATTATGGCTTCAAAGACTTGATATCCAAACAAATAATATCTCAATTTCAATTACTTTAGGATTTCAAAATTTCAGTGAAAACAGTTTGTCGGCTTGTGTAAAACACAACAAGCTCTACAAATTTTAATTATCTGACACAACTTTCAAGATTTTATATATGAAATTGTTTCTATGAAAGACTATCGCCATGTCCCCATGATTCCCATAAGATAAATAAATATTTTATATAAACCAAAACATAGGTATCTCATGAAGATTTCTTATACAAGTTTAAAAAGAGATCTAAATTTCAATAAAGATATTATATATAAAAAGCAAAACGTAAATTATATAGTAGAATAACAAAATATTTTCAATCATACATATTACAAATTAAGTGATCAATAGCAAGTTGTAATATTAGTAAAATTTGGGATTTTTTAAAAAAATATTCCAATGTATCCGATATTCAGAGATATGTGATATTTCTGCTTTTTATTTTGGTGCTGATTTTCCTTTTAATATTGGATTATATGATCATTTTCATTATTTGTGGGTTACTATGCAACCTGTAATGGATATTTTATTAAATCTATTTACATAAATTAAGGATTTAGTTTTCATATTTAGACTGAGAAATTGTGCATATTTTTAAGCAAGTTTTTAGACCCAGAATGACTTTTGTTTTTTTATCTTCTTAATTATATATCACATTGAAATGGTGTGAAATTTAGTAATGGTGATTGTTACATAATTTGGTGTCATAAATAAGACCATAATTACAAATTTTATCTGTGGCACAGGTTAACTGCTAGTTTATTATCCACAATAAACTATTGACAGGATGTTTAAAATTATTTGATATATATTATCAAAATGTGCAAATGTATGTTATAATATTTAATAATAGTATAAGATGGAATGAATATGCATGGTTATAGTAATAACACACAACATATTTTTTGAAAAAAGGAAAATGAGAATTGCTGTTTATAATTTACAATGTACTGTATGTTATTGCATGTAATGATCACATTAAAACTGAATTGTAATTCATAGTTCTGAGTAAGAAATACATTAAATAAGAGATATTGGACAGATAAACATGAGACAAAATAATATAAAACACTAATATATTGGTTGTCATGACATTAAATGTAATCAGTAATGTAATCAATTACATTTGAAAATTGATGTAATCGTAATGTAATGTAATCATGAAAATTGCAAAGTAATTGTAATGTAATCGATTACATTTGAATGTAATTGACCCCAAGTCTGCCTGTTAGGGTAGAACTATTAACATAAAATTTAATACAATTAATTACATTGATTGGTAATGATTTTAACAGCAATGATGAATTACAGATAACCATAAGAGAAAAAAAATAAAAATTATTAGCCAAAAAAAATAATAAAAAATACAAGCTATACAAACAAATACAGGATCCAGGAGTCAATACATTAGCAGAGGCATTTTTAATATATATATATATATATTGTTGACTTAATATAGGAAATTGCTACACTAAATATTGCCTGAAAGAACTTCGCATCTAAAAGTATACAATTTGGTTAATAATAGATATAATTTATCATAAACATAATTATCTTCAGCAGACAAAAGCCAAGCAAAAACTATTATCAAGATATTTGAGATTATTAAATTTCTTTTCTAAATGTTCTAAAATTTCTTTTCTTATTTCATCAGATTTTGGACATTCTAACAGGAAGTGAAGTTCATTTTCTACCTCTAGATTACATAATTTGCATATTCTCTGTGATGCTGGTATATTCCTATATCGTCCACGTTCTATTTCTAGTTGATGTGAACTAATCCTAAATTTTGTAATTAAACGTCTCTTGTCATAATTTCCCCAATGCAAATATGGTTCAAAAGTAAAGTTGTTTTAATTGGTGTAAAATTCATATACAAAGGATTGTTACCAAAACAACATATTAAATACAAAACAAAGAAACTGTTAAATACAATCAAACTACATATACATGTTTGAAACGCATGCCTCCCTGACGACATTTAGTATGAGGAGGTGGTACATTTTAAATATGATTTAGATATCAATAAAAATAGAACATTTAATAGTTATATAATAATGTGGTCTTGTCCAGGTAATAAGGGTCGGGTAGTATGTCTCTCAGACCTGTGTAATATTTTGGGTTCATTCAACCTATGCCAACATTTTAAAAAATATATATAAAAAGGTAAAAAAAAGATTGTTGGCATAGGTTGGCTGTATCCCGGAACGCCAACATTTTGAAAGATCAAAGTAAGTTGTCCTTCCTAATTAAGAGGAATTAAGGGGTCCCATTAAGGGTGGATGATCAGAGCAATCACAGGTAAATAAAGGTACATTTGATTCTCTTATTTGTATTTTCTATATAAATGGAATCAAATAAAATACGAAAACATAATAATTAATGAATATTTATTATTAAATTTTAAAACTATATATAAGCACACATGAAATATAAAAACATAATAGTTACTATTTATATTAAATTTTCAAACTATATAAGCAGACATGAATTATGAAACATAATAAAGATTCTTTTTAGACGACTTTTTAACTGTGTCAATAAAAGGTTTTATACGTATTATGTGAACTGTGATAAAATGGATCTTACCTTTTAGCTGATGAGATGATAACTTTTTAGAATTAGTGGTGAAATGCATATTTTTATATCTAAAGTAGTCAATCAGATGCGAATCTATAATTTTAATGAACTTTTTAAATGGCGACATGGTTGGGGGAAACAGATGTGAAATACAGCAAAGTGATATGATATACATGTACGCCAAAAACCAATTTTAGACAATCCTATTCTTGTAATTAACTTTTAGCAGCAATCTGACAAATTGTAAAATCTTAACTGTATATAGAAGGATTTTTATGCTAAGTGTGTGTAGGTAGGACTTCATTGTATATATGTGCACAAAATCGAATGGTGGAGTGAATACGAGCACTGTACATAAACGGAGCACCTGTTCTACATACTGACGTATGGTTCTCCTACAAATGGGGTTAAAGATAAAGAAGAAGAAGAAGAAGAAGAAGAAGAAGAAGAAGAAGAAGAAGAAGAAGAAGAAGAAGAAGAAGAAGAAGAAGAAGAAGAAGAAGAAGAAGAAGAAGAAGAAGAAGAAGAATATTTATTTTTCAATGTTAAAACTATATATATGAAATATGAAATATGAAAACATAATAATAAACTTTAAAACTATTATAAGCACTACATTTTGAAATATATAAATGTCAATGATGTTGGAATTTAGCTTGGATTGGGAGCCCTTGGACCATCTGCTCTCCATATGTTAAAGTCTTAATTAATGGCTTATTTTCTTATTGGATTTAAAAAAAAAATACAACAAATAAATTATAATATTTCTCATTACTTTGTCATTTTCTTTATTTCAATTTTCTTTTTAAAATCAATATATTTTACTTCATTTTTATTATATTTTAATTAAATATAGTATGTCATATTTCACTTATTAATTACTTTTTTAAACTAAATTACAACAAAAATATTATCTTATTTCTTATTAAATTTGTCCTTTTCTCTATTTCAATTTTTCTTCATATATATATATCTTTTTTTTAAAAATAAATCACAAAAAATATACTATTTAATTTCTTATTAAATTTGTCCTTTTCTTTATTTCAATTTTTCTTCATATATATTTATATATTTTTTTAATTACAAAAAATATTTTAATTAATTTCTCATTACATTTTAATCAAAGTTAGCATATAATATTTCACTTATTAATTACTTTAAAAAAAACCTTCAAGTGGCCCCAACTTATTTCTTTTTAAATGTTGGCATAGGTTGAATGAACCAATTTAAGTAGGTATTTAAAAGCATATTTTATGGAAATAACAAACAAAAAATCAGTATATCAGCACATAAATTTAAAATCCAATTTTATAAAAATAATTAGGATATTATAAGCACATATATTTTAACATCAATCATTATGAAAATAAAATAGGATATTATAAGCATATATATTTTTATATCATACTTCATGAAAATAAATTAGGATATTATAAGCACAGATATGTTTTTTTTATTTATCATACTTCAAATTATCTTATAAATAATTAGCTTGGAGTGAACTGAATTATCTTATGATTAAATAGCTTGGAGTGAGCAATTAAAATTTTTTATAATAAATTTCACTTTTGAGACCTTTTTACAAGTTTTTTTTTTTTCAAGTTGTTAAATTTTAACAGACTTATTCTTATATTTTTACATTGTTTTTTTGTTTAGTTTTGTTTTTTTTTATAATAAATTTCACTTTTGAGACCTTTCTACAAAAGTTTAATTTTTTTTTTTCAAGTTGTTAAATTTTAGCAAATACATTCTTATATTTTTAGATTGTTTTTTGTTTATTTTTTTATTTAATAATAAATTTCACTTTTGAGACCTGCATTTCCAAATTTACTTACCTGTAACTGTCATTAATTGTTATATAAACACCTGTAATATAATGTATGTTGGCATACCTTGAATATGATATTTCAAAATGTTGGCGTAGGTTGAAGACACCATATTTTGGCATATTACCTGGACAAGACCACATTAATATCATTATTATACTGAGTGTCTAATTGTCCAGGTAATATGCCAAAATATTACCCAGGTAATATGTCAAAATATTACAGTACCAAATATCACTACAGAAACTTACACGAAGTATAATAATGATCTATATTTTCATGAAACTATGGCACCTTGTGCAATGAATTGCCATCATTTTTTTTTTAAATACAGTTGTGAAAAAGTGGCGTTTGACGCTTGATGTTTTAGATCATTCCCATCTTATAGTAGATCTGCACACAGGGCCGGTAACAATCATCTCATGAAATTATCAAAATCTCTATAAACTATAAAGTAATTTCGTGTGTTGATTGTTCTGCACTTCCGGCTTTTGATTATCTTCAAGCTTATCTTATATTTGAACTGATTTAATGATAAATTTTAATATTGAACCATAAATATAAACCGTTATCGAGTTATGTAAAACATATCGTTTTTGCACAAGTTCTCAAAAATGATGTTTGAAGTTATTTTACGGAATTTTACGAATACGGTTTATGTTTTATAATTTCAAGATGGCAGCCCCCATGGTCAATGTTCTTGTTAACCCCTCATATCGTTTTACGATAAAACATGGAATCAGGATGATTGTTAGACAGAGTAGTTTAATTAATTTAGAAAAATGCTTGACCACACATGTAAAACACAAACACGACGGAAAATTTGTAGATCGTGAACATGGTAAGAGCCACAAGACTTGAGAGGGTCTTGCAATTCATTATCCCACATGCCGTGACATGGTTTATCATACTTTATGAGGTATCGGGTCCGTTCGCCCTAACTACACATTCGCTCTGGGTTCGTTCACCCTTAAAGTGGGTCCGTTCGCCCCGATAATTAAAAGGTATTTTAATGAACATAATGCATATGAGCAAGAATATGGTATTTGAACCCAAATCAAATATATCTCGTTGTGGCAGACAGTTTCTCGTGCATCATGAGTGCTCATCGGAACCCCTCGGCCCCCGTCCCCCACGATCCACTACAGTTTCTGATACCGATAGAAAACTGATCAAATTGGATATTTCTTTGATATATGTTGTAATTCTATGGCCAAATGATTGGTTGGTGTGTTAGATGAATGGTGACCATTCATAAATATTTTATGAATAAATTTTTTTTTAATGTCCATCTTCGTACTTTTATGCGTCGTTTCTTATCGTTATTTTTGTCTCCGAACTGCGTAACGGAGTTGGATTTCCACACAACTATAACATAAAAAAATGTAAGCTAGCCGTTAAAATATTGACAAACATTGATAATGAAGAATGGAGAGAAGAACATTTTGAGCAGAGTAAGTATTTCTGTTGCAGGTGTCATATATTGCGCGTTACATTGGTTTCCGATTTCGTAATGCTATTTTAAGTTGTGTTATCTCCTTTTTGTAACAGTCGCCATAACAACGATTAGCATAAATAAACTCTCGTGAGATGTTTAAATAGATTAATCACGAATGTTTACATTTAAGCTTTTCATTTTCTATTTTGTTTATTCAATCATGCACCTGTTCCGTTATGTGTTACATGTCATCTAAAAAGAAAGGTTAATTTAAAGATTAAATAAATTGGTATGATTTACAATTTCCGCCCAATTGAACTTCTGGTCACAAGTGAACCATGTGTAATGGAAGTGTGATTTTCGGAACATTTTTGCAATTTTTGTATAATATTATAACTCCGATACAGTGCTTGTGGTATCCTGTCGCGTAAACCCCAAATGGTCTTTGATGGTGCCGTTTCATACATTTTTATCGAGACAGGAAACCAAATGTTTATTACCATAACTTGTAATAAACATTTGGTTTCCTGTCATGATAAAAATGTTTAAAAAGATGGGTAAATATTTGTTCCTGATATCACTTGTTTCTCTTATACAGTGTTGATATAAGGCCAAAAAAAAAAATATGTGTGTTTACGGTCACCCGATCCACCCTATTTTTCAGCCGCCGACCCTAACCTTTTTTATTGGCAATTATTCCACCCTAATTTTTGCTAACGACCCTATCAATTTTTACACAGAATTCGGATAACCATTTTTATTGTTTAATCAGCAGCAATGTTTTATTTATTCAACTGCTAGTTTTTTGTCGAAATTGAGAGCATAGAAGGTAGAAAAACTGTGTAACTCGTCATAAAACAAATGACGGCTTACCGGAAATTTCGAAAATGAAATACCGGAATCAGATTCCGGAACCGGGCACGACTATTTCCGGTTTTGCCGATAGTTAAAAAAAAAAAAAAAAATTAATGCCGACCGACCGACCCTAGATTTTTTTGACATGTGACAGTAAACACACATATATTATTTTTTGGCCTAATCATATTCGACGTATGAAATATTTAAGTTTTAGTATTTAACCATTTGGATACCAAATGAAACCAAAAATTCAAATACCATATTCTTGCTCATATTTTAATTTGAAATAATGAAGTAATCTGCTAATCATATAATATAGAAAAGTATTAATTTAAAGAAAAAATATGAGCTTTTGGAAAATAATTAAGGTCTTTTCAAACAATTATTATGTGGATTGTTTGAAATGCTTAATTGAAATTAATGATTGTTGATTATTGTATATCTTGGATCTCTTTGTTTTCATTGGTGGCTTTGATTCTGTAATTATGCACTTTCGATGTAAGCTTGGTATGAGTAAAATAACGTTGAAACAAATTGCAAACATAAAAGAATTTCTCAATTTATTATCTATAAACCATCAAATATCATTTTTAATATTCTACATATAATTATCAGGGCGAACGGACCCAGGGCGAACGTGTATTAGGGCGAACAGGTACTAGGGTGAACGGACCTGGAACCGTTTATGAGGTGAATGGTATCCGAGATCCTCTAAGCAAAATGATATTTATATTTTTCTTGCATGTTTGGGTACATTATGATACCTAATTAAAACAGGTTTGTCATCAGAGTGGTTTTATTGCTACGGTTGGTTATACATTTGTAATAGGAGTGGTTTTATTGCTATGGTTAGTTATACATTTGTAATAGGAGTGGTTTTATTGCTATGTTTAGTTATACATTTGTAATAGGAGTGGTTTTATTGCTATGTTTAGTTATACATTTGTCATAAGAGTGGTTTATTGCTATGGTTGGTTATATATTTGTAATAGGAGTGGTTTTATTGCTATGGTTGGTTATACATTTGTAATAGGAGTGGTTTTATTGATATGGTTGGTTATACATTTGTAATAGGAGTGGTTTTATTGCTATGTTTAGTTATACATTTGTCATAGGAGTGGTTTTATTGCTATGGTTGGTTATACATTTGTAATAGGAGTAGTTTTATTGCTATTATTGGTTATACATTTGTAATAGGAGTGGTTTTATTGCTATGGTTGGTTATACATTTGTAATAGGAGTGGTTTTATTGCTATGTTTAGTTATACATTTGTAATAGGAGTGGTTTTATTGCTATGTTTAGTTATACATTTGTAATAGGAGTGGTTTTATTGCTATGTTTAGTTATACATTTGTAATAGGAGTGGTTTTATTGCTATGTTTAGTTATACATTTGTCATAGGAGTGGTTTTATTGCTATGGTTGGTTATACATTTGTCATAGGAGTGGTTTTATTGCTATGGTTGGTTATATATTTGTAATATGAGTGGTTTTATTGCTATGGTTGGTTATACATTTGTAATAGGAGTGGTTTTATTGCTATGGTTGGTTATACATTTGTAATAGGAGTGGTTTTATTGCTATTATTGGTTATACATTTGTCATAGGAGTGGTTTTATTGCTATGATTGGTTATACATTTGTAATAGGAGTGGTTTTATTGCTATGTTGGTTATACATTTGTAATAGGAGTGGTTTTATTGCTATGTTTAGTTATACATTTGTCATAGGAGTGGTTTTATTGCTATTGTTGGTTATATATTTGTAATAGGAGTGGTTTTATTGCTATGGTTGGTTATACATTTGCCATAGGAGTGGTTTTATTGCTCTAATTGGTTATACATTTGTATTAGAAGTGGTTTTATTGCTATTATTGGTTATACATTTGTAATAGGAGTGGTTTTATTGCTATTATTGGTTATACATTTGTAATAGGAGTGGTTTTATTGCTATGGTTGGTTATACATTTGTAATAGGAGTGGTTTTATTGCTATGATTGGCTATACATTTGTCATAGGAGTGGTTTTATTGCTATGGTTAGTTATACATTTGTCATAAGAGTGGTTTTATTGCTATGTTTAGTTATACATTTGTAATAGGAGTGGTTTTATTGCTATGTTTAGTTATACATTTGTAATTGGAGTGGTTTTATTGCTATGTTTAGTTATACATTTGTCATAGCAGTGGTTTTATTGCTATGTTTAGTTATACATTTGTAATAGGAGTGGTTTTATTGCTATGTTTAGTTATACATTTGTAATAGGAGTGGTTTTATTGCTATGGTTGGTTATATATTTGTAATAGGAGTGGTTTTATTGCTATGGTTGGTTATATATTTGTCATAGGAGTGGTTTTATTGCTATGATTGGTTATACATTTGTAATAGGAGTGGTTTTATTGCTATGGTTGGTTATATATTTGTCATAGGAGTGGTTTTATTGCTATGGTTGGTTATACATTTGTAATAGGAGTGGTTTTATTGCTATGGTTGGTTATACATTTGTAATAGGAGTGGTTTTATTGCTATGTTTAGTTATACATTTGTAATAGAAGTGGTTTTATTGCTATGATTAGTTATACATTTGTAATAGGAGTGGTTTTATTGCTATGGTTGGTTATATATTTGTCATAGGAGTGGTTTTATTGCTATGGTTGGTTATATATTTGTCATAGGAGTGGTTTTATTGCTATGTTTAGTTATACATTTGTCATAAGAGTGGTTTTATTGCTATGGTTAGTTATATATTTGTAATAGGAGTAGTTTTATTGCTATGTTTAGTTATACATTTGTAATAGGAGTGGTTTTATTGCTATGTTTAGTTATACATTTGTAATAGGAGTGGTTTTATTGCTATGTTTAGTTATACATTTGTAATAGGAGTGGTTTTATTGCTATGGTTAGTTATATATTTGTAATAGGAGTAGTTTTATTGCTATGTTTAGTTATACATTTGTAATAGGAGTGGTTTTATTGCTATGTTTAGTTATACATTTGTAATAGGAGTGGTTTTATTGCTATGTTTAGTTATACATTTGTCATAGTAGTGGTTTTATTGCTATGGTTGGTTATATATTTGTAATAGGAGTGGTTTTATTGCTATGTTTAGTTATACATTTGTATTAGAAGTGGTTTTATTGCTATTGTTGGTTATACATTTGTTATAAGAGTGGTTGTATTGCTATGTTTAGTTATACATTTGTAATAGGAGTAGTTTTATTGCTATGTTTAGTTATACATTTGTAATAGGAGTGGTTGCATTGCTATGTTTAGTTATACATTTGTAATAGGAGTGGTTTTATTGCTATGTTTAGTTATACATTTGTAATAGGAGTGGTTTTATTGCTATGTTTAGTTATACATTTGTTATAAGAGTGGTTGCATTGCTATGTTTAGTTATACATTTGTAATAGGAGTGGTTTTATTGCTATGTTTAGTTATACATTTGTAATAGGAGTGGTTTTATTGCTATGTTTAGTTATACATTTGTAATAGGAGTGGTTTTATTGCTATGTTTAGTTATACATTTGTAATAGAAGTGGTTTTATTGCTATGTTTAGTTATACATTTGTTATCAGAGTGGTTTTATTGCTATGTTTAGTTATACATTTGTCATAGGAGTGGTTTTATTGCTATGTTTAGTTATACATTTGTCATAGGAGTGGTTTTATTGCTATGTTTAGTTATACATTTGTTATCAGAGTGGTTTTATTGCTATGTTTAGTTATACATTTGTAATAGGAGTAGTTTTATTGCTATGTTTAGTTATACATTTGTAATAGGAGTGGTTTTATTGCTATGTTTAGTTATACATTTGTCATAGTAGTGGTTTTATTGCTATGTTTAGTTATACATTTGTTATCAGAGTGGTTTTATTGCTATGTTTAGTTATACATTTGTAATAGGAGTAGTTTTATTGCTATGTTTAGTTATACATTTGTAATAGGAGTGGTTTTATTGCTATGTTTAGTTATACATTTGTCATAGGAGTGGTTTTATTGCTATGGTTAGTTATACATTTGTTATCAGAGTGGTTTTATTGCTATGTTTAGTTATACATTTGTTATAAGAGTGGTTGTATTGCTATGTTTAGTTATACATTTGTAATAGGAGTGGTTGTATTGCTATGTTTAGTTATACATTTGTTATAAGAGTGGTTGTATTGCTATGTTTAGTTATACATTTGTTATAAGAGTGGTTGTATTGCTATGTTTAGTTATACATTTGTTATAAGAGTGGTTGTATTGCTATGTTTAGTTATACATTTGTAATAGGAGTGGTTTTATTGCTATGTTTAGTTATACATTTGTAATAGGAGTGGTTTTATTGCTATGTTTAGTTATACATTTGTTATAAGAGTGGTTGTATTGCTATGTTTAGTTATACATTTGTTATAAGAGTGGTTGTATTGCTATGTTTAGTTATACATTTATAATAGGAGTAGTTTTATTGCTATGTTTAGTTATACATTTGTAATAGGAGTAGTTTTATTGCTATGTTTAGTTATACATTTGTTATCAGAGTGGTTTTATTGCTATGTTTAGTTATACATTTGTCATAGGAGTAGTTTTATTGCTATGTTTAGTTATACATTTGTAATAGGAGTAGTTTTATTGCTATGTTTAGTTATACATTTGTTATCAGAGTGGTTTTATTGCTATGTTTAGTTATACATTTGTTATCAGAGTGGTTTTATTGCTATGTTTAGTTATACATTTGTCATAGGAGTGGTTTTATTGCTATGTTTAGTTATACATTTGTTATCAGAGTGGTTTTATTGCTATGTTTAGTTATACATTTGTAATAGGAGTAGTTTTATTGCTATGTTTAGTTATACATTTGTAATAGGAGTGGTTTTATTGCTATGTTTAGTTATACATTTGTCATAGTAGTGGTTTTATTGCTATGTTTAGTTATACATTTGTCATAGGAGTGGTTTTATTGCTATGGTTAGTTATACATTTGTTATCAGAGTGGTTTTATTGCTATGTTTAGTTATACATTTGTTATAAGAGTGGTTGTATTGCTATGTTTAGTTATACATTTGTAATAGGAGTGGTTGTATTGCTATGTTTAGTTATACATTTGTTATAAGAGTGGTTGTATTGCTATGTTTAGTTATACATTTGTTATAAGAGTGGTTGTATTGCTATGTTTAGTTATACATTTGTAATAGGAGTGGTTTTATTGCTATGTTTAGTTATACATTTGTAATAGGAGTGGTTTTATTGCTATGTTTAGTTATACATTTGTTATAAGAGTGGTTGTATTGCTATGTTTAGTTATACATTTGTTATAAGAGTGGTTGTATTGCTATGTTTAGTTATACATTTATAATAGGAGTAGTTTTATTGCTATGTTTAGTTATACATTTGTAATAGGAGTAGTTTTATTGCTATGTTTAGTTATACATTTGTTATCAGAGTGGTTTTATTGCTATGTTTAGTTATACATTTGTCATAGGAGTAGTTTTATTGCTATGTTTAGTTATACATTTGTAATAGGAGTAGTTTTATTGCTATGTTTAGTTATACATTTGTAATAGGAGTAGTTTTATTGCTATGTTTAGTTATACATTTGTAATAGGAGTAGTTTTATTGCTATGTTTAGTTATACATTTGTTATCAGAGTGGTTTTATTGCTATGTTTAGTTATACATTTGTTATCAGAGTGGTTTTATTGCTATGTTTAGTTATACATTTGTAATAGGAGTGGTTTTATTGCTATGTTTAGTTATACATTTGTTATAAGAGTGGTTTTATTGCTATGTTTAGTTATACATTTGTAATAGGAGTAGTTTTATTGCTATGTTTAGTTATACATTTGTAATAGGAGTAGTTTTATTGCTATGTTTAGTTATACATTTGTTATCAGAGTGGTTTTATTGCTATGTTTAGTTATACATTTGTTATCAGAGTGGTTTTATTGCTATGTTTAGTTATACATTTGTCATAGGAGTAGTTTTATTGCTATGTTTAGTTATACATTTGTAATAGGAGTAGTTTTATTGCTATGTTTAGTTATACATTTGTAATAGGAGTGGTTTTATTGCTATGTTTAGTTATACATTTGTTATAAGAGTGGTTTTATTGTTGATCATTACTGTTTCAATACAAACATATTAATTATACATTTCAGTTGAATTGTCTAAAGAAGACGATGACTTTTTTGGAGTAACAGAGTTTTACGATTCTATTCCATCATACACAAATCCATCCGTTGGTCTTGAAAAAGAACAAATAAGAAAAAAATATAACATTCAAGAACAGAGACATCCTGAAAACTATGAAGTTGTAAATGTTCCTTATGGATGTGTTCGATTGGACTCCCGTGTTGCCCAACAGTTTAAGACATCAGAACACTTGACTAAAGTTCGTAAGAGAAGAAAGAGAGAAAGAAGTACATTAGAAACAAATGATCTGGATGGAAAACAAATGTCACATGACAACTATAATAGTAAAGATTCATCACATGACAACTATAGTAGTAAAGATTCATCACATGATAACTGTGCTATTGACAATTCATCATATGTCTACATTTCCCAAAATTCTGTACACAGTTGTAATAATACAGTCAAAGATCCTAGGGATATTTATGTAGATCATGCACGTATTGTGAGTCCTGAAGATGAAAATGAATTGAACATTTCTACAAACTATTCATTTTCAAATACTGATAATGAAAAGTCTAAATGTGGCACAAATATTGAACTCAGTGAAAGTTTTCATAAAAATAAACATACAAGAACAAGTGAAGCTGAAATACAATACTTAAAGAAAAAGTCATCATTATCATTTCTAGCTGAAGATGAGGTACCTGGTCCTGATATGACCAAATCTTTTAATGAGGAAAGACTTAATTTTATTGATCAAACATATTTTGGTTCTTTGAATTTTAAAGAAGACAGAGAAGTGAATGAAGAAAATGACGAGTTATTTAATAAGACTGAATGTTCTAAGACAGGCTTTGTAAGTGATACAACTCCTAAGACAAACTATAATAAACGTTTGAATGAGGAGAAACAGAATGACCAGGACAATACTGGTTCTTACAGCAGTGAAAATCAGGTTAAAAAACCAGTAGAAAAACAATTCTTGCAAACTTTTCAACAGGAATCTACTGTGAATGACAATTTTATTGATGAACAGTATTTTGGTCAAACTGTTATACCTGACAAAACTAAATCTGATCTAAACAGTACCTTAGGAAAACCGATGGCTAGTTTATCTGGGTTTGACAATAATACAAAATTTAACTCAGTTTCTGAAGGAAAACAGAGTATGGAAGACAAATTGAGTATAAATTTCAAGACAAATGTTGAGTCAACTGAAACAACAGAGAGTTATGATAACTTTATTGGTGATCAATACTTCAGTACATCAAATCATTCAAAATATCAAATATTAGATTCTGAAGATATCCATCAAATAGACAGGTCAGGTGACCAAAATTCTGACCAATCAACAGTAAATCAGTTGAATGAAGGGAGAAATGATACATTTGACAAAGATTTTTATCAGTCGGGAGAAACAAAACAGGTTGAAAGTGAATCAACTGGATATAAGATGGAATATTTTAAACAAAGGAAAGACAAAGACTCAATGAGTTCAGCAGAGGAGGCTGTAAAACAGATACAAGCAGAATTAAAACAACCTGTAAAAGATTCAACAGAAGGTATTGTTACAGAAATTTGAAAATTTACATGATTTAGTCTTTATTTAAATCAATCGCCTTTGAAAAATACCACAAATGTAAGAGAAAAAAATCTGCTTTTTTTATTACAAAAAATAGAATTAAATTGTTCTTTTTGGCACATTTTCTATTGTAGGGTTAGGGGTAATGGTGTCTAAAGCCACTTTCAACAATATTTCAGTCATATCGTGGCAGTCAGTTTTATTGGTGGAGGAAACACGAGTAACCGGAGAAACTACAGACCTGCCGCAAGTCACAGAGAAAATTAATCATATAATATTGTATCGAATACACCTCACCTGAACGGGGTTCGAACTCACAACATCAGTGGTGATAGGCACAGATTGCATAGGTAGTTATAAATTCAACTACCATACGATCACGACCACGACGGCCCAGTCAATATCTATTGTACATTTGAACATACAATGTCTGTGATATGAAGAGTTGTACAATATTATTATTTTAAATGATACCTATATATGTTTCTCTGTAGATACAAAACCTGAAAGTAAAGTCCTGAGAAGAAGTAAAGAATTGAGGTCAAAGCTAGGTCACATGACATTATCAGAAATTACAACAATGTTATATGATAATATAGTTTACAATAAAGGTAGGTAACTCATACCAGACTGTTCTGACTAATCATTTTATAGAGGCAGAATTTGATCACTGAATTGTAAGGTAATTGAAGTTTCAAAGCACATGTTCATCTCCTGTTCTAATAATAGTTTACAATAAATGGTGTCTCCTGATTACAATGTTACAATTGGTCACTTAACAGAGTTCATTGTTTCTCATGTTTTATTTCCTCTTTGACAATTTTTTAAATATATAAATTTTGGTTGAGACATTGAATTTTCTTACAAAATGTAGTTAATCTGTATCTAATCCCTGAATGCTGATCTTATTTACTACTTAAATACAAAAGCCAAGATTATGTATGCTCAGTGATTCGTCGTGAGAAAGGGGGACAACTGTTTCAACTGGAATTATGTAATGTTTATGGTTAACAAAATTGTGAAGATGACTGTAAACTCTGTCTGGCATTAAATTGATTAAATAACACTGTTCACAATAACAATTCTAAAATGGACAAATTGAATTGTATGAAAAAATGTCCAGCCATTTTAACAGTCAATCTGACAGATATGGACATGGATTATGAGTGGATTATTGATGTTTAGCACCACTGTCATGTGATAAAGGAACTGTATCGGTCATGTAATGGTCATTATGTGCATCTCGAGTGCAGTAGATCGTGGTTTCAAACCCCGGTCAAGTCAAACCACCGACTATGAAATTGGTATTTGCTGCTTATCAGTTAAGCATGCAGCATTACGGAGAAAGAGTGAAGACTGCCTTAATCTAAATCGGGATAATGTGTCCAAGTGGCATATCTAACTATTAACTGTTGTTTCATTGAACTAACTCTTTAAAAGTTCAACTAACATGACTAATTATATATTCATATAGTGAAAATGTATAAAGATAAGGAAGTCAACAAAAATGTAAAAAATATTTTTTTTCAATGTGTGACGTAAAATTGTTTTTGACATTTACTTCACTGAATTTGGTACTGCTTTGACAACTATTTTGCCTATTTTGTTCCAGTGTTGTTATAAATACTGTTATAGTGACAACCGGAACCTTTGAGCCGTAATGAAAGTGGGAGGTTTGGCACTTTAAAATCTGATTCAACCTACCATTTCTTTAGAAATGCCTGTACCAAGTCAGGGTCATTACGGTTTTCACAGTTTTCCGGTTGTTGACTGATTTTGTCTGTTTATATACTTATGAGTTTTGACTTTCCCTTTGTAAGATTGTTCGGAGTTCGGTAATTTTGTTATTACCCTTATTGGTATCATACAAAACAGATCATCATCATCATCTCATTGAAATGTACAAACTTGTTCTCATCTTGATATACTCAGTAGTTAAAACATTGATCACTTGGTCTCAAACAACAATCAATCACTCACTGTCTTGATTTAGGTACCTAGTATTTAATCAAATGTGATATAACTTGTTATAGATGATGTTATTGCCCTCGACAAGCCCTATGGACTAGCCTGTCAAGGTAAGAATATGTTTTACTGTCTTTATCTAAACACAGTAACACCTGTTGTTATAGAAAAGTAGTAAATTATTTATTTTTGATTTTTAACAAGAATTATGATAGAGTTTAGAACTGACAATATTTACCATCACTGTTAAACTTTCTTGTCATATAAATAATTATGACAATGAAAACTGTTTTACAATTAAGCATTTAGTTGACCAGAATGAGTCTTGATATTCAAAATATTAAATATGTCACTTGTGATAACACTAATTGTGTAGAGGTGTGGTCACAGGATACACTTTTCATCCTATTTTTCCTTTAAACACGCCTTTGACAAAAATAAAAAAAATATTGTGTAAACACTGAAGTGGAATAGAGGCGTTGTTTCAAAATGGATTGGTGTCTTATTTCCAGTCTGATGAGCATCCTATCGTGAGAATGATAAGTGAATTAAAAAATTTCATCAAAATCAAATGTAAAGTCTGACTGTGAACACAAGGTCATTTGATTTGATTTATTGTGTTTAATGCCACTTTCAGCAATATTTCAGCTATAGCATGGCGACCAGTTTTAGTGGTGGAAGAAGCCGGAGTATGCGGAGAGAACCACCGACTGGTAACTGGTAAACTTTATCACTTGCGGCTGCGAGTCTAGTGCACCATTTTTTGTAATTTACAAAGCCGGGCACGAACCCACGCCGTATTGGTGATAGGCTTGTATGAGTTGTTAGGTAATCCAACTACCTAAGTCATTGAGCCACCCGGGCCCTTAAAAGCCATTTGACTTACTCACTCCACAGATGTAGAATTGTAAGGAAATCAGATGGAAAATCATATCATGTAACTGCACCTTAAGTGGATTATAAAATGTTATTACAGATGGACCCGACATTCATGTCAGTATTGGTCATTGTTTGGAAAAATTGAAAAATCTTATTGATCCAGGAATAGACAAGCTACACATGATAAATAAAATTGACAAAGATATGACTGGAGTTATAATGTTAGCTAAGTATGTTTTATGAAGTAGATCTATTTAGACAAAGATTTGACTGGAGTTATAATGTTAGCTAAGTATGTTTTATGAAATAGATCTATTTATACAAAGATATGACTGGAGTTATAATGTTAGCTAAGTATGTTTTATGAAGTAGATCTATTTATACAAAGATATGACTGGAGTTATAATGTTAGCTAAGTATGTTTTATGAAGTAGATCTATTTATACAAAGATATGACTGGAGTTATAATGTTAGCTAAGTACGTTTTATGAAATAGATCTATTTATACAAAGATATGACTGGAGTTATAATGTTAGCTAAGTATGTTTTATGAAGTAGATCTATTTATACAAAGATATGACTGGAGTTATAATGTTAGCTAAGTATGTTTTATGAAATAGATCTATTTATACAAAGATATGACAGGAGTAATAATGTTAGCTAAGTATGTTTTATGAAGTAGATCTATTTATACAAAGATATGACTGGAGTTATAATGTTAGCTAAGTATGTTTTATGAAGTAGATCTATTTATACAAAGATATGACTGGAGTTATAATGTTAGCTAAGTATGTTTTATGAAATAGATCTATTTATACAAAGATATGACTGGAGTTATAATGTTAGCTAAGTATGTTTTATGAAGTAGATCTATTTATACAAAGATATGACTGGAGTTATAATGTTAGCTAAGTATGTTTTATGAAATAGATCTATTTATACAAAGATATGACAGGAGTAATAATGTTAGCTAAGTATGTTTTATGAAGTAGATCTATTTATACAAAGATATGACTGGAGTTATAATGTTAGCTAAGTATGTTTTATGAAGTAGATCTATTTAGACAAAGATATGACAGGAGTAATAATGTTAGCTAAGTATGTTTTATGAAATAGATCTATTTAGACAAAGATATGACTGGAGTTATAATGTTAGCTAAGTAT
Source organism: Bathymodiolus brooksi (assembly GCA_963680875.1). Taxonomy (NCBI): domain Eukaryota; kingdom Metazoa; phylum Mollusca; class Bivalvia; order Mytilida; family Modiolidae; genus Bathymodiolus; species Bathymodiolus brooksi. Next base: position 124,660,967 of record OY804580.1, on the reverse strand, counting down.
GTTTTATGAAGTAGATCTATTTAGACAAAGATATGACTGGAGTTATAATGTTAGCTAAGTATGTTTTATGAAATAGATCTATTTAGACAAAGATATGACTGGAGTTATAATGTTAGCTAAGTATGTTTTATGAAGTAGATCTATTTAGACAAAGATATGACTGGAGTTATAATGTTAGCTAAGTATGTTTTATGAAATAGATCTATTTAGACAAAGATATGACTGGAGTTATAATGTTAGCTAAGTATGTTTTATGAAGTAGATCTATTTAGACAAAGATATGACTGGAGTTATAATGTTAGCTAAGTATGTTTTATGAAGTAGATCTATTTATACAAAGATATGACTGGAGTTATAATGTTAGCTAAGTATGTTTTATGAAGTAGATCTATTTAGACAAATATTTGACAGGAGTAATAGTTTTAAGGTTGAACATTGCATGAAATATACTCTTTTGTCTGGCTTAAAGGGAAGTAACTACAAAAGCATGGAAAAAGTGTATAATTTTAGAATAAAGTCGGGAACTGACAAATTGTCTATCGACCATCCAAAACTGCGAAGTTGTACGAATTTAAATAAATGATGCAAAAAGTGCATGTATCTCTGAAAAATTAAACACTAAGCTACCGGTAATTAATTTGGAGTAGATTATTAAAAGTAGGAAAATCTACATATATCTTCTGTATGTTACATATATATCAGGGTTCTATAATACTGTCAGTGTGGTAGTTAAGTTAAAAATAGGGGGGCGAAAATTGATTGAAATAGCATGTGAATACACAGAACCCACTGTACCATAGGGTCAGACATTATATTCACAAGCTTGCTGAGATTATCAGAATTTAGTCATTGATGCCGTTTTTCTCTACAGAACAGAACAGATGGCATGGAGGTTAAAAGCTGCGTTTACCAGCAAACAAGTGATAACAAAGTACTTCCTTGTTACCAAAGGTGTTCCTAAACCAGAGGAAGGTAGGTCAAAGGTTAATTCCATCCCTCAATCTTCTGGACCGCATTGGTGGCGTAATGGTTAGCGTGTCAAACCAAAGACTGTAAAATTGGTATTTGTTGTTTCTCCGCTAAACATGCAGCATTAAGGAGAAAGAGCAAAGACTGGTTGGCTCGGAATCAGAATAATGTGTCTGAGTGGAGCAACATGTCTACCTGCGGCCTGTTGTTTCAGTGAGCTAGCAATATAAAAATCCAACTCAGCATGTTGGTCATGAACAAAGTGGACCTCATCATCATCATCTCATTGAAAATTAACTTGTTCTCGCCATGATATAGCTTAAAAATTGCTGAATCACTCACTCAATCTCTTGTAAGTATGTCATTACTGTTTCATGCGACAATATGCATGTACACTTTAAATTAGAATTCTACCAATACATCAAACTCTGACTTCAATGGATCAAATAAATTATTAATAAAAGATTTTTCTTCAGTGATTCCTTTTCTAAATTGTGTTCCTTAATTCAAGATGGATGGCATATCTTAAAATAGAAATTTTTTCGAACTGACATACCATTCAATAAATACCTGTTACATAGTACGAGTAACATCTATGTATCAATTACTATTGGTTGTGTCTAAAACTTCTACACTACATTACAGGTATTATAGATATACCCATGGCTGAAGGTAAAGTAGAAGGTAAATACAGGGTAGGTATTAATTTCTTTCTCTATAGTCTTTCTACAATCAAGATCATACATACACCAACAGTAAAATAAACACTATGTCTGTACAGTGTTCACGTACCAGTACCTAAAACAATAATTTTAACTAAAAAATCAGTCTTCCGTGTACTTCTATTGGGTTAGCAGTACACTAAGAATTACTGGTGCTCTTGACTGTTAATCTGTTTTCACTAGAGTACCAGTGCACTAAGGGTTACATTTGTTCATATCTCTCTTTCTTACACAATGTCATGCTCCTATGCTCAAAAATGACCCGTCATGATCATATCGTCATTGCGGTTCCAAAATGTTGTAAGCCAGTTTTGGTAAGTTTTCAGTAAAAGCAAAAAAACATTTTTATTCTATAACAAGTGATGAACATTTATTTCCAAAACCTTGTATGTTGCATGATGTTTTTCAAAAAGGATGGTGGACTTTCAAAATAAAGTTAAAACTCATTTGTAAATGTTTCCTTAAAATAAATCAAACAAATGAGTCTTACCTTTATTTTGAAAGTCCACCATCCTTTTCGAAAAACATCATGCAACATACGAGGTTTTGGAAATAAATTTTCAAGCCAATGATAATATGAGTTTTTGTCACATGGTCAAATTCACAACTTCTGATTGGCGCAGACATACACATTTTTTAGGGTAGATGCATGCCAACTAGTTAATTCTAAAATGGAAATAAAATGATTTCGCCAAATTTTGACTTACGACATTTTGGAACCACAACGACGATATGGTAGTTGGATTTATGACTACATATGCAATCAGTGCCCATCATCAATAAAACTGACTACCTTGTTATAGCTGAAATATTGTTGAAAGTGACGTTATACACCACAACGCTAACCCTAAACCTACACTCAAAAACAATCTTGTTCTGCTCAATTCTGTTGTCTTGATACAAAAGATTCTAATTCATATATTAAATTTTTTTTAAATACACAATTGTCTGTGAGTTGACGACTATTTCTATGATAAAAGACAAATAATTGTTTGGTTCATATTTGAACATTTGTTTGTTGAAAATATGTAATAAAATGAAAAACAAAAAATATCACAGTCGGAACATTTCTAAAAATACCACACTGTCGGAACATTTCTAAAAATATCACACTGTCGGAGTTTTTCTAAAAATATCACACTGTCGGAACATTTCTAAAAATACCACGCTGTCGGAACATTTCTAAAAATATCACACTGTCGGAACAATTCTAAAAATACCACACTGTCGGAACAATTCTAAAAATATCACACTGTCGGAACATTTCTAAAAATATCACACCGTCGGAACAATTCTAAAAATATCACACTGTCGGAACAATTCTAAAAATATCACACTGTCGGAACAATTCTAAAAATATCACACTGTCGGAACAATTCTAAAAATACCACACTGTCGGAACAATTCTAAAAATATCACACTGTCGGAACATTTCTAAAAATATCACACTGTCGGAACAATTCCAAAATATCACACTGTCGGAACAATTCCAAAATATCACACTGTTGGAACAATTCTAAAAATATCACACTGTCGGAACAATTCTAAAAATATCACACTGTCGGAACAATTCTAAAAATACCACACTGTCGGAACAATTCTAAAAATATCACACTGTCGGAACAATTCTAAAAATATCACACTGTCGGAACAATTCCAAAATATCACACTGTCGGAACAATTCCAAAATATCACACTGTCGGAACAATTCTAAAAATATCACACTGTCGGAACAATTCCAAAATATCACACTGTTGGAACAATTCCAAAATCAAATATCAAAATTGTAGAAAGAGGTTAAGTCGATACCCCTAACACACATAACTTACCTGGCAACAGTTGATACCCCTAACACACAAATAATTTACCTGGCAACAGTTGATATCCCTAACACACAAATAACTTACCTGGCAACAGTTGATACCCCTAACACACATATGACTTACCTGGCAACAGTTGATACCCCTAACACACATATAACTTACCTGGCAAGTTGATATCCCTAACACACATAACTTACCTGGCAACAGTTGATACCCCTAACACACAAATAACTTACCTGGCAACAGTTGATACCCCTAACACACATATAACTTACCTGGCAACAGTTGATACCCCTAACACACATATAACTTACCTGGCAAGTTGATACCCCTAACACACATATAACTTACCTGGCAACAGTTGATACCCCTAACACACAAATAACTTACCTGGCAAGTTGATATCCCTAACACACATATAACTTACCTGGCAACAGTTGATACCCCTAACACATATAACTTACCTGGCAACAGTTGATATCCCTAACACACACATAACTTACCTGGCAACAGTTGATATCCCTAACACACATATAACTTACCTGGCAACAGTTGATACCCCTAACACACAAATAACTTACCTGGCAAGTTGATATCCCTAACACACATATAACTTACCTGGCAACAGTTGATACCCCTAACACACAAATAACGTACCTGGCAAGTTGATATCCCTAACACACATATAACTTACCTGGCAACAGTTGATACCCCTAACACATATAACTTACCTGGCAACAGTTGATACCCCTAACACACAAATAACTTACCTGGCAAGTTGATATCCCTAACACACATATAACTTACCTGGCAACAGTTGATATCCCTAACACACATATAACTTACCTGGCAACAGCAATTCAATAAAAATTGGCAGGATTATGAATATCTATGTACGTTATGAATAGAAAGGTTATAGTGGGCAGTTATTTTTAAATTGGACCATGTACAGATTATCATGTTGTGTTCACTTGTTGTTTTGTAGATTGTTTTTTTTTCCAAAAGATTTGTCAATATGTTGTTGTTTATTTTATACAGATGGTCCTGAGACCACAGGGATATTCCAAACAGAAGGGTACAACTAAAGCTGTTACTCAATACAAAGTATTGACCAGTACAAACAGCACAGCCCTTGTAGAATGTACACCCATTACAGGTTAGAACACACATGTTTTATGATTTTATGTGTAAAACATCAGGTTAGAGCACACATGTTTTATGATTTCAGGTGTAAAACATCAGGTTAGAGCACACATGTTTTATGATTTTATGTGTAAAACATCAGGTTAGAACACACATGTTTTATGATTTTATGTGTAAAACATCAGGTTAGAGCACACATGTTTTATGATTTCAGGTGTAAAACATCAGGTTAGAGCACACATGTTTTATGATTTCAGATGTAAAACATCAGGTTAGAGCACACGTTTTATGATTTTATGTGTAAAACATCAGGTTAGAGCGTACATGTTTTATGATTTCAGGTGTAAAACATCAGGTTAGAGCACACATGTTTTATGATTTCAGGTGTAAAACATCAGGTTAGAGCACACATGTTTTATGATTTCAGGTGTAAAACATCCGGTTAGAGCACACATGTTTTATGATTTTATATGTAAAACATCCGGTTAGAGCACACATGTTTTATGATTTCAGGTGTAAAACATCAGGTTAGAGCACACATGTTTTATGATTTCAGGTGTAAAACATCAAGTTAGAGCACACATGTTTTATGATTTCAGGTGTAAAACATCAGGTTAGAGTACACATGTTTTATGATTTTATGTGTAAAACATCAGATTAGAGCACACATGTTTTATGATTTCAGGTGTAAAACATCAGGTTAGAGTACACATGTTTTATGATTTTATGTGTAAAACATCAGATTAGAGCGTACATGTTTTATGATTTGATTTGATTTTGAATTTTGGTGTTTTAATGCCACTTTCAGCAATATTTCAGCTATATCATGGCAACCAGTTTTAGTGATGGAGGAAGCTGGAGTACCCGGAGAGAACCACCGACCGTGGGCAAGCAACTGGTAAACTTTATTACTTGCGGCTGTGAGTCGAGTGCACCCTTTTTTGTAATTTACAAAGCCGGGCGCAAACCCACGCCGTATTGGTGATAGGCTTGTATGAGCTGTTAGATTCAGCGACCTAACTCATTGAGCCACCCGGGTCTCCCACATGGTTTATGATTTTATGTGTAAAACATCAGGTTAGAGCACATATGTTTTATGATTTCAGATGTAAAACATCAGTTTAGAGCACACATGTTTTATAATTTCAGGTGTAAAACATCAGGTTAGAGCACACATGTTTTATGATTTCAGGTGTAAAACATCAGGTTAGAGCACACATGTTTTATGATTTCAGGTGTAAAACATCAGGTTAGTGCACACATGTTTTATGATTTCAGGTGGAAAACATCAGGTTAGAGCACACATGTTTTATGATTTCAGGTGTAAAACATCAAGTTAGAGCACACATGTTTTATGATTTCAGGTGTAAAACATCAGGTTAGAGCACACATGTTTTATGATTTCAGATGTAAAACATCAGGTTAGAGTACACATGTTTTATGATTTCAGGTGTAAAACATCAGGTTAGAGCACACATGTTTTATGATTTCAGATGTAAAACATCAGGTTAGAGCACATATGTTTTATGATTTCAGGTGTAAAACATCAGGTTAGAGCACACATGTTTTATGATTTCAGGTGTAAAACATCAGGTTAGACCACACATGTTTTATGATTTCAGATGTAAAACATCAGATTAGAGCACACATGTTTTATGATTTCAGATGTAAAACATCAGGTTAGAGTACACATGTTTTATGATTTCAGATGTAAAACATCAGGTTAGAGTACACATGTTTTATGATTTCAGGTGTAAAACATCAGATTAGGGCACACATGTTTTATGATTTCAGATGTAAAACATCAGGTTAGAGCACACATGTTTTATGATTTCAGATGTAAAACATCAGGTTAGAGCACACATGTTTTATGATTTCAGATGTAAAACATCAGGTTAGAGCACACATGTTTTATGATTTCAGATGTAAAACATCAGGTTAGAGCACACATGTTTTATGATTTCAGGTGTAAAACATCAGGTTAGAGCACACATGTTTTATGATTTCAGGTGTAAAACATCAGGTTAGAGCACACATGTTTTATGATTTCAGATGTAAAACATCAGGTTAGAGTACACATGTTTTATGATTTCAGGTGTAAAACATCAGGTTAGAGCACACATGTTTTATGATTTCAGATGTAAAACCTCAGGTTAGAGTACACATGTTTTATGATTTCAGGTGTAAAACATCAGGTTAGAGCACACATGTTTTATGATTTCAGATGTAAAACATCAGGTTAGAGCACACATGTTTTATGATTTCAGATGTAAAACATCAGATTAGAGCACACATGTTTTATGATTTCAGATGTAAAACATCAGGTTAGAGCACACATGTTTTATGATTTCAGATGTAAAACATCAGATTAGAGCACACATGTTTTATGATTTCAGGTGTAAAACATCAGGTTAGAACACACATGTTTTATGATTTTATGTGTAAAACATCAGGTTAGAACACACATGTTTTATGATTTCAGATGTAAAACATCAGGTTAGAGTACACATGTTTTATGATTTTATGTGTAAAACATCAGGTTAGAGTACACATGTTTTATGATTTCAGGTGTAAAACATCAGGTTAGAGCACACATGTTTTATGATTTTATGTGTAAAACATCAGGTTAGAACACACATGTTTTATGATTTCAGGTGTAAAACATCAGGTTAGAGCACACATGTTTTATGATTTCAGATGTAAAACATCAGGTTAGAGCACACATGTTTTATGATTTCAGATGTAAAACATCAGGTTATAGTACACATGTTTTATGATTTCAGGTGTAAAACATCAGGTTAGAGCACACATGTTTTATGATTTCAGGTGTAAAACATCAGGTTAGAGTACACATGTTTTATGATTTCAGATGTAAAACATCAGGTTAGAGTACACATGTTTTATGATTTCAGGTGTAAAACATCAGGTTAGAGCACACATGTTTTATGATTTCAGGTGTAAAACATCAGGTTAGAGCACATATGTTTTATGGTTTCAGATGTAAAACATCAGGTTAGAGCACACATGTTTTATGATTTCAGATGTAAAACATCAGGTTAAAGTACACATGTTTTATGATTTTATGTGTAAAACATCAGGTTAGAGCACACATGTTTTATGATTTCAGATGTAAAACATCAGGTTAGAGTACACATGTTTTATGATTTCAGGTGTAAAACATCAGGTTAGAGCACACATGTTTTATGATTTCAGATGTAAAACATCAGGTTAGAACACACATGTTTTATGATTTCAGGTGTAAAACATCAGGTTAGAGTACACATGTTTTATGATTTCAGGTGTAAAACATCAGGTTAGAGCACACATGTTTTATGATTTCAGATGTAAAACATCAGGTTAGAACACACATGTTTTATGATTTCAGGTGTAAAACATCAGGTTAGAGTACACATGTTTTATGATTTCAGATGTAAAACATCAGGTTAGAACACACATGTTTTATGATTTCAGGTGTAAAACATCAGGTTAGAGTACACATGTTTTATGATTTCAGATGTAAAACATCAGGTTAGAGTACACATGTTTTATGATTTCAGATGTAAAACATCAGGTTAGAACACACATGTTTTATGATTTCAGGTGTAAAACATCAGGTTAGAGCACACATGTTTTATGATTTCAGGTGAAAAACATCAGGTTAGAGCACACATGTTTTATGATTTTATGTGTAAAACATCAGGTTAGAACACACATGTTTTATGATTTCAGGTGTAACACATCAGGTTAGAGCACACATGTTTTATGATTTCAGATGTAAAACATCAGGTTAGAGTACACATGTTTTATGATTTCAGGTGTAAAACATCAGGTTAGAGCACACATGTTTTATGATTTTATATGTAAAACATTCGGTTAGAGCACACATGTTTTATGATTTCAGGTGTAAAACATCAGGTTAGAGCACACATGTTTTATGATTTCAGGTGTAAAACATCAAGTTAGAGCACACATGTTTTATGATTTCAGGTGTAAAACATCAGGTTAGAGTACACATGTTTTATGATTTTATGTGTAAAACATCAGATTAGAGCACACATGTTTTATGATTTCAGGTGTAAAACATCAGGTTAGAGTACACATGTTTTATGATTTTATGTGTAAAACATCAGATTAGAGCGTACATGTTTTATGATTTGATTTGATTTTGAATTTTGGTGTTTTAATGCCACTTTCAGCAATATTTCAGCTATATCATGGCAACCAGTTTTAGTGATGGAGGAAGCTGGAGTACCCGGAGAGAACCACCGACCGTGGGCAAGCAACTGGTAAACTTTATTACTTGCGGCTGTGAGTCGAGTGCACCCTTTTTTGTAATTTACAAAGCCGGGCGCAAACCCACGCCGTATTGGTGATAGGCTTGTATGAGCTGTTAGATCCAGCGACCTAACTCATTGAGCCACCCGGGTCTCCCACATGTTTTATGATTTTATGTGTAAAACATCAGGTTAGAGCACATATGTTTTATGATTTCAGATGTAAAACATCAGTTTAGAGCACACATGTTTTATAATTTCAGGTGTAAAACATCAGGTTAGAGCACACATGTTTTATGATTTCAGGTGTAAAACATCAGGTTAGAGCACACATGTTTTATGATTTCAGGTGTAAAACATCAGGTTAGAGCACACATGTTTTATGATTTCAGGTGGAAAACATCAGGTTAGAGCACACATGTTTTATGATTTCAGGTGTAAAACATCAGGTTAGAGCACACATGTTTTATGATTTCAGGTGTAAAACATCAGGTTAGAGCACACATGTTTTATGATTTCAGATGTAAAACATCAGGTTAGAGTACACATGTTTTATGATTTCAGGTGTAAAACATCAGGTTAGAGCACACATGTTTTATGATTTCAGATGTAAAACATCAGGTTAGAGCACATATGTTTTATGATTTCAGGTGTAAAACATCAGGTTAGAGCACACATGTTTTATGATTTCAGGTGTAAAACATCAGGTTAGAGCACACATGTTTTATGATTTCAGATGTAAAACATCAGCTTAGAACACACATGTTTTATGATTTCAGGTGTAAAACATCAGATTAGAGCACACATGTTTTATAATTTCAGGTGTAAAACATCAGATTAGAGCACACATGTTTTATGATTTCAGGTGTAAAACATCAGGTTAGAGCACACATGTTTTATGGATTAAACACACCAGTTTTAGGAGATCATAAATATTCCCACCTATCTAAAATAGCTCCACAGGTAGGTAAAAACTATCACTTATAATCTACATCACATTCAAGGAGTCTTTCTGGTCATGAAAATTAGATTGACTGCAGTCATTTTGACACATTTATTTATACAGTGAAACCTGTCTAATGCAAACCTTCTTGGGACCAGCTTTTTTGTTCAGAATAGACAGGCATTTGGTTTACACAGGTTAAATTAACAAAGATTTACTACACTGGGACTTGATCTTAAGTTTGGTTTATACAGGATTCTTGTTTACCGGGGTTTGGTATAGACAGTTTTTACTGAATAATATTTTTTTTCAAGATTACATTTGTAACCTCCACAGAAAGAAATGTCCACATGTGCAATGTTAAACTGATAATTAAAGTGATCAGGATAATTTAAGTTTCTTACATTTTTAGTTCACCTAGCCCCAACGTCTAAGTGAGGTATTGACATTACTTTGTGTCTGCGATTCATTTGATAGTCACATAGCTAAGATCACCATCCCAGGACATTATTTAACAGAGGACTCTTAAAAACTTTTTTTCTCAGAAGCTGCAAACTTGATAGAACACTTGATGCATGACCGATCAAATAAAAAATGTACTCATGTCAACAATTTACAATCCTATAAACTCAAAAAATTGCTTTTAATTCTTATAATTACATTTTTACATTATTATTTGTTTTAAATATTCCACATTTTCAACTGTTGTTATTGTTCTTAGTAATTAGTTTTCATGACGTTCAAAAATAGTTTGTGGAATAGATGTGGTTGAATTGTTGTGCACTTTATTAACTGATGAAGTTTCAATTCTGAAGTCACATGTTGATCTTTTCACGAATCACACAAGGCTATAATTATTCAATGATGGTCAACAACTCCACCAATATCAACAAAACGAACAACCACCTTTCTTTTCAAAACAACTGAACACAAAAAAGAACAACACATATGGTGTTGGAAATCCAGGTCCTGACTTGGGAGAGGCACAAAAATGTGGCAGAGTTAAACAGGTTAATGGGATCCCAACCCTCCCCTTTCTTGTTATGTATCTCCAATGACAACACGTATATAAACAAACAATAAAGAATCTGCACTTAAAAAATCAACAGACTCACAAATATGAATATTATCTATATCATTAAAAATGAATATTATCTATATCATTAAAAATGAATATTATCTATATCATTAAAAATGAATATTATCTATATCATTAAAAATGAATATTATCTATATCATTAAAAATGAATATTATCTATATCATTAAAAATGAATATTATCTATATCATTAAAAATGAATATTATCTATATCATTAAAAATGAATATTATCTATCATTAAAAATGAATATTATCTATATCATTAAAAATTTATAATTATTTTCTACTTCAGAAACTGTTCCCTGATATGCTGACTCATCTAAAGTTAAGACAGGCTGAAGTACGTAATCTGCCACTCCATCTACATGCCAGGTCACTTGTTATCCCAGAATTCCTGGACGGCAGAAATCTTTATGTTCAATGTCGTATACCAGATTTCTTTGTAACAAATATGAAAAAATTAAAACTTGATTTTAAACAATTTCTGTAAATACCCATATGATTTATAATAATAAAACAATCTAATACATCAATAGTTTTTATGAACTGGATACTAGGTTGATTGATTGATTGATGTTTAATTTCAGATAAGTACGTTTTCAGCCATCTAATAGAGAGAAGAAGAGTTTGAAGATACCAAATGGGTAATCAGAATCCGTATTTCGAAGATGAACAGACAACACAATGGCCAAAAGAAAAAGTACAAAAGGACAAACAACGATCTACAAAACATACATATAAAACTAAAGATCGAGTAACACCAACCCGACTAAAAACCGGGGATGAACGGAGGTGCTCTTGAAGGGTAAGCAGTTCCTGCTCCACTAGTGGCACCCGTCGTATTAATCTAGTTAAAAACTTGGTGATGTCATGAATGAGATATAAAAAATATGTACACACAACTCCTATATTTTATGTGGTAATTTTAATGTATCTTTCCTAAAAGATGAAAGAACGTGGTGGGAGACATATGTTTATGTATAAAAATAATCTTTAATTATATCTAGGTCTCACCACAATATGGCTAATATATTGCTACAGTATAAAACACTAATCAGTTACTCTAAGTGGTTTTAAAACACAAACTTCCCTGAAGATGATTATAATGTTACTGTAAGATTAACATACTTCAATAAGAACAATACACTCTTATAATTTTCTATAATTTATTTATATTAAATATTGCACGATTCATGGTTTAAATTTAACAAACAAAAAATAAATACAGATAAATTCAACAATGACTAAACATGTATTATATGTTGTTGTTAATTTGATCTCAGAGTGATATTGTCAGGATCAATGAACTGACACTGATAATAATCTATATAGTGTTATATCAATTTCATTGCTGATAACAACAATAATGTCAGTTTAGAAGTTCTCAACATACATACATTATAACTAGTATACAAGTTAGTAAGAATCAAGACACACAAACAAGCTGAAGAATAGTTATATAATTCTGAATGCAAAAAAATCTGAACCAAGATAAAACTTTAAAGAATTTCTATATAATTCTCAATCAAGAGATTTCCTTGGCAAGGTGAGCTAAAAAAAAAGGATCCCATTTGAGTTCACCATACTAAAGTAAAAGTGAATTTTTGCCATCAATGTGATATGTAGATTCAATTTGAATACACATGAATACTTAGAGGTCTATGTGGTCCAAGTCCTGGGGATCCAAAAGCTAAATATACTGGTAGTCCACAATGGAGAAATAAAAAAAATTATCTTGAGAATCGGTCGGTTGGTTTTATGGTGTTTAACGCAACTTTTAACAACATTTCAGTGATATCGTGGCTGTCAGTTTTATTGGTGGAGAAAACTGGAGTACCCGGAGAAAAAACCACTGACAAACTTTTTCACATAATGTTGTATCAAGTACACCTTGCCATGAGGGGAATTCGAATTCACAACATTAGTGGTGACAGGCACTGATTGCATAGGTAAATCCAACTACTATACGATCACGACAGCCACACGTAAGAATCGATAATATAAAGACAATTAATTGTAGCATGAATCAATAAAACTTACAAAAATGAAGTGCCCAGGGTCTAAACCCTGGGGATCCATGAGGTGCCCAGGGTCTACATGGTCTGAACCTGGGGATCCAAAGTTTAACATTTGTATTGTACAAATCATACCTAAGGGTATTAAATAATTGATCTGAATATAATTTTAAATGGCTAAAAAAATTGGTTGTTTTTTTAATATACATCAAACTACTGATTATTTTCTCCTGTATAATAATGTTGGTTATCTTAATGTGTATGAAATAATTGAACTCTCCATAACTTGACATGGCTAAAAACACATGAACAATATTTAAAAAAATACATTTAATCTTTAAAAAATCAATTATTTAATCTGAAATACATACCTACAGTCAAAATTGCTTTAGTGACCAACTCTATTAAACAAAAACTTGTATTATGTGACCTAAATCTTTATTTCCCTTCACAGTGCGTTTCATATCAATTAAACCTGTATTAAGGGATCACCTGTCTTATGTGACCCTATTTCACTGTTACCTTGGAAGGTCACACAGGTTTGACTGTACATGTGTATATAAATAATAGTGTACATCTGTAGGTGCTGCCATCTTAATATAAAATGTGATATGGACAATCATATGATAAATCTTCTATCCATATTTAAAGAGTATGCAAGCTCACTTTTATAAAACAATATTTTTACACAACATAACAATTTTGTGTTTTTTTATGGTATGACAACTTTTGTTCTAGTTACTGATCCTTATAAACTTTTAACATAATGATCCTTGACACATAATAACTGAGTTCACATATGTAACATATAACTGCATACCTGTTAACCCTCCCCCTTTTCGCGGGAGTCTCCCGCATGGACTGGATCTCATGCGCGGGAGACATTAATCTCCCGCACACACCTTTTCCTCCCGCACGATATCCCCCAAACAAAAAAAACAAGTACAATAAAATCTTGACCTACATTTTGCGATCAATATTTCTGGAAATTCCCCATTTAGAACTCCCGCGCTGATGAAAAACGCCGAGAGATACGAATGGTAAAGGTGTTTAAATGATATCCGGTTATTGATCTGTTTGACACCTTTACAGGTAAATTGGGTCATGGAGATTAATTAAGGTGTTGATGATTATACAACAATTATCCATTGATTGACAGTTAATTGGGGATAAGGAAGTGGGTTTGTGGCACACGCTTAGATGATTAGAAGTGTGATAGCGGCAATTAAAAATAGTTATAAACCGTTGTGCAAACAGGAGTCGGACAACCTTTGATGCTGAGGAAAACTTCTTATTTCGATCAAACGTGCAATGAATTCATCTCGGATTGAGTTGTTATGGCTTGTTTGGGACCAAAGCCGATCAAAGTATTATTTAAGGACTAAGTTCCAGGATGGAATTGATAAACCACAAAAATGCCAAAACGTATGCTATCACCCAATGCACCAGCAGCAAAGTGACTTTTTAATTTTAGTGCTCTATGACTTTATTGTTCAGAGCATTCTGTCTTCATTTTTATTGCTTTGTTATAACCTTATGATTATGAATGATTATGAATAAATTATAAATACAGTTTTTATCCTTCATTCATCATATGAAACACTACTAATAAGACAGAAATGTAAACAATATATATTGAAATGGGATGCAGTTGGTTCAATACTGAAACAAACAAAAGGAAAACATCAATTAACAATAAAAACATGCACCATAAAAAATGTCGATAAAAAATCTCCAGTTATGAGACCAAATCTCCAGCCAAAAATTTACAAATCTCCAGTTGTAGCATAGCAACTCTATCACATGTATGCAACTACAAGGTACAATTTTGTGCGTTTAAAGGCGACGCACAAAATCTCCCCCTTAGAAGAGTTGGTAGGGGGGAGATCTCCCCCTAGCAGTTCCCAGATGTTAACAGGTATGTAACTGAGTTCACATATGTAACATATAACTGAGTTCACATATGTAACATATAACTGAGTTCACATATGTAACATATAACTGAGTTCACATATGTAACATATAACTGAGTTCATATATGTAACATATAACTGAGTTCACATATGTAACATATAACTGAGTTCACATATGTTTTATATAACTGGGTTGACCATATGTTACATATGTAAAACAATAGGATATGTACATGACAGATGACACATGTTTTTGTTGTGTACATTATATTCATTCATAATAAGTGTAAACAAGTAAGAAAATAAAACATTCATCACAGATTTATAACCTGTCAGTACATTATAATAATAATAATAATAAATTCTTTATTTATAGAGGGTTACACAGTTAAATAGTTAATAACTAATCTTCCCTGAGGCCCTCATTGACATATTTAAACATGCATTATAAATTATTATGCTTTCTGTAATATAAGTTCATACGATATTTTGGCATATATCACAAAGAAATATATAGCATTGATATACTATGTGAAAATAGTAAATCTACTATGCCAGTTTCACGCGGGGAAGGTTGGGTTTTCAGCTGGCTGTCAAGCTATATATAGCTAGTCCACGTGCAAGGGGGCGGATCCAGTCTGTCAATCTATCATAGTCGTCTAAGCGTATTTTAATACTTGTTATTGTTGTTAATTAAATTTCAAACTTCAAAAAACTTTATATTTTTAAAGCCTTGAATGAAACAAAGAATATTCTCACACTTTCAAGACTATCTGATCCAATATATTATTCACCAATATCAGGACCTCCTTTATTGTAATAGTTCTCAATATATTTTGTCTACATATAACAGTCGGCATAATAATAATAATAATGTTGTGTTAGCAATGACTATGCCATATAGTGGTCAGGGTTGAAGACATAGTGCACTCCCCTTCGGGTCGTGTACTATGTCTTCAACCCTGACCACTATATTGGCATAGTCATTGCTAACACAACATTATTATATAAATAGATTACATAAAAGTTACACACAAGAAGCATAACATCGTAATACATTAAGATAACTAAACTATAGACAACATCAACTTAAACTGGGATCAAAGTCTTTTCCTGTCCACTGATCAGGCACTGGTAAAAAATATCTTGTCATGGCTGACAGGAAGCGACTTCTGTATATTTCAGGGGACACAACTGTAGGTAACTTGCCTAAAATAATTCAAATTTACATATTCTGTTTCAGTGTTTCTTTTCAACAGGACAAAAGTTTTCATATTTTAGATCATACAGTTTTGTTTCGTATATACAGTGTACTGAAACTCATAATAGACCCTTTCAAGATAACTGAGGTCCTGCATTCATACGGGTCATTTGTGAGTGGTAATAATACCCTCTCCTGTAAAATGATGTCGTAGAACAATTAAATGTGTTTATGACGTCACGATTTCCCTCGCGAAATCATAATTTTTCCACTCACAACTGTCCCGGATGAATGTAGGATCGCAGTTATCGTGAAAGGGTCTATTTCCCAAACTGATATATTATAATATGTGCTATGCATAAATAATACTGATTAAAACTATGTCATTTTTCACCTATATCATCACACACCACAAATTTTCTATTTTTCCTACAATTCTGCTCCACTTAAAATAAGATAATTTCCTCATAATTTTTTATTTTACAAATGTATCAAACAGATTTTAAATTATATCCACAATCGTTCATGTTACATGTAAAAATTATATTATTCCTGCTAAATTAATTTTACAAGGGTTGCTGCTAACAAGGAAGCTACTGAACCAAGGGTTCCAACTGGTTAAGTTGTTCAAGTTGAAGTCATTACTTCGAAAGTTTTACGGTCGCCACCATGACTTAGTTGACTGTTATGGAGTATCTGTATCACAGATATGTTCCACTTGTCTTAAACACTTCCTGGTCCTTTCCCCATTCATGACGTGTCACCAGGTTTGTAACCAGATTAACATGACAGGTGCCACTAGTGGAACAGGAATGGCCTACCCTTCCGCATCACCTGAGTTCACCCCCAGTTTTTAGTGGGGTTCGTGTTACTCGATCTTTTGTTTTTGTGTAATGTTTTGTAGATCGTTGTTTGTCCTTTTGTCCTTTTTCTATTGGCCATTGTGTTGTCTGTCCTTCTTTGATTTACAGATTCTGATTACCTCCCTTTAGTATCATCAAACTCTTCTTAATTTTACAAGATGAGGATTTCACTGTTCATACAAAATACAAACCTCCAGCAGATTTTATTATAGTTTCCAACTTCTTGTCCCAGGTGAATGTTCTTATATAATCTGGAAAAAATCAATAAAAATATTACCAACTTATCAAAAAATCAATAAAAATATTACCAACTTATCTGAAAATCAATAAAAATATTACCAACTTATCTGAAGTTGTAAAACTACTTGGTATAGATAACAATCATATTAAAAATATATGTTGTAAAGCTTCTCAGTAATTAAATGTCTAAAGCGCATTGGCTGTTATCTTTCTAAATTAAATAAATTAACTATTTTTCATACTTTTATTTTGTCAAACTTTAATTTCTGTCCTTTTGGCATGGCATTTTTGCAACAAAAATAACACCTCAAAATTAGAAAAAATTCAGGAGAGGGCTTTACAATTTATATATGATGACTTTGTGAGTAGCTATGATGAATTACTTGTAAAAGCAAAAATACCATCGCTGAAAATTAGAAGAATGCGTACCATGGCAATTGAATGTTTTAAGATTTCAAACAAACTTTCACCAACATGTTTACATGATTTAGGGAAATGACCGTGCATTTTGTGCGACAAAAAAAAAAAAAAATTCTAACTCTTGTGTTGTCCGAAAATTGTTTTTCTGAACGAAACAAAATACCATAACCCCCCCCCCCCCTTCAAGTTAAATGGTCGGTCCCTTAGTTGTTTTTAAAGATTGCAAATATCATTTTAGATATTTAAATATCGTAGATATTCCAAGGGTACGAACAACTACCTACTGTAAATATTCTTTTAAATATACAGCTGCAGTTTTATGGAATGACCTACCTGATGATTTTAGAAAAATATCTGATTTTAATCAGTTCAAGAATATTTTAAAGTCATGGAATGGGTATGATTGCAAATGCTCAGTTTGGGCTGACTTTTAATGTACGCTTTTTACCATCAATAGGTCATGTCCATCTTTTATATGTTATACTTAGTTTTTATTATTGTGTAGCTTGTTACATCAGCTTTTAGTTATACTTAGCTTTCATGTAAGCTTATTATTTTAGTTCTGTTCAGCTATAACTGCTTTTAAATTGCTTTTCATGCTTTAGTCATTTCAGATTTCTACCAACTTGCATGTCTGTGTTTTTCTTGTAGTGCTCACTTTGTCTTTGTTTTAATTTATTTTTGCATGCCTTGATTATTGTTATTTATGTTGTATGTCGGTCAAAAGCTCATTAGAGCTTATGTTTGTATGCTTGTTGTTTCTAACCATGCCGACGTTAAATAAAACTTATTTATTTATCTATTTAACTAAATGAGCAATCTTTATAGAGGACCTTCCAAGTATGCTTCCTACCAAGTTTCGATTCATTTGGCCAAGCCGTTTCAGAGGAGAAGATTTTTTTTAGAAATCAACTAATCAGAAACAAGAATATCCTGTGGTGACCATGTTTGTTAACGGATCGGGACGAAATGAGCAATCATTATAGCGGATATGATATAGATGCTTCCTACCAAGTTTCGGTTCATTTGGCCAAGCGGTTTCAGAGGAGAAGATTGTTAAAAATCGGCCAATCAGAAACAAGAATTACCTATGGTGGCCATGTTTGTAAATGGATCGGAACAAAATGAGCAATCTTAAGAGAGGACCTTCCGTAGATGCTTACTACCAAGTTTCACTTCATTTGGCTGAGGGGTTTCAGAGGAGAAGATTAAAATGTGAAAAATTAACGGATGACAGACGACGAACGACAAGTGATGGCAAAAGCTCACATTGCCTTTGGCAAGGTGAGCTAACCAGAGGCTCCCAGGAGCCTGTAATCGCTCACCTGGATCAAAGCTGCTTTCAATAACAACGCAACTGCACTGTAGCGGCCATCTTGGCGGGAGAGCGCAACTGCCGGACACCATTTTGGAAGAGGACCATCCAATGACTATTCCATCAAAGTTTGGTTTTAATTGAGCTACTGGTTCCAGACAAGATGGTTTTTATGTGAATTTCCCATAGGGTCCTATGTTAAACTAAGTACAGCTGTGCAGCCATCTTGGTCAGAGGGCGCGACCACCAGACACAATTTGGTTCAGCGGTTTCAGAGGAGAAGATTTAAATGTGATCTTTTATCAAAATATGCCTAATTTGAATAATCGGTATAAATCGGCTGAAAGAAAAATAAAAAACCCCCCCCCCAAACATATGCTAAACTACTCCTTGCCATGTAGCTGCAGTTCAAATTTGAGCTCATTTTGACTTATACTAAAGCAGCAATGGACAATTGAAGAAATTTCTATTTTTAGTAATAGCAGCCATCTTGAATGGAGGGCGGGGCTGTCGGACACAATTTTGAAAGGGAACCACCCAGGGACCATCCCTGCCAGGTTTGGTTTAATTTGGTTCAGCGGTTTCAGAGGAGAAGATTTAAATGCGATCTTTTATCAAAATATGCCTAATTTGCATAATCGGTATATATCGGCTGAAAGAAACCCGGAATATATGCTAAACTACTTCTTGCCATGTAGCTGCAGTTAAAATTTGAGCTCATTTTGACTTACACTAAAGCAGCAATGGACAATTAAAATTTCATCTCCCCTTTTTTCTATTTTGAGCTTGGCGGCCATCTTGGTTGGAAGTCGGGATCAACGGACACAATTTTGGAAGGGGGCCATCCAAGAATCATTTCAGCAAAGTTTGGTTGATATTGGCTCAGTAGTTTCCGAGGAGAAGATTTTTTTAAAATTTCATCCCCCCTTTTTTCTAATTAGCATAATCGGTCAAAATCGGCAAAAGTTCAAAGTTCATAAAAAATCCTGTAATATATGCTAAAAAGCTCATCATTACGCTTACACAGTTCAAATTTGGGCACATTCTGGCTTAAAATAGAGCAGTTTTGGCCATTTGAAGAAATTTCTATTTTTAGTAACAGTGGCCATCTTGAATAGAGGGCGGGGCTGTCGGACACAATTTTGAAAGGGACCCACACAGGGACCATCCCTGCCAGGTTTGGTTTAATTTGGTTCAGCGGTTTCAGAGGAGAAGATTTAAATGTGATCTTTTATCGAAATATGCCTAATTTGCATAATCAGTATATATCGGCTGAAAGAAAAATTTCACAGAAAAACCCGGAATATATGTTAAACTACTCCTTGCCATGTAGCTGCAGTTAAAATTTCACCTCATTTTGACTTACACTAAAGCAGCAATGGACAATTAAAATTTCATCCCCCCTTTTTTCTATTTTTAGCTTGGCGGCCATCTTGGTTGGAAGTCGGGATCAACGGACACAATTTTGGAAGGGGGCCATCCAAGAATCATTTCAGCAAAATTTGGTTGAGATTGGCTCAGTAGTTTCCGAAGAGAAGATTTTTTTAAAATTTCATCCCCCCTTTTTTCTAATTTGCATAATCGGTCAAAATCGGCAAAAGTTCAAAGTTCATAAAAAATCCTGTAATATATGCTAAAAAGCTCATCATTATGCTTACACAGTTCAAATTTGGGCACATTCTGGCTTAAAATGGAGCAGTTTTGGCCATTTGAAGAAATTTCTATTTTTAGTAACAGCGGCCATCTTGAATGGAGGGCGGGGCTGTCGGACACAATTTTGAAAGGGACCCACCCAGGGACCATCCCTGCCAGGTTTGGTTTAATTTGGTTCAGCAGTTTCAGAGGAGAAGATTTAAATGTGATCTTTTATCAAAATATGCCTAATTTGCATAATCGGTATATATCGGCTGAAAGAAAAATTTCACAGAATATATGTTAAACTATTCCTTGCCATGTAGGTGCAGTTAAAATTTGAGCTCATTTTGACTTACACTAAAGCAACAATGGACAATTAAAATTTCATCCCCCCTTTTTTCTATTTTTAGCTTGGCGGCCATCTTGGTTGGAAGTCAGGATCACCGGACACAATTTTGAAAGGGGGCCATCCAAGGACCATTCCACCAAAGTTTGGTTGCAATTGGTCCAGTGGTTTCTGAGGAGAAGATTAAAATGTGAAATGTTGACGGACGGACGACGGACGAAAAGTGATGACAATAGCTCACATGGCCTAAAGGCCAGGTGAGCTAAAAATGAGCTGCTATAGACAGTTCATACGAGGCTTTAACTTTTATAAAGAGAATTATATACACAACATTTCTTTTTTTTTAAATTCTATAAAAAAAAGTTATTTACTTTAAAACATTTTTTTTCCTGGATTTGTAACATTTTTGTACAAATATATAAACTCCAAATGTGTATTTTCATATCAATGAACACGTTTTTTTTTTTTTTTTTTTCTTCTTCTCCAATGAACATGTTACATAATTCACTAGGGTAAAGCTGTTGACCGTAACTGCAATTACGGTCATCCCAAGATGGCGGACGTGGAATCGGGTAAGAATCTTTTTTGTCGATTAAATTGTTTCTATAATGTATTCGAAATGGCACATGCATTGGTACGATAGTAATCTATGAACTTATCACAAGGAAATCACAAATTATGACTGAAAAATGTATATGAAAGAGAAAATCCGATTTAAAAAAATCACTAAGATGACCGTAACTGAAAACTGAGATTACAGTCATCTTTCAAAACAATTATGATCAGTTACGGTTATCTTAGAGATTTTTTAAAATCGGATTTTCTCTTTCATGTACATTTTTCAGTCGTAATTTGTGATTTCCTTGTGGAAAGTTCATAGATTACTATCGTACTAATGCATGTGTCATTTAAAATACATTATAGAAACAATTTAATCGACAAAAAACATTCTTACCTGATTCCACGTCCACCATCTTGGGATGACCGTAATTGCAGTTACGGTCATCAGCTTTACCCCAGTGATAATTAACTTTCTGAAATGTCTTGAACGATTGTCACCAGATTTTTCTGCGAAACAGAAACACTGTGCGATTTTACTTGTACACTGAAAGCAGGAATATTTTCTTTCAAAAGATTTCCCCTGCATTCAATAAAAAGCGTATTTGATTTTTTCATTACATTCCTAGGACCAGCTCATTCTTATATTCATCTAATCCTACCAACAATAAATACATTGTAGCATACCTATAATTCCTAGGACCAGCTCATTCTTATATTCATCTAATCCTACCAACAATAAATACATTGTAACATACCTATAATTCCTAGGACCAGCTCATTCTTATATTCATCTAATCCTACCAACAATAAATACATTGTAACATACCTATAATTCCTAGGACCAGCTCATTCTTATTTTCATCTAATCCTACCAACAATAAATACATTGTAACATACCTATAATTCCTAGGACCAGCTCATTCTTATATTCATCTAATCCTACCAACAATAAATACATTGTAACATACCTATAATTCCTAGGACCAGCTCATTCTTATTTTCATCTAATCCTACCAACAATAAATACATTGTAACATACCTATAATTCCTAGGACCAGCTCATTCTTATTTTCATCTAATCCTACCAACAATAAATACATTGTAACATACCTATAATTCCTAGGACCAGCTCATTCTTATATTCATCTAATCCTACCAACAATAAATACATTGTAACATACCTATAATTCCTAGGACCAGCTCATTCTTATTTTCATCTAATCCTACCAACAATAAATACATTGTAACATACCTATAATTCCTAGGACCAGCTCATTCTTATTTTCATCTAATCCTACCAACAATAAATACATTGTAACATACCTATAATTCCTAGGACCAGCTCATTCTTATATTCATCTAATCCTACCAACAATAAATACATTGTAACATACCTATAATTCCTAGGACCAGCTCATTCTTATTTTCATCTAATCCTACCAACAATAAATACATTGTAACATACCTATAATTCCTAGGACCAGCTCATTCTTATATTCATCTAATCCTACCAACAATAAATACATTGTAACATACCTATAATTCCTAGGACCAGCTCATTCTTATATTCATCTAATCCTACCAACAATAAATACATTGTAACATACCTATAATTCCTAGGACCAGCTCATTCTTATATTCATCTAATCCTACCAACAATAAATACATTGTAACATACCTATAATTCCTAGGACCAGCTCATTCTTATATTCATCTAATCCTACCAACAATAAATACATTGTAGCATACCTATAATTCCTAGGACCAGCTCATTCTTATTTTCATCTAATCCTACCAACAATGAATACATTGTAACATACCTATAATTCCTAGGACCAGCTCATTCTTATTTTCATCTAATCCTACCAACAATAAATACATTGTAACATACCTATAATTCCTAGGACCAGCTCATTCTTATTTTCATCTAATCCTACCAACAATAAATACATTGTAACATACCTATAATTCCTAGGACCAGCTCATTCTTATATTCATCTAATCCTACCAACAATAAATACATTGTAACATACCTATAATTCCTAGGACCAGCTCATTCTTATTTTCATCTAATCCTACCAACAATAAATACATTGTAACATACCTATAATTCCTAGGACCAGCTCATTCTTATTTTCATCTAATCCTACCAACAATAAATACATTGTAACATACCTATAATTCCTAGGACCAGCTCATTCTTATATTCATCTAATCCTACCAACAATAAATACATTGTAACATACCTATAATTCCTAGGACCAGCTCATTCTTATTTTCATCTAATCCTACCAACAATAAATACATTGTAACATACCTATAATTCCTAGGACCAGCTCATTCTTATTTTCATCTAATCCTACCAACAATGAATAATCCATGACCAGATTTGTAGACAAGAACTGAGAGTCTCTGGTTATAACACTCATCAACAAAGTCTTAGAATGTGGATAGATATACAAAGGTGACTCAATACTTACTGAAATATAAAACAAGATGCATCTTCTTATTGTATTTAAATTAATTTTACCTAATAAAAATAATAATAAAAATCCAAGTAGTCAAACCTCAACAAGTCAAAACTGTCTCAGGGGTAAAATGGTTGGCATGCTCACTTCGAGTGTGATAGAACATTAGTTCGATCCTCAGTCATGTCAAATATAATTACACCTTATATAAGAATCCTGGATTTTGATTGATTAATAACCGGTGTATTTTTCGTGTATTTTCATATTGAGGATTAATTTCGTTCATTTTTACCGCTGCCGGTGTATTTGCATGAGGATTTAATTTTTTTTTTCCTCTGTGCCGTGGTATTTGCGAAAGTGTATTTCCCCTTTTTACCCTCGCGTGCCGCAAACCGCCAAATTCATTCGGAATATTTCTTCTTTACTTTTATATGTAAGGTAACTTGATTAATCAAATTTGAAACCCGGAAGTGTTCTGATGTATACATATTTCACTTTTTTACCCTCGCATGCCTCAAACCGCCAAATTCATTCGGGACATTTCTTCTTTACCTTCATGCGTAAGGAAAGATGATTAAACAATTACTTTATAATTTTGAAATTTTTGTAAAATTTTGTAAAATTTTGAAATTTTGAAATTTTTGACCGAATATACCTCACGCGAGGTGTACTCACTCTGAGGTAGAGTTGGGAAAATGCCAATCAGAAAAAAAGCAAAATTCCTTATTATTTGATAAATGGTATTTTGACCCTCCTACCCATGGCATATCGACCCCCTACCCATGGTATTTTGACCCCCCCCTACCGATGGAATATCGACCCCCCCTACCCATGGTATTTTGACCCCTCTACCCATGGAATATCGACCCCATACCCATGGTATATCAACCCCCTAGCCATGGTATTTTGACCCCCCTACCGATGGTACATCGACCCCCCTACCCATGGTATTTTGACCCCCCTACCAATGGTATATCGACCCCCCTACCCATGGTATATTGACTCCCCTACCCATGGAATATCGACCCCCTACCCATGGTATTTTGACCCCTCTACCCATGGAATATTGACCCCCTACCCATGGTATTTTGTTCCCCTACCCATGGTATATCAACCCCCTAGCCATGGTATTTTGACCCTCCTACCCATAGTATATCAACCCCCTACCCATGGTATATTAACCCCCCCTACCCATGGTATTTTGACCCCCCTACCCATGGTATTTTGACCCCCCTATCCATGATATATCGACCCCCATACCCATGATATATTGATCCCCTTACCCATGGTATATCGACCCCCCTATCCATGGTATTTTGACCTCACTGCCTATCTCTTGATTAGAAATGGGGGTGTGTGCCAAAATACCATGGGGGTTCAATTTACCATACAGGGGGGGTCAGTTTTCAATAAGGGGGTTCAATATACCATGGATGAAAATTGACCCCGGGGTCAATTTACCATGGGGTTCAAAATACCATATGACACCGGGAGTGTTCCGATGTAAACGTAAAACGGCTGCTTTAAAAAAAATAACAAAAATCAAATATCCTCAAAAGGTTTATAACAAGTTAAAACGTTCCTGAAACAAACAATAAAAACCGAATATTCCTGAAAAAGAAAAACCAAAAGCTATTATTTATTTAGCCAGTGTTCTAAATAATATTCGGTGTAATTAAACAGATATATCATATTGGGAGGGGTGTTTGTGATAAATACCAGTCTTGAAACTAAATTTTTCGTCTCTCAACTGGTATTTTTCGCAAATACCCCTCCCAAACATGATATATCTGTTGAGAAGACTATAAAATTGGTGTTTTCTCCTTCTCCACTAAGCACACAACATTTAGGAATTAGAGCAAAGATTGGTTGGTTTGGAGCATAGATATATAAAAGTGAAGTGACATATGGGCTGTTGTTTGGAGTGTAGATATATAAAAGTGAAGTGACATATGGGCTGTTGTTTGGAGTGTAGATATATAAAAGTGAAGTGACATATGGGCTGTTGTTTGGAGCGTAGATATATAAAAGTGAAGTGACATATGGGCTGTTGTTTGGAGTGTAGATATATAAGAGTGAAGTGACATATAGACTGTTGTTTGGAGTGTAGATATATAAGAGTGAAGTGACATATAGACTGTTGTTTGGAGTGTAGATATATAAGAGTGAAGCGACATATGGGCTGTTGTTTGGAGTGCAGATATATAAGAGTGAAGCGACATATGGGCTGTTGTTTGGAGTGTAGATATATAAGAGTGAAGTGACATATAGACTGTTGTTTGGAGTGTAGATATATAAGAGTGAAGTGACATATAGACTGTTGTTTGGAGTGTAGATATATAAAAGTGAAGTGACATATAGACTGTTGTTTGGAGTGTAGATATATAAGAGTGAAGCGACATATGGGCTGTTGTTTGGAGTGCAGATATATAAGAGTGAAGCGACATATGGGCTGTTGTTTGGAGTGTAGATATATAAGAGTGAAGTGACATATAGACTGTTGTTTGGAGTGTAGATATATAAGAGTGAAGTGACATATAGACTGTTGTTTGGAGTGTAGATATATAAAAGTGAAGTGACATATAGACTGTTGTTTGGAGTGTAGATATATAAGAGTGAAGTGACATAGGCTGTTGTTGGAGTGTAGATATATAAGAGTGAAGTGACATATAGACTGTTGTTTGGAGTGTAGATATATAAGAGTGAAGTGACATATAGACTGTTGTTTGGAGTGTAGATATATAAAAGTGAAGTGACATATAGGCTGTTGTTTGGAGTGTAGATATATAAAAGTGAAGTGACATATATACTGTTGTTTGGAGTGTAGATATATAAGAGTGAAGTGACATATAGACTATTGTTTGGAGTGTAGATATATAAAAGTGAAGCGACATATGGGCTGTTGTTTGGAGTGTAGATATATAAAAGTGAAGTGACATATAGACTGTTGTTTGGAGTGTAGATATATAAGAGTGAAGTGACGTATAGACTGTTGTTTGGAGTGTAGATATATAAGAGTGAAGTGACGTATAGACTGTTGTTTGGAGTGTAGATATATAAGAGTGAAGCGACATATAGACTGTTGTTTGGAGTATAGATATATAAGAGTGAAGCGACATATAGACTGTGGTTTGGAGTGTAGATATATAAGAGTGAAGTGACATATAGACTGTTGTTTGGAGTGTAGATATATAAAAGTGAAGTGATGTATAGACTGTTGTTTGGAGTGTAGATATATAAGAGTGAAGCGACATATAGACTGTTGTTTGGAGTGTAGATATATAAGAGTGAAGTGACATATAGGCTGTTGTTTGGAGTGTAGATATATAAGAGTGAAGTGACATATAGACTGTTGTTTGGAGTGTAGATATATAAGAGTGAAGCAACATATAGACTGTGGTTTGGAGTGTATATATATAAGAGTGAAGTGACATATAGACTTGTTTGGAGTGTAGATATATAAGAGTGAAGTGACATATAGACTGTTGTTTGGAGTGTAGATATATAAGAGTGAAGTGACATATAGACTATTGTTTGGAGTGTAGATATATAAAAGTGAAGCGACATATGGGCTGTTGTTTGGAGTGTAGATATATAAGAGTGAAGTGACATATGGCTGTTGTTTGGAGTGTAGATATATAAAAGTGAAGTGACATATAGACTGTTGTTTCGAGTGTAGATATATAAAAGTGAAGCGACATATAGACTGTTGTTTGGAGTGTAGATATATAAGAGTGAAGTGACATATAGGCTGTTGTTTGGAGTGTAGATATATAAGAGTGAAGTGACATATAGACTGTTGTTTGGAGTGTAGATATATAAAAGTGAAGCGACATATAGACTGTTGTTTCGAGTGTAGATATATAAGAGTGAAGTGACATATGGGCTGTTGTTTGGAGTGTAGATATATAAAAGTGAAGTGACATATAGACTGTTGTTTGGAGTGTAGATATATAAGAGTGAAGTGACATATAGGCTGTTGTTTGGAGTGTAGATATATAAGAGTGAAGCGACATATAGGCTGTTGTTTGGAGTGTAGATATATAAGAGTGAAGTGACATATAGACTGTTGTTTGGAGTGTAGATATATAAGAGTGAAGTGACATATAGACTGTTGTTTGGAGTGTAGATATATAAGAGTGAAGTGACATATAGACTGTTGTTTGGAGTGTAGATATATAAAAGTGAAGTGACATATGGGCTGTTGTTTGGAGTGTAGATATATAAGAGTGAAGTGACATATGGGCTGTTGTTTGGAGTGTAGATATATAAGAGTGAAGTGACATATAGACTGTTGTTTGGAGTGTAGATATATAAGAGTGAAGTGACATATACTGTTGTTTGGAGTGTAGATATATAAAAGTGAAGTGACATATGGGCTGTTGTTTGGAGTGTAGATATATAAGAGTGATGCGACATATAGACTACTGTTTGGAGTGTAGATATATAAAAGTGAAGCGACATATGGGCTGTTGTTTGGAGTGTAGATATATAAAAGTGAAGTGACATATAGACTGTTGTTTGGAGTGTAGATATATAAGAATGAAGTGACATATGGGCTGTTGTTTGGAGTGTAAATATATAAAAGTGAAGTGACATATGGGCTGTTGTTTGGAGTGTAGATATATAAAAGTGAAGTGACATATGGGCTGTTGTTTGGAGTGTAGATATATAAAAGTGAAGTGACATATGGGCTGTTGTTTGGAGTGTAAATATATAAAAGTGAAGTGACATATGGGCTGTTGTTTGGAGTGTAGATATATAAAAGTGAAGTGACATATGGGCTGTTGTTTGGAGTGTAGATATATAAAAGTGAAGTGACATATGGGCTGTTGTTTGGAGTGTAGATATATAAAAGTGAAGTGACATATGGGCTGTTGTTTTGGTTGGTTTGGAGTGTAGATATATAAAAGTGAAGTGACATATGGGCTGTTGTTTGGAGTGTAGATATATAAAAGTGAAGTGACATATAGACTGTTGTTTGGAGTGTAGATATATAAAAGTGAAGCGACATATGGGCTGTTGTTTGGAGTGTAGATATATAAAAGTGAAGCGACATATAGACTGTTGTTTGGAGTGTAGATATATATGAGTGAAGTGACATATAGGCTGTTGTTTGGAGTGTAGATATATAAGAGTGAAGTGACATATAGACTGTTGTTTGGAGTGTAGATATATAAAAGTGAAGCGACATATGGGCTGTTGTTTGGAGTGTAGATATATAAAAGTGAAGCGACATATAGACTGTTGTTTGGAGTGTAGATATATAAGAATGAAGTGACATATGGGCTGTTGTTTTGGTTGGTTTGGAGTGTAGATATATAAAAGTGAAGTGACATATGGGCTGTTGTTTGGAGTGTAGATATATAAAAGTGAAGTGACATATAGACTGTTGTTTGGAGTGTAGATATATAAAAGTGAAGTGACATATAGATTGTTGTTTGGAGTGTAGATATATAAAAGTGAAGTGACATATGGGCTGTTGTTTGGAGTGTAGATATATAAGAATGAAGCGACATATGGGCTGTTGTTTGGAGTGTAGATATATAAAAGTGAAGTGACATATAGACTGTTGTTTGGAGTGTAGATATATAAGAATGAAGTGACATATGGGCTGTTGTTTGGAGTGTAGATATATAAAAGTGAAGTGACATATGGGCTGTTGTTTGGAGTGTAGATATATAAAAGTGAAGTGACATATAGACTGTTGTTTGGAGTGTAGATATATAAGAATGAAGTGACATATGGGCTGTTGTTTTGGTTGGTTTGGAGTGTAGATATATAAAAGTGAAGTGACATATGGGCTGTTGTTTGGAGTGTAGATATATAAAAGTGAAGTGACATATAGACTGTTGTTTGGAGTGTAGATATATAAGAATGAAGTGACATATGGGCTGTTGTTTTGGTTGGTTTGGAGTGTAGATATATAAAAGTGAAGTGACATATAGACTGTTGTTTTGGTTGGTTTGGAGTGTAGATATATAAAAGTGAAGTGACATATGGGCTGTTGTTTGGAATGTAGATATATAAAAGTGAAGTGACATATGGGCTGTTGTTTGGAGTGTAGATATATAAAAGTGAAGTGACATATGGGCTGTTGTTTGGAGTGTAGATAAATAAAAGTGAAGTGACATATGGGCTGTTGTTTGGAGTGTAGATATATAAAAGTGAAGTGACATATGGGCTGTTGTTTGGAGTGTAGATATATAAAAGTGAAGTGACATATGGGCTGTTGTTTGGAGTGTAGATATATAAAAGTGAAGTGACATATGGGCTGTTGTTTGGAGTGTAGATATATAAAAGTGAAGTGACATATGGGCTGTTGTCTGGAGTGTAGATATATAAAAGTGAAGTGACATATAGACTGTTGTTTGGAGTGTAGATATATAAAAGTGAAGTGACATATGGGCTGTTGTTTGGAGTGTAGATATATAAAAGTGAAGCGACATATAGACTGTTGTTTGGAGTGTAGATATATAAGAGTGAAGTGACATATAAACTGTTGTTTGGAGTGTAGATATATAAGAGTGAAGCAACATATAGACTGTGGTTTGGAGTGTATATATATAAGAGTGAAGTGACATATAGACTTGTTTGGAGTGTAGATATATAAGAGTGAAGTGACATATAGACTGTTGTTTGGAGTGTAGATATATAAGAGTGAAGTGACATATAGACTATTGTTTGGAGTGTAGATATATAAAAGTGAAGCGACATATGGGCTGTTGTTTGGAGTGTAGATATATAAGACTGAAGTGACATATGGGCTGTTGTTTGGAGTGTAGATATATAAAAGTGAAGTGACATATAGACTGTTGTTTGGAGTGTAGATATATAAAAGTGAAGCGACATATAGACTGTTGTTTGGAGTGTAGATATATAAGAGTGAAGTGACATATAGGCTGTTGTTTGGAGTGTAGATATATAAGAGTGAAGTGACATATAGACTGTTGTTTGGAGTGTAGATATATAAAAGTGAAGCGACATATAAACTGTTGTTTCGAGTGTAGATATATAAGAGTGAAGTGACATATGGGCTGTTGTTTGGAGTGTAGATATATAAAAGTGAAGTGACATATAGACTGTTGTTTGGAGTGTAGATATATAAGAGTGAAGTGACATATAGGCTGTTGTTTGGAGTGTAGATATATAAGAGTGAAGCGACATATAGGCTGTTGTTTGGAGTGTAGATATATAAGAGTGAAGTGACATATAGACTGTTGTTTGGAGTGTAGATATATAAGAGTGAAGTGACATATAGACTGTTGTTTGGAGTGTAGATATATAAGAGTGAAGTGACATATAGACTGTTGTTTGGAGTGTAGATATATAAAAGTGAAGTGACATATGGGCTGTTGTTTGGAGTGTAGATATATAAGAGTGAAGTGACATATGGGCTGTTGTTTGGAGTGTAGATATATAAGAGTGAAGTGACATATAGACTGTTGTTTGGAGTGTAGATATATAAGAGTGAAGTGACATATAGACTGTTGTTTGGAGTGTAGATATATAAGAGTGAAGTGACATATAGACTGTTGTTTGGAGTGTAGATATATAAAAGTGAAGTGACATATGGGCTGTTGTTTGGAGTGTAGATATATAAGAGTGAAGCGACATATAGACTACTGTTTGGAGTGTAGATATATAAAAGTGAAGCGACATATGGGCTGTTGTTTGGAGTGTAGATATATAAAAGTGAAGTGACATATAGACTGTTGTTTGGAGTGTAGATATATAAGAATGAAGTGACATATGGGCTGTTGTTTTGGTTGGTTTGGAGTGTAGATATATAAAAGTGAAGTGACATATAGACTGTTGTTTTGGTTGGTTTGGAGTGTAGATATATAAAAGTGAAGTGACATATGGGCTGTTGTTTGGAGTGTAGATATATAAAAGTGAAGTGACATATGGGCTGTTGTTTGGAGTGTAAATATATAAAAGTGAAGTGACATATGGGCTGTTGTTTGGAGTGTAGATATATAAAAGTGAAGTGACATATGGGCTGTTGTTTGGAGTGTAGATATATAAAAGTGAAGTGACATATGGGCTGTTGTTTGGAGTGTAAATATATAAAAGTGAAGTGACATATGGGCTGTTGTTTGGAGTGTAGATATATAAAAGTGAAGTGACATATGGGCTGTTGTTTGGAGTGTAGATATATAAAAGTGAAGTGACATATGGGCTGTTGTTTGGAGTGTAGATATATAAAAGTGAAGTGACATATGGGCTGTTGTTTTGGTTGGTTTGGAGTGTAGATATATAAAAGTGAAGTGACATATGGGCTGTTGTTTGGAGTGTAGATATATAAAAGTGAAGTGACATATAGACTGTTGTTTGGAGTGTAGATATATAAAAGTGAAGCGACATATGGGCTGTTGTTTGGAGTGTAGATATATAAAAGTGAAGCGACATATAGACTGTTGTTTGGAGTGTAGATATATAAGAGTGAAGTGACATATAGGCTGTTGTTTGGAGTGTAGATATATAAGAGTGAAGTGACATATAGACTGTTGTTTGGAGTGTAGATATATAAAAGTGAAGTGACATATGGGCTGTTGTTTGGAGTGTAGATATATAAAAGTGAAGCGACATATAGACTGTTGTTTGGAGTGTAGATATATAAGAATGAAGTGACATATGGGCTGTTGTTTTGGTTGGTTTGGAGTGTAGATATATAAAAGTGAAGTGACATATGGGCTGTTGTTTGGAGTGTAGATATATAAAAGTGAAGTGACATATAGACTGTTGTTTGGAGTGTAGATATATAAAAGTGAAGTGACATATAGATTGTTGTTTGGAGTGTAGATATATAAAAGTGAAGTGACATATGGGCTGTTGTTTGGAGTGTAGATATATAAGAATGAAGCGACATATGGGCTGTTGTTTGGAGTGTAGATATATAAAAGTGAAGTGACATATAGACTGTTGTTTGGAGTGTAGATATATAAGAATGAAGTGACATATGGGCTGTTGTTTGGAGTGTAGATATATAAAAGTGAAGTGACATATGGGCTGTTGTTTGGAGTGTAGATATATAAAAGTGAAGTGACATATAGACTGTTGTTTGGAGTGTAGATATATAAGAATGAAGTGACATATGGGCTGTTGTTTTGGTTGGTTTGGAGTGTAGATATATAAAAGTGAAGTGACATATGGGCTGTTGTTTGGAGTGTAGATATATAAAAGTGAAGTGACATATAGACTGTTGTTTGGAGTGTAGATATATAAGAATGAAGTGACATATGGGCTGTTGTTTTGGTTGGTTTGGAGTGTAGATATATAAAAGTGAAGTGACATATAGACTGTTGTTTTGGTTGGTTTGGAGTGTAGATATATAAAAGTGAAGTGACATATGGGCTGTTGTTTGGAATGTAGATATATAAAAGTGAAGTGACATATGGGCTGTTGTTTGGAGTGTAGATATATAAAAGTGAAGTGACATATGGGCTGTTGTTTGGAGTGTAAATATATAAAAGTGAAGTGACATATGGGCTGTTGTTTGGAGTGTAGATATATAAAAGTGAAGTGACATATGGGCTGTTGTTTGGAGTGTAGATATATAAAAGTGAAGTGACATATGGGCTGTTGTTTGGAGTGTAGATATATAAAAGTGAAGTGACATATGGGCTGTTGTTTGGAGTGTAGATATATAAAAGTGAAGTGACATATGGGCTGTTGTTTGGAGTGTAGATATATAAAAGTGAAGTGACATATGGGCTGTTGTCTGGAGTGTAGATATATAAAAGTGAAGTGACATATAGACTGTTGTTTGGAGTGTAGATATATAAAAGTGAAGTGACATATGGGCTGTTGTTTGGAGTGTAGATATATAAAAGTGAAGCGACATATAGATTGTTGTTTGGAGTGTAGATATATAAGAGTGAAGTGACATATAAACTGTTGTTTGGAGTGTAGATATATAAGAGTGAAGCAACATATAGACTGTGGTTTGGAGTGTATATATATAAGAGTGAAGTGACATATAGACTTGTTTGGAGTGTAGATATATAAGAGTGAAGTGACATATAGACTGTTGTTTGGAGTGTAGATATATAAGAATGAAGTGACATATAGACTATTGTTTGGAGTGTAGATATATAAAAGTGAAGCGACATATGGGCTGTTGTTTGGAGTGTAGATATATAAGAGTGAAGTGACATATGGGCTGTTGTTTGGAGTGTAGATATATAAAAGTGAAGTGACATATAGACTGTTGTTTGGAGTGTAGATATATAAGAGTGAAGTGACATATAGGCTGTTGTTTGGAGTGTAGATATATAAGAGTGAAGTGACATATAGACTGTTGTTTGGAGTGTAGATATATAAAAGTGAAGCGACATACAGACTGTTTTTTCGAGTGTAGATATATAAGAGTGAAGTGACATATGGGCTGTTGTTTGGAGTGTAGATATATAAAAGTGAAGTGACATATAGACTGTTGTTTGGAGTGTAGATATATAAGAATGAAGTGACATATGGGCTGTTGTTTTGGTTGGTTTGGAGTGTAGATATATAAAAGTGAAGTGACATATAGACTGTTGTTTTGGTTGGTTTGGAGTGTAGATATATAAAAGTGAAGTGACATATGGGCTGTTGTTTGGAATGTAGATATATAAAAGTGAAGTGACATATGGGCTGTTGTTTGGAGTGTAGATATATAAAAGTGAAGTGACATATGGGCTGTTGTTTGGAGTGTAAATATATAAAAGTGAAGTGACATATGGGCTGTTGTTTGGAGTGTAGATATATAAAAGTGAAGTGACATATGGGCTGTTGTTTGGAGTGTAGATATATAAAAGTGAAGTGACATATGGGCTGTTGTTTGGAGTGTAGATATATAAAAGTGAAGTGACATATGGGCTGTTGTTTGGAGTGTAGATATATAAAAGTGAAGTGACATATGGGCTGTTGTTTGGAGTGTAGATATATAAAAGTGAAGTGACATATGGGCTGTTGTCTGGAGTGTAGATATATAAAAGTGAAGTGACATATAGACTGTTGTTTGGAGTGTAGATATATAAAAGTGAAGTGACATATGGGCTGTTGTTTGGAGTGTAGATATATAAAAGTGAAGCGACATATAGATTGTTGTTTGGAGTGTAGATATATAAGAGTGAAGTGACATATAAACTGTTGTTTGGAGTGTAGATATATAAGAGTGAAGCAACATATAGACTGTGGTTTGGAGTGTATATATATAAGAGTGAAGTGACATATAGACTTGTTTGGAGTGTAGATATATAAGAGTGAAGTGACATATAGACTGTTGTTTGGAGTGTAGATATATAAGAGTGAAGTGACATATAGACTATTGTTTGGAGTGTAGATATATAAAAGTGAAGCGACATATGGGCTGTTGTTTGGAGTGTAGATATATAAGAGTGAAGTGACATATGGGCTGTTGTTTGGAGTGTAGATATATAAAAGTGAAGTGACATATAGACTGTTGTTTGGAGTGTAGATATATAAGAGTGAAGTGACATATAGGCTGTTGTTTGGAGTGTAGATATATAAGAGTGAAGTGACATATAGACTGTTGTTTGGAGTGTAGATATATAAAAGTGAAGCGACATATAGACTGTTGTTTCGAGTGTAGATATATAAGAGTGAAGTGACATATGGGCTGTTGTTTGGAGTGTAGATATATAAAAGTGAAGTGACATATAGACTGTTGTTTGGAGTGTAGATATATAAGAGTGAAGTGACATATAGGCTGTTGTTTGGAGTGTAGATATATAAGAGTGAAGCGACATATAGGCTGTTGTTTGGAGTGTAGATATATAAGAGTGAAGTGACATATAGACTGTTGTTTGGAGTGTAGATATATAAGAGTGAAGTGACATATAGACTGTTGTTTGGAGTGTAGATATATAAAAGTGAAGTGACATATGGGCTGTTGTTTGGAGTGTAGATATATAAGAGTGAAGTGACATATGGGCTGTTGTTTGGAGTGTAGATATATAAGAGTGAAGTGACATATAGACTGTTG
This sequence comes from Bathymodiolus brooksi, assembly GCA_963680875.1. Classification (NCBI taxonomy): domain Eukaryota; kingdom Metazoa; phylum Mollusca; class Bivalvia; order Mytilida; family Modiolidae; genus Bathymodiolus; species Bathymodiolus brooksi. The sequence continues at coordinate 124,625,028 of OY804580.1, read as the reverse complement.
TTTGGAGTGTAGATATATAAGAGTGAAGTGACATATAGACTGTTGTTTGGAGTGTAGATATATAAGAGTGAAGTGACATATAGACTGTTGTTTGGAGTGTAGATATATAAAAGTGAAGTGACATATGGGCTGTTGTTTGGAGTGTAGATATATAAGAGTGAAGCGACATATAGACTACTGTTTGGAGTGTAGATATATAAAAGTGAAGTGACATATGGGCTGTTGTTTGGAGTGTAGATATATAAAAGTGAAGTGACATATAGACTGTTGTTTGGAGTGTAGATATATAAGAATGAAGTGACATATGGGCTGTTGTTTTGGTTGGTTTGGAGTGTAGATATATAAAAGTGAAGTGACATATAGACTGTTGTTTTGGTTGGTTTGGAGTGTAGATATATAAAAGTGAAGTGACATATGGGCTGTTGTTTGGAGTGTAGATATATAAAAGTGAAGTGACATATGGGCTGTTGTTTGGAGTGTAAATATATAAAAGTGAAGTGACATATGGGCTGTTGTTTGGAGTGTAGATATATAAAAGTGAAGTGACATATGGGCTGTTGTTTGGAGTGTAGATATATAAAAGTGAAGTGACATATGGGCTGTTGTTTGGAGTGTAGATATATAAAAGTGAAGTGACATATGGGCTGTTGTTTTGGTTGGTTTGGAGTGTAGATATATAAAAGTGAAGTGACATATGGGCTGTTGTTTGGAGTGTAGATATATAAAAGTGAAGTGACATATAGACTGTTGTTTGGAGTGTAGATATATAAAAGTGAAGCGACATATGGGCTGTTGTTTGGAGTGTAGATATATAAAAGTGAAGCGACATATAGACTGTTGTTTGGAGTGTAGATATATAAGAGTGAAGTGACATATAGGCTGTTGTTTGGAGTGTAGATATATAAGAGTGAAGTGACATATAGACTGTTGTTTGGAACGTAGATATATAAAAGTGAAGCGACATATGGGCTGTTGTTTGGAGTGTAGATATATAAAAGTGAAGCGACATATAGACTGTTGTTTGGAGTGTAGATATATAAGAATGAAGTGACATATGGGCTGTTGTTTTGGTTGGTTTGGAGTGTAGATATATAAAAGTGAAGTGACATATGGGCTGTTGTTTGGAGTGTAGATATATAAAAGTGAAGTGACATATAGACTGTTGTTTGGAGTGTAGATATATAAAAGTGAAGTGACATATAGATTGTTGTTTGGAGTGTAGATATATAAAAGTGAAGTGACATATGGGCTGTTGTTTGGAGTGTAGATATATAAGAATGAAGCGACATATGGGCTGTTGTTTGGAGTGTAGATATATAAAAGTGAAGTGACATATAGACTGTTGTTTGGAGTGTAGATATATAAGAATGAAGTGACATATGGGCTGTTGTTTGGAGTGTAGATATATAAAAGTGAAGTGACATATGGGCTGTTGTTTGGAGTGTAGATATATAAAAGTGAAGTGACATATAGACTGTTGTTTGGAGTGTAGATATATAAGAATGAAGTGACATATGGGCTGTTGTTTTGGTTGGTTTGGAGTGTAGATATATAAAAGTGAAGTGACATATGGGCTGTTGTTTGGAGTGTAGATATATAAAAGTGAAGTGACATATAGACTGTTGTTTGGAGTGTAGATATATAAGAATGAAGTGACATATGGGCTGTTGTTTTGGTTGGTTTGGAGTGTAGATATATAAAAGTGAAGTGACATATAGACTGTTGTTTTGGTTGGTTTGGAGTGTAGATATATAAAAGTGAAGTGACATATGGGCTGTTGTTTGGAATGTAGATATATAAAAGTGAAGTGACATATGGGCTGTTGTTTGGAGTGTAGATATATAAAAGTGAAGTGACATATGGGCTGTTGTTTGGAGTGTAAATATATAAAAGTGAAGTGACATATGGGCTGTTGTTTGGAGTGTAGATATATAAAAGTGAAGTGACATATGGGCTGTTGTTTGGAGTGTAGATATATAAAAGTGAAGTGACATATGGGCTGTTGTTTGGAGTGTAGATATATAAAAGTGAAGTGACATATGGGCTGTTGTTTGGAGTGTAGATATATAAAAGTGAAGTGACATATGGGCTGTTGTTTGGAGTGTAGATATATAAAAGTGAAGTGACATATGGGCTGTTGTCTGGAGTGTAGATATATAAAAGTGAAGTGACATATAGACTGTTGTTTGGAGTGTAGATATATAAAAGTGAAGTGACATATGGGCTGTTGTTTGGAGTGTAGATATATAAAAGTGAAGCGACATATAGACTGTTGTTTGGGGTGTAGATATATAAGAGTGAAGTGACATATAGGCTGTTGTTTGGAGTGTAGATATATAAGAGTGAAGTGACATATAGGCTGTTGTTTGGAGTGTAGATATATAAGAGTGAAGTGACATATAGACTGTTGTTTGGAGTGTAGATATATAAAAGTGAAGCGACATATGGGCTGTTGTTTGGAGTGTAGATATATAAAAGTGAAGTGACATATAGACTGTTGTTTGGAGTGTAGATATGTAAAAGTGAAGTGACATATAGACTGTTGTTTGGAGTGTAGATATATAAAAGTGAAGTGACATATAGACTGTTGTTTGGAGTGTAGATATATAAGAATGAAGTGACATATAGGCTGTTGTTTTGGTTGGTTTGGAGTGTAGATATATAAAAGTGAAGTGACATATGGGCTGTTGTTTGGAGTGTAGATATATAAAAGTGAAGTGACATATAGACTGTTATTTGGAGTGTAGATATATAAAAGTGAAGTGACATATAGATTGTTGTTTGGAGTGTAGATATATAAAAGTGAAGTGACATATGGGCTGTTGTTTGGAGTGTAGATATATAAGAATGAAGCGACATATGGGCTGTTGTTTGGAGTGTAGATATATAAAAGTGAAGTGACATATGGGCTGTTGTTTGGAGTGTAGATATATAAAAGTGAAGTGACATATGGGCTGTTGTTTGGAGTGTAGATATATAAAAGTGAAGTGACATATGGGCTGTTGTTTTGGTTGGTTTGGAGTGTAGATATATAAAAGTGAAGTGACATATGGGCTGTTGTTTGGAGTGTAGATATATAAAAGTGAAGTGACATATAGACTGTTGTTTGGAGTGTAGATATATAAAAGTGAAGCGACATATGGGCTGTTGTTTGGAGTGTAGATATATAAAAGTGAAGCGACATATAGACTGTTGTTTGGAGTGTAGATATATAAGAGTGAAGTGACATATAGGCTGTTGTTTGGAGTGTAGATATATAAGAGTGAAGTGACATATAGACTGTTGTTTGGAGTGTAGATATATAAAAGTGAAGTGACATATAGATTGTTGTTTGGAGTGTAGATATATAAGAGTGAAGTGACATATAGACTGTTGTTTGGAGTGTAGATATATAAAAGTGAAGCGACATATGGGCTGTTGTTTGGAGTGTAGATATATAAAAGTGAAGCGACATATAGACTGTTGTTTGGAGTGTAGATATATAAGAATGAAGTGACATATGGGCTGTTGTTTTGGTTGGTTTGGAGTGTAGATATATAAAAGTGAAGTGACATATGGGCTGTTGTTTGGAGTGTAGATATATAAAAGTGAAGTGACATATAGACTGTTGTTTGGAGTGTAGATATATAAAAGTGAAGTGACATATAGATTGTTGTTTGGAGTGTAGATATATAAAAGTGAAGTGACATATGGGCTGTTGTTTGGAGTGTAGATATATAAGAATGAAGCGACATATGGGCTGTTGTTTGGAGTGTAGATATATAAAAGTGAAGTGACATATAGACTGTTGTTTGGAGTGTAGATATATAAGAATGAAGTGACATATGGGCTGTTGTTTGGAGTGTAGATATATAAAAGTGAAGTGACATATGGGCTGTTGTTTGGAGTGTAGATATACCAGAGGCTCTCAAGAGCCTGTATCGTTCACCTGGTAATAAAAAAAACCAATTGGTCCTATGTAAAAACTATGTCCTGCGTCATCTTGGAATTACGATCAACATAAAAAACACAAAGTTTGTAAAGGACCTTCCAATGATTGATGCACAGTTTAGGTTCAATCAGTGCAATAGCTTCAGAGAAGAATATATTTCTGTATTTTCCCCATATGGTTCTGTGTTAATACTATGACCTGTGGTGGCAGCCATCTTGGATTTCCGATCGGCATAAAAAACAGGACCTTCCAATGATCATTCCTGGGCAGTTTGGTTTCAACTGTCCAAGTGGTTTCAGAGAAGAAGCATTTTGAAACATTTTTCCCATAGGGTCCAATGTTAAACTAAGTCCTGCCGTAGCCGCCATTTTGAATTTCATATCAGAATAAAAAACGTAAATTTTGTAGAGGACCATTCAATGAACATTCATGTACAGTTTGGCTTTAATCATATTTGTAGTTTCTGAGAAGAAGGCATTTGAACATTTTCCCATAGGGTCCAATGTTAATCTATGTCCTGCGGTGGTGGCCATCTTGGATTTCCGATCGGCATAAAAAACACACACCTTGTAGAGGACCTTCCAATGATCATTCCTGGGCAGTTTGGTTTCAATTATCCAAGTGGTTTCAGAGAAGAAGCGTTTTGAAACATTTTTTCCATAGGGTCCAATGTTAAACTAAGTCCTGCCGTAGCCGCCATTTTAAATTTCATCTCGGAACAAAAAACGTAAAGTTTGTAGAGGACCATCCAATGTACACACATATGGACAGTTTGGCTTTAATCATATTTGTAGTTTCTGAGAAGAAGGCATTTGAACATTTTCCCATAGGGTCCAATGTTAATCTATGTCCTGCGGTGGTGGCCATCTTGAATTTTCGATCGGCATAAAAAAACAGAAACTTTGTAGAGGACCTTCCAATGATCATTCCTGGGCAGTTTGGATTCAATTGTCCAAGTGGTTTCAGAGAAGAAGCGTTTTGAAACATTTTTCCCATAGGGTCCAATGTTAAACTAAGTCCTGCCGTAGCCGCCATTTTGAATTTCATCTCGGAACAAAAAACCTAACGTTTGTAGAGGACCATCCAATGAACATTCATGTACAGTTTGGCTTTAATAATATTTGTAGTTTCTGAGAAGAAGGCATTTGAACATTTTCCCATAGGGTCCAATGTTAATCTATGTATTGTGGTGGCGGCCATCTTGGATTTCCGATCGGCATAAAAAACATATAATTTGTAGAGGACCTTCCAATGATCATTCCTGGGCAGTTTGGTTTCAACTGTTCTAGTGGTTTCAGAGAAGAAGCGTTTTCAAACATTTCCCCCATAGGGTCCAATGTTAAACTAAGTCCTGCCGTAGCCGCCATTTTGAATTTCATATCGGAACAAAAAACGTAAAGTTTGTAGAGGACCATCCAATGAACATTCATGTACAGTTTGACTTTAATCATATTTGTAGTTTCTGAGAAGAAGGCATTTGAACATTTTCCCATAGGGTCCAATGTTAATCTATGTCCTGCGGTGGTGGCCATCTTGGATTTCCGATCGGCATAAAAAACACACACCTTGTAGAGGACTTTCCAATGATCATTCCTGGGCAGTTGGTTTCAATTATCCAAGTGGTTTCAGAGAAGAAGCGTTTTGAAACATTTTTCCCATAGGGTCCAATGTTAAACTAAGTCCTGCCGTAGCCGCCATTTTGAATTTTATATCGGAACAAAAAACGCAAAGTTTGTAGAGGACCATCCAATGAACATTCATGTACAGTTTGGCTTTAATAATATTTGTAGTTTCTGAGAAGAAGGCATTTGAACATTTTCCCATAGGGTCCAATGTTAATCTATGTCCTGCGGTGGTGGCCATCTTGGATTTCCGACCGGCATAAAAAACAGAAAATTTGTAGAGGACCTTCCAATGATCATTCCTGGGCAGTTTGGTTTCAACTGTCCAAGTGGTTTCAGAGAAGAAGCATTTTGAAACATTTTTCCCATAGGGTCCAATGTTAAACTAAGTCCTGCCGTAGCCGCCATTTTGAATTTCATATCGGAACAAAAAACGTAATGTTTGTAGAGGACCATCCAATGAACATTCTTGTACAGTTTGGCTTTAATCATATTTGTAGTTTCTGAGAAGAAGGCATTTGAACATTTTCCCATAGGGTCCAATGTTAATCTATGTCCTGCGGTGGTGGCCATCTTGGATTTCCGATCGGCATAAAAAACACACACCTTGTAGAGGACCTTCCAATGATCATTCCTGGGCAGTTTGGTTTCAATTATCCAAGTGGTTTCAGAGAAGAAGCGTTTTGAAACATTTTTCCCATAGGGTCCAATGTTAAACTAAGTCCTGCCGTAGCCGCCATTTTGAATTTTATATCGGAACAAAAAACGCAAAGTTTGTAGAGGACCATCCAATGAACATTCATGTACAGTTTGGCTTTAATCATATTTGTAGTTTCTGAGAAGAAGGCATTTGAACATTTTCCCATAGGGTCCAATGTTAATCTATGTCCTGCGGTGGTGGCCATCTTGGATTTCCGACCGGCATAAAAAACAGAAAATTTGTAGAGGACCTTCCAATGATCATTCCTGGGCAGTTTGGTTTCAACTGTCCAAGTGGTTTCAGAGAAGAAGCATTTTGAAACATTTTTCCCATAGGGTCCAATGTTAAACTAAGTCCTGCCGTAGCCGCCATTTTGAATTTCATATCGGAACAAAAAACGTATTGTTTGTAGAGAATCATCCAATGAACATTCATGTACAGTTTGGCTTTAATCATATTTGTAGTTTCTGAGAAGAAGGCATTTGAACATTTTCCCATAGGGTCCAATGTTAATCTATGTCCTGCGGTGGCGGCCATCTTGAATTTCCGATCGGCATAAAAAAACAGAAACTTTGTAGAGGACCTTCCAATGATCATTCCTGGGCAGTTTGGTTTCAATTATCCAAGTGGTTTCAGAGAAGAAGCGTTTTGAAACATTTTTCCCATAGGGTCCAATGTTAAACTAAGTCCTGCCGTAGCCGCCATTTTGAATTTCATACCAGAACAAAAAACGTAAAGTTTGTAGAGGACCATCTAATGAACATTCATGTACAGTTTGGCTTTAATCATATTTGTAGTTTCTGAGTAGAAGGCATTTGAATATTTTCCCATAGGGTCCAATGTTAATCTATGTCCTGCGGTGGCGGCCATCTTGGATTTCCGACTGGCATAAAAAACAGAAAATTTGTAGAGGACCTTCCAATGATCATTCCTGGGCAGTTTAGTTTCAACTGTCCAAGTGGTTTCAGAGAAGAAGCATTTTGAAACATTTTTCCCATAGGGTCCAATGTTAAACTAAGTCCTGCCGTAGCCGCCATTTTGAATTTTATATCGGAACAAAAAACCTTAAGATTGTAGAGGACCATCCAATGAACATTCATGTACAGTTTGGCTTTAATAATATTTGTAGTTTCTGAGAAGAAGGCATTTGAACATTTTCCCATAGGGTCCAATGTTAATCTATGTCCTGCGGTGGCGGCCATCTTGGATTTCCGATCGGCATAAAAAACATAAAATTTGTAGAGGACCTTCCAATGATCATTCCTGGGCAGTTTGGTTTCAACTGTCCAAGTGGTTTCAGAGAAGAAGCATTTTGAAACATTTTTCCCATAGGGTCCAATGTTAAACTAAGTCCTGCCGTAGCCGCCATTTTGAATTTCATATCGGAACAAAAAACCTTAAGATTGTAGAGGACCATCCAATGAACATTCATGTACAGTTTGGCTTTAATAATATTTGTAGTTTCTGAGAAGAAGGCATTTGAACATTTTCCCATAGGGTCCAATGTTAATCTATGTCCTGCGGTGGCGGCCATCTTGGATTTCCGACCGGCATAAAAAACATAAAATTTGTAGAGGACCTTCCAATGATCATTCCTGGGCAGTTTGGTTTCAACTGTCCAAGTGGTTTCAGAGAAGAAGCATTTTGAAACATTTTTCCCATAGGGTCCAATGTTAAACTAAGTCCTGCCGTAGCCGCCATTTTGAATTTCATATCGGAACAAAAAACCTTAAGATTGTAGAGGACTATCCAATGAACATTCATGTACAGTTTGGCTTTAATCATATTTGTAGTTTCTGAGAAGAAGGCATTTGAACATTTTCCCATAGGGTCCAATGTTAATCTATGTCCTGCGGTGGCGGCCATCTTGGATTTCCGACCGGCATAAAAAACAGAAAATTTGTAGAGGACCTTCCAATGATCATTCCTGGGCAGTTTGGTTTCAACTGTCCAAGTGGTTTCAGAGAAGAAGCATTTTGAAACATTTTTCCCATAGGGTCCAATGTTAAACTAAGTCCTGCCGTAGCCGCCATTTTGAATTTCATATCGGAACAAAAAACCTTAAGATTGTAGAGGACCATCCAATGAACATTCATGTACAGTTTGGCTTTAATCATATTTGTAGTTTCTGAGAAGAAGGCATTTGAACATTTTCCCATAGGGTCCAATGTTAATCTATGTCCTGCGATGGCGGCCATCTTGGATTTCCGATCGGCATAAAAAACAGTAACTTGGTAAAGGACATTCCAATGATCATTCCTTTACAGTTTGGGTTCAGTCAGTTCATTAGTTTCGGAGAAGAAGATCTTTGAAATTTCAGCCAATCAGAGCATATTATTGGCCCTGGCAGCCATATTGAATATCCGACTGGAACGAAAAACAGTAACTTTGTAGAGAACCATCCAAGGAACATTCCTGCTAAGTTCGGTTCCAATCGGCCAAGTGGTTTCGGAGAAGAAGCTTGAAATGTGAAAAGTTTACAGACGACAGACGACAGACGACAGACGACAGACGACGGACGCCAAGTGATGGCAATAGTTCAGATGGACCTTTGGTCCAGGTGAACTAATAAAAGTGAAGTGACATATAGACTGTTGTTTGGAGTGTAGATATATAAGAATGAAGTGACATATGGGCTGTTGTTTTGGTTGGTTTGGAGTGTAGATATATAAAAGTGAAGTGACATATGGGCTGTTGTTTGGAGTGTAGATATATAAAAGTGAAGTGACATATAGACTGTTGTTTGGAGTGTAGATATATAAGAATGAAGTGACATATGGGCTGTTGTTTTGGTTGGTTTGGAGTGTAGATATATAAAAGTGAAGTGACATATAGACTGTTGTTTTGGTTGGTTTGGAGTGTAGATATATAAAAGTGAAGTGACATATGGGCTGTTGTTTGGAATGTAGATATATAAAAGTGAAGTGACATATGGGCTGTTGTTTGGAATGTAGATATATAAAAGTGAAGTGACATATGGGCTGTTGTTTGGAGTGTAGATATATAAAAGTGAAGTGACATATGGGCTGTTGTTTGGAGTGTAAATATATAAAAGTGAAGAGACATATGGGCTGTTGTTTGGAGTGTAGATATATAAAAGTGAAGTGACATATGGGCTGTTGTTTGGAGTGTAGATATATAAAAGTGAAGTGACATATGGGCTGTTGTTTGGAGTGTAGATATATAAAAGTGAAGTGACATATGGGCTGTTGTTTGGAGTGTAGATATATAAAAGTGAAGTGACATATGGGCTGTTGTCTGGAGTGTAGATATATAAAAGTGAAGTGACATATAGACTGTTGTTTGGAGTGTAGATATATAAAAGTGAAGCGACATATAGACTGTTGTTTGGGGTGTAGATATATAAGAGTGAAGTGACATATAGGCTGTTGTTTGGAGTGTAGATATATAAGAGTGAAGTGACATATAGGCTGTTGTTTGGAGTGTAGATATATAAGAGTGAAGTGACATATAGACTGTTGTTTGGAGTGTAGATATATAAAAGTGAAGCGACATATGGGCTGTTGTTTGGAGTGTAGATATATAAAAGTGAAGTGACATATAGACTGTTGTTTGGAGTGTAGATATGTAAAAGTGAAGTGACATATAGACTGTTGTTTGGAGTGTAGATATATAAAAGTGAAGTGACATATAGACTGTTGTTTGGAGTGTAGATATATAAGAATGAAGTGACATATAGGCTGTTGTTTTGGTTGGTTTGGAGTGTAGATATATAAAAGTGAAGTGACATATAGACTGTTATTTGGAGTGTAGATATATAAAAGTGAAGTGACATATAGATTGTTGTTTGGAGTGTAGATATATAAAAGTGAAGTGACATATGGGCTGTTGTTTGGAGTGTAGATATATAAAAGTGAAGTGACATATAGACTGTTGTTTGGAGTGTAGATATATAAGAATGAAGCGACATATGGGCTGTTGTTTGGAGTGTAGATATATAAAAGTGAAGTGACATATAGACTGTTGTTTGGAGTGTAGATATATAAGAATGAAGTGACATATGGGCTGTTGTTTTGGTTGGTTTGGAGTGTAGATATATAAAAGTGAAGTGACATATGGGCTGTTGTTTGGAGTGTAGATATATAAAAGTGAAGTGACATATAGACTGTTGTTTGGAGTGTAGATATATAAGAATGAAGTGACATATGGGCTGTTGTTTTGGTTGGTTTGGAGTGTAGATATATAAAAGTGAAGTGACATATAGACTGTTGTTTTGGTTGGTTTGGAGTGTAGATATATAAAAGTGAAGTGACATATGGGCTGTTGTTTGGAATGTAGATATATAAAAGTGAAGTGACATATGGGCTGTTGTTTGGAGTGTAGATATATAAAAGTGAAGTGACATATGGGCTGTTGTTTGGAGTGTAAATATATAAAAGTGAAGTGACATATGGGCTGTTGTTTGGAGTGTAGATATATAAAAGTGAAGTGACATATGGGCTGTTGTTTGGAGTGTAGATATATAAAAGTGAAGTGACATATGGGCTGTTGTTTGGAGTGTAGATATATAAAAGTGAAGTGACATATGGGCTGTTGTTTGGAGTGTAGATATATAAAAGTGAAGTGACATATGGGCTGTTGTTTGGAGTGTAGATATATAAAAGTGAAGTGACATATGGGCTGTTGTCTGGAGTGTAGATATATAAAAGTGAAGTGACATATAGACTGTTGTTTGGAGTGTAGATATATAAAAGTGAAGTGACATATGGGCTGTTGTTTGGAGTGTAGATATATAAAAGTGAAGCGACATATAGACTGTTGTTTGGGGTGTAGATATATAAGAGTGAAGTGACATATAGGCTGTTGTTTGGAGTGTAGATATATAAGAGTGAAGTGACATATAGACTGTTGTTTGGAGTGTAGATATATAAAAGTGAAGCGACATATGGGCTGTTGTTTGGAGTGTAGATATATAAAAGTGAAGTGACATATAGACTGTTGTTTGGAGTGTAGATATGTAAAAGTGAAGTGACATATAGACTGTTGTTTGGAGTGTAGATATATAAAAGTGAAGTGACATATAGACTGTTGTTTTGGTTGGTTTGGAGTGTAGATATATAAAAGTGAAGTGACATATGGGCTGTTGTTTGGAGTGTAGATATATAAAAGTGAAGTGACATATGGGCTGTTGTTTGGAGTGTAAATATATAAAAGTGAAGTGACATATGGGCTGTTGTTTGGAGTGTAGATATATAAAAGTGAAGTGACATATGGGCTGTTGTTTGGAGTGTAGATATATAAAAGTGAAGTGACATATGGGCTGTTGTTTGGAGTGTAGATATATAAAAGTGAAGTGACATATGGGCTGTTGTTTTGGTTGGTTTGGAGTGTAGATATATAAAAGTGAAGTGACATATGGGCTGTTGTTTGGAGTGTAGATATATAAAAGTGAAGTGACATATAGACTGTTGTTTGGAGTGTAGATATATAAAAGTGAAGCGACATATGGGCTGTTGTTTGGAGTGTAGATATATAAAAGTGAAGCGACATATAGACTGTTGTTTGGAGTGTAGATATATAAGAGTGAAGTGACATATAGGCTGTTGTTTGGAGTGTAGATATATAAGAGTGAAGTGACATATAGACTGTTGTTTGGAGTGTAGATATATAAAAGTGAAGCGACATATGGGCTGTTGTTTGGAGTGTAGATATATAAAAGTGAAGCGACATATAGACTGTTGTTTGGAGTGTAGATATATAAGAATGAAGTGACATATGGGCTGTTGTTTTGGTTGGTTTGGAGTGTAGATATATAAAAGAGAAGTGACATATGGGCTGTTGTTTGGAGTGTAGATATATAAAAGTGAAGTGACATATAGACTGTTGTTTGGAGTGTAGATATATAAAAGTGAAGTGACATATAGATTGTTGTTTGGAGTGTAGATATATAAAAGTGAAGTGACATATGGGCTGTTGTTTGGAGTGTAGATATATAAGAATGAAGCGACATATGGGCTGTTGTTTGGAGTGTAGATATATAAAAGTGAAGTGACATATAGACTGTTGTTTGGAGTGTAGATATATAAGAATGAAGTGACATATGGGCTGCTGTTTGGAGTGTAGATATATAAAAGTGAAGTGACATATGGGCTGTTGTTTGGAGTGTAGATATATAAAAGTGAAGTGACATATAGACTGTTGTTTGGAGTGTAGATATATAAGAATGAAGTGACATATGGGCTGTTGTTTTGGTTGGTTTGGAGTGTAGATATATAAAAGTGAAGTGACATATGGGCTGTTGTTTGGAGTGTAGATATATAAAAGTGAAGTGACATATAGACTGTTGTTTGGAGTGTAGATATATAAGAATGAAGTGACATATGGGCTGTTGTTTTGGTTGGTTTGGAGTGTAGATATATAAAAGTGAAGTGACATATAGACTGTTGTTTTGGTTGGTTTGGAGTGTAGATATATAAAAGTGAAGTGACATATGGGCTGTTGTTTGGAATGTAGATATATAAAAGTGAAGTGACATATGGGCTGTTGTTTGGAGTGTAGATATATAAAAGTGAAGTGACATATGGGCTGTTGTTTGGAGTGTAAATATATAAAAGTGAAGTGACATATGGGCTGTTGTTTGGAGTGTAGATATATAAAAGTGAAGTGACATATGGGCTGTTGTTTGGAGTGTAGATATATAAAAGTGAAGTGACATATGGGCTGTTGTTTGGAGTGTAGATATATAAAAGTGAAGTGACATATGGGCTGTTGTTTGGAGTGTAGATATATAAAAGTGAAGTGACATATGGGCTGTTGTTTGGAGTGTAGATATATAAAAGTGAAGTGACATATGGGCTGTTGTCTGGAGTGTAGATATATAAAAGTGAAGTGACATATAGACTGTTGTTTGGAGTGTAGATATATAAAAGTGAAGTGACATATGGGCTGTTGTTTGGAGTGTAGATATATAAAAGTGAAGCGACATATAGACTGTTGTTTGGGGTGTAGATATATAAGAGTGAAGTGACATATAGGCTGTTGTTTGGAGTGTAGATATATAAGAGTGAAGTGACATATAGGCTGTTGTTTGGAGTGTAGATATATAAGAGTGAAGTGACATATAGACTGTTGTTTGGAGTGTAGATATATAAAAGTGAAGCGACATATGGGCTGTTGTTTGGAGTGTAGATATATAAAAGTGAAGTGACATATAGACTGTTGTTTGGAGTGTAGATATGTAAAAGTGAAGTGACATATAGACTGTTGTTTGGAGTGTAGATATATAAAAGTGAAGTGACATATAGACTGTTGTTTTGGTTGGTTTGGAGTGTAGATATATAAAAGTGAAGTGACATATGGGCTGTTGTTTGGAGTGTAGATATATAAAAGTGAAGTGACATATGGGCTGTTGTTTGGAGTGTAAATATATAAAAGTGAAGTGACATATGGGCTGTTGTTTGGAGTGTAGATATATAAAAGTGAAGTGACATATGGGCTGTTGTTTGGAGTGTAGATATATAAAAGTGAAGTGACATATGGGCTGTTGTTTGGAGTGTAGATATATAAAAGTGAAGTGACATATGGGCTGTTGTTTTGGTTGGTTTGGAGTGTAGATATATAAAAGTGAAGTGACATATGGGCTGTTGTTTGGAGTGTAGATATATAAAAGTGAAGTGACATATAGACTGTTGTTTGGAGTGTAGATATATAAAAGTGAAGCGACATATGGGCTGTTGTTTGGAGTGTAGATATATAAAAGTGAAGCGACATATAGACTGTTGTTTGGAGTGTAGATATATAAAAGTGAAGCGACATATAGACTGTTGTTTGGAGTGTAGATATATAAGAATGAAGTGACATATGGGCTGTTGTTTTGGTTGGTTTGGAGTGTAGATATATAAAAGTGAAGTGACATATGGGCTGTTGTTTGGAGTGTAGATATATAAAAGTGAAGTGACATATAGACTGTTGTTTGGAGTGTAGATATATAAGAATGAAGTGACATATGGGCTGTTGTTTTGGTTGGTTTGGAGTGTAGATATATAAAAGTGAAGTGACATATAGACTGTTGTTTTGGTTGGTTTGGAGTGTAGATATATAAAAGTGAAGTGACATATGGGCTGTTGTTTGGAATGTAGATATATAAAAGTGAAGTGACATATGGGCTGTTGTTTGGAGTGTAGATATATAAAAGTGAAGTGACATATGGGCTGTTGTTTGGAGTGTAAATATATAAAAGTGAAGTGACATATGGGCTGTTGTTTGGAGTGTAGATATATAAAAGTGAAGTGACATATGGGCTGTTGTTTGGAGTGTAGATATATAAAAGTGAAGTGACATATGGGCTGTTGTTTGGAGTGTAGATATATAAAAGTGAAGTGACATATGGGCTGTTGTTTGGAGTGTAGATATATAAAAGTGAAGTGACATATGGGCTGTTGTTTGGAGTGTAGATATATAAAAGTGAAGTGACATATGGGCTGTTGTCTGGAGTGTAGATATATAAAAGTGAAGTGACATATAGACTGTTGTTTGGAGTGTAGATATATAAAAGTGAAGTGACATATGGGCTGTTGTTTGGAGTGTAGATATATAAAAGTGAAGCGACATATAGACTGTTGTTTGGGGTGTAGATATATAAGAGTGAAGTGACATATAGGCTGTTGTTTGGAGTGTAGATATATAAGAGTGAAGTGACATATAGGCTGTTGTTTGGAGTGTAGATATATAAGAGTGAAGTGACATATAGACTGTTGTTTGGAGTGTAGATATATAAAAGTGAAGCGACATATGGGCTGTTGTTTGGAGTGTAGATATATAAAAGTGAAGTGACATATAGACTGTTGTTTGGAGTGTAGATATGTAAAAGTGAAGTGACATATAGACTGTTGTTTGGAGTGTAGATATATAAAAGTGAAGTGACATATAGACTGTTGTTTTGGTTGGTTTGGAGTGTAGATATATAAAAGTGAAGTGACATATGGGCTGTTGTTTGGAGTGTAGATATATAAAAGTGAAGTGACATATGGGCTGTTGTTTGGAGTGTAGATATATAAAAGTGAAGTGACATATGGGCTGTTGTTTGGAGTGTAGATATATAAAAGTGAAGTGACATATGGGCTGTTGTTTTGGTTGGTTTGGAGTGTAGATATATAAAAGTGAAGTGACATATGGGCTGTTGTTTGGAGTGTAGATATATAAAAGTGAAGTGACATATAGACTGTTGTTTGGAGTGTAGATATATAAAAGTGAAGCGACATATGGGCTGTTGTTTGGAGTGTAGATATATAAAAGTGAAGCGACATATAGACTGTTGTTTGGAGTGTAGATATATAAAAGTGAAGCGACATATAGACTGTTGTTTGGAGTGTAGATATATAAGAATGAAGTGACATATGGGCTGTTGTTTTGGTTGGTTTGGAGTGTAGATATATAAAAGTGAAGTGACATATGGGCTGTTGTTTGGAGTGTAGATATATAAAAGTGAAGTGACATATAGACTGTTGTTTGGAGTGTAGATATATAAAAGTGAAGTGACATATAGATTGTTGTTTGGAGTGTAGATATATAAAAGTGAAGTGACATATGGGCTGTTGTTTGGAGTGTAGATATATAAGAATGAAGCGACATATGGGCTGTTGTTTGGAGTGTAGATATATAAAAGTGAAGTGACATATAGACTGTTGTTTGGAGTGTAGATATATAAGAATGAAGTGACATATGGGCTGTTGTTTGGAGTGTAGATATATAAAAGTGAAGTGACATATGGGCTGTTGTTTGGAGTGTAGATATATAAAAGTGAAGTGACATATGGGCTGTTGTTTGGAGTGTAGATATATAAAAGTGAAGTGACATATGGGCTGTTGTTTGGAGTGTAGATATATAAAAGTGAAGTGACATATGGGCTGTTGTTTGGAGTGTAGATATATAAAAGTGAAGTGACATATGGGCTGTTGTTTGGAGTGTAGATATATAAAAGTGAAGTGACATATGGGCTGTTGTTTGGAGTGTAGATATATAAAAGTGAAGTGACATATGGGCTGTTGTCTGGAGTGTAGATATATAAAAGTGAAGTGACATATAGACTGTTGTTTGGAGTGTAGATATATAAAAGTGAAGTGACATATGGGCTGTTGTTTGGAGTGTAGATATATAAAAGTGAAGCGACATATAGACTGTTGTTTGGGGTGTAGATATATAAGAGTGAAGTTACATATAGGCTGTTGTTTGGAGTGTAGATATATAAGAGTGAAGTGACATATAGGCTGTTGTTTGGAGTGTAGATATATAAGAGTGAAGTGACATATAGACTGTTGTTTGGAGTGTAGATATATAAAAGTGAAGCGACATATGGGCTGTTGTTTGGAGTGTAGATATATAAAAGTGAAGTGACATATAGACTGTTGTTTGGAGTGTAGATATGTAAAAGTGAAGTGACATATAGACTGTTGTTTGGAGTGTAGATATATAAAAGTGAAGTGACATATAGACTGTTGTTTGGAGTGTAGATATATAAGAATGAAGTGACATATAGGCTGTTGTTTTGGTTGGTTTGGAGTGTAGATATATAAAAGTGAAGTGACATATGGGCTGTTGTTTGGAGTGTAGATATATAAAAGTGAAGTGACATATAGACTGTTATTTGGAGTGTAGATATATAAAAGTGAAGTGACATATAGATTGTTGTTTGGAGTGTAGATATATAAAAGTGAAGTGACATATGGGCTGTTGTTTGGAGTGTAGATATATAAGAATGAAGCGACATATGGGCTGTTGTTTGGAGTGTAGATATATAAAAGTGAAGTGACATATGGGCTGTTGTTTGGAGTGTAGATATATAAAAGTGAAGTGACATATGGGCTGTTGTTTGGAGTGTGGATATATAAAAGTGAAGTGACATATGGGCTGTTGTTTGGAGTGTAGATATATAAAAGTGAAGTGACATATGGGCTGTTGTTTGGAGTGTAGATATATAAAAGTGAAGTGACATATAGACTGTTGTTTGGAGTGTAGATATATAAAAGTGAAGCGACATATGGGCTGTTGTTTGGAGTGTAGATATATAAAAGTGAAGCGACATATAGACTGTTGTTTGGAGTGTAGATATATAAGAGTGAAGTGACATATAGGCTGTTGTTTGGAGTGTAGATATATAAGAGTGAAGTGACATATAGACTGTTGTTTGGAGTGTAGATATATAAAAGTGAAGCGACATATGGGCTGTTGTTTGGAGTGTAGATATATAAAAGTGAAGTGACATATAGACTGTTGTTTGGAGTGTAGATATATAAAAGTGAAGTGACATATAGATTGTTGTTTGGAGTGTAGATATATAAAAGTGAAGTGACATATGGGCTGTTGTTTGGAGTGTAGATATATAAGAATGAAGCGACATATGGGCTGTTGTTTGGAGTGTAGATATATAAAAGTGAAGTGACATATAGACTGTTGTTTGGAGTGTAGATATATAAGAATGAAGTGACATGTGGGCTGTTGTTTGGAGTGTAGATATATAAAAGTGAAGTGACATATGGGCTGTTGTTTGGAGTGTAGATATATAAAAGTGAAGTGACATATAGACTGTTGTTTGGAGTGTAGATATATAAGAATGAAGTGACATATGGGCTGTTGTTTTGGTTGGTTTGGAGTGTAGATATATAAAAGTGAAGTGACATATGGGCTGTTGTTTGGAGTGTAGATATATAAAAGTGAAGTGACATATAGACTGTTGTTTGGAGTGTAGATATATAAGAATGAAGTGACATATGGGCTGTTGTTTTGGTTGGTTTGGAGTGTAGATATATAAAAGTGAAGTGACATATAGACTGTTGTTTTGGTTGGTTTGGAGTGTAGATATATAAAAGTGAAGTGACATATGGGCTGTTGTTTGGAATGTAGATATATAAAAGTGAAGTGACATATGGGCTGTTGTTTGGAGTGTAGATATATAAAAGTGAAGTGACATATGGGCTGTTGTTTGGAGTGTAAATATATAAAAGTGAAGTGACATATGGGCTGTTGTTTGGAGTGTAGATATATAAAAGTGAAGTGACATATGGGCTGTTGTTTGGAGTGTAGATATATAAAAGTGAAGTGACATATGGGCTGTTGTTTGGAGTGTAGATATATAAAAGTGAAGTGACATATGGGCTGTTGTTTGGAGTGTAGATATATAAAAGTGAAGTGACATATGGGCTGTTGTTTGGAGTGTAGATATATAAAAGTGAAGTGACATATGGGCTGTTGTCTGGAGTGTAGATATATAAAAGTGAAGTGACATATAGACTGTTGTTTGGAGTGTAGATATATAAAAGTGAAGTGACATATGGGCTGTTGTTTGGAGTGTAGATATATAAAAGTGAAGCGACATATAGACTGTTGTTTGGGGTGTAGATATATAAGAGTGAAGTGACATATAGGCTGTTGTTTGGAGTGTAGATATATAAGAGTGAAGTGACATATAGGCTGTTGTTTGGAGTGTAGATATATAAGAGTGAAGTGACATATAGACTGTTGTTTGGAGTGTAGATATATAAAAGTGAAGCGACATATGGGCTGTTGTTTGGAGTGTAGATATATAAAAGTGAAGTGACATATAGACTGTTGTTTGGAGTGTAGATATGTAAAAGTGAAGTGACATATAGACTGTTGTTTGGAGTGTAGATATATAAAAGTGAAGTGACATATAGACTGTTGTTTGGAGTGTAGATATATAAGAATGAAGTGACATATAGGCTGTTGTTTTGGTTGGTTTGGAGTGTAGATATATAAAAGTGAAGTGACATATGGGCTGTTGTTTGGAGTGTAGATATATAAAAGTGAAGTGACATATAGACTGTTATTTGGAGTGTAGATATATAAAAGTGAAGTGACATATAGATTGTTGTTTGGAGTGTAGATATATAAAAGTGAAGTGACATATGGGCTGTTGTTTGGAGTGTAGATATATAAAAGTGAAGTGACATATAGACTGTTGTTTGGAGTGTAGATATATAAGAATGAAGCGACATATGGGCTGTTGTTTGGAGTGTAGATATATAAAAGTGAAGTGACATATAGACTGTTGTTTGGAGTGTAGATATATAAGAATGAAGTGACATATGGGCTGTTGTTTTGGTTGGTTTGGAGTGTAGATATATAAAAGTGAAGTGACATATGGGCTGTTGTTTGGAGTGTAGATATATAAAAGTGAAGTGACATATAGACTGTTGTTTGGAGTGTAGATATATAAGAATGAAGTGACATATGGGCTGTTGTTTTGGTTGGTTTGGAGTGTAGATATATAAAAGTGAAGTGACATATAGACTGTTGTTTTGGTTGGTTTGGAGTGTAGATATATAAAAGTGAAGTGACATATGGGCTGTTGTTTGGAATGTAGATATATAAAAGTGAAGTGACATATGGGCTGTTGTTTGGAGTGTAGATATATAAAAGTGAAGTGACATATGGGCTGTTGTTTGGAGTGTAAATATATAAAAGTGAAGTGACATATGGGCTGTTGTTTGGAGTGTAGATATATAAAAGTGAAGTGACATATGGGCTGTTGTTTGGAGTGTAGATATATAAAAGTGAAGTGACATATGGGCTGTTGTTTGGAGTGTAGATATATAAAAGTGAAGTGACATATAGACTGTTGTTTTGGTTGGTTTGGAGTGTAGATATATAAAAGTGAAGTGACATATGGGCTGTTGTTTGGAATGTAGATATATAAAAGTGAAGTGACATATGGGCTGTTGTTTGGAGTGTAGATATATAAAAGTGAAGTGACATATGGGCTGTTGTTTGGAGTGTAGATATATAAAAGTGAAGTGACATATGGGCTGTTGTTTGGAGTGTAGATATATAAAAGTGAAGTGACATATGGGCTGTTGTTTTGGTTGGTTTGGAGTGTAGATATATAAAAGTGAAGTGACATATGGGCTGTTGTTTGGAGTGTAGATATATAAAAGTGAAGTGACATATGGGCTGTTGTTTGGAGTGTAGATATATAAGAGTGAAGTGACATATGGGCTGTTGTTTGGAGTGTAGATATATAAAAGTGAAGTGACATATAGACTGTTGTTTGGAGTGTAGATATATAAAAGTGAAGTGACATATAGACTGTTGTTTGGAGTGTAGATATATAAAAGTGAAGTGACATATGGGCTGTTGTTTGGAGTGTAGATATATAAGAGTGAAGTGACATATGGGCTGTTGTTTGGAGTGTAGATATATAAAAGTGAAGTGACATATAGATTGTTGTTTGGAGTGTAGATATATAAAAGTGAAGTGACATATAGACTGTTGTTTGGAGTGTAGATATATAAAAGTGAAGTGACATATGGGCTGTTGTTTGGAGCGTAGATATATAAGAATGAAGTGACATATGGGCTGTTGTTTTGGTTGGTTTGGAGTGTAGATATATAAGAGTGAAGTGACATATAGACTGTTGTTTCAGTGAGCTAGCACAATTAAAATCCATGTTGGTTCTAATAAAAAGCAGGCATCATGATCTAAAGTAACCCTTATAAAAAAGTAATCCCCAGAATATGTATGTTAAACTACTCATTATCATGTAGCATTATTTACAATTTGAGCTCAATCTTTCACAAAATGCATTAGTTTTGGCTATTTATAGACTTTGTATTATCAGTAACAGTGACCAACAGAGGTACTACAGTAATATATTTTATGGCTTATTATCTTATACAGTGAGGGCCCGGGTGGCTCAATGAGTTAGGTAGTTGGATTACCTAACAACTCATACAAGCCTATCACCAATACGGCGTGGGTTCGCTCCCGGCTTTGCAAATTACAAAACAGGGTGCAACTGCAAGTGATAAAGTTTACCAATTGCTTGCCCATGGTCGGTGGTTCTCTCCAGGTACTCTGGCTTCTTCCACCACTAAAACTGGTCGCCATGATATAGCTGAAATATTGCTGAAAGTGGCGTAAACACAATAAATCAATCAATCAATCTATCTTATACATGTACTACCAATCTATATCTTTCTCTAATTCTAAAATCCTTGACATTTATCAATTCTAACAAACTTACAATTCAGTAGATTGGTATCTAAGAGAACTTGTTCTTCATCCCTTTTCCCTGAAGTACTGGCCAGCCTGTTCCTTTCTGAACCTTTCAAGTCAAAAGTCTGTAAACAAATTCATTTGTTTCATTAATTCTAAGGTAGAAAATCAGTTACATTGCTTTAGGAAGGAACATTTATAAGAGACACTGAATGACATGCTGATCAATTTTATTTAATATAGAAATTCAAGAATAAAAAATATTAAATATAAATTCAAAATAGGGCCATTAAATTGCATTAGTATATGTTGCTAAACTGGAGACCCACATGAACCTGAATCACTCACCTGGTTAAACATGCACTGTTTGGGTTCAAGCAAGTTTGTAGGTTTTTATTCCTATTCCTATAGATAAACTATATATGTCATGTGTGTGGTGTCAACTTGGACAACTTGGATTTCTAATTCACATAAAAAAGTGAAAATTATGTAACAGACCATGTAATGACTATTACTGTAACGTTTAGATTCAATCAAGTTTCTAGTACCTGAGAAAAATATTTTTTTCCATTTCCTGTTATCAGTTATGATATTTTTGTCATAAGAGTAATGTTTTTTAACCAACAGATTCTAACTTCCTAGCTAGTGGTTAGCTAACTATGAGTCTTTAACCAACAGATTCTAACTTCCTAGCTAGTGGTTAGCTAACTACGAGTCTTTAACCAACAGATTCTAACTTCCTAGCTAGTGGTCAGTTAACTACGAGTCTTTAACCAACAGATTCTAACTTCCTAGCTAGTGGTCAGTTAACTACGAATCTTTAACCAACAGATTCTAACTTCCTAGCTAGTGGTTAGTTAACTACGAGTCTTTAACCAACAGATTCTAACTTCCTAGCTAGTGGTCAGTTAACTACGAGTCTTTAACCAACAGATTCTAACTTCCTAGCTAATGGTCAGTTAACTACAAGTCTTTAATCAACAGATTCTAACTTCCTAGCTAGTGGTCAGTTAACTACGAGTCTTTAACCAACAGATTCTAACTTCCTAGCTAGTGGTTAGTTAACTACGAGTCTTTAATCAACAGATTCTAACTTCCTAGCTAGTGGTCAGTTAACTACGAGTCTTTAACCAACAGATTCTAACTTCCTAGCTAGTGGTCAGTTAACTACGAGTCTTTAACCAACAGATTCTAACTTCCTAGCTAATGGTCAGTTAACTACAAGTCTTTAATCAACAGATTCTAACTTCCTAGCTCAGTGGTCAGTTAACTACGAGTCTTTAACCAACAGATTCCATGTTCCTAGCTAGTGGTCAGTTAACTACGAGTCTTTAACCAACAGATTCTAACTTCCTAGCTAGTGGTTAGCTAACTACGAGTCTTTAACCAACAGATTCTAACTTCCTAGCTAGTGGTTAGCTAACTACGAGTCTTTAACCAACAGATTCTAACTTCCTAGCTAGTGGTTAGCTAACTACGAGTCTTTAACCAACAGATTCTAACTTCCTAGCTAGTGGTTAGCTAACTACGAGTCTTTAACCAACAGATTCTAACTTCCTAGCTAGTGGTCAGTTAACTACGAGTCTTTAACCAACAGATTCTAACTTCCTAGCTAATGGTCAGTTAACTACGAGTCTTTAACCAACAGATTCTAACTTCCTAGCTAGTGGTCAGTTAACTACGAATCTTTAACCAACAGATTCTAACTTCCTAGCTAGTGGTCAGTTAACTACGAGTCTTTAACCAACAGATTCTAACTTCCTAGCTAGTGGTTAGTTAACTACGAGTCTTTAATCAACAGATTCTAACTTCCTAGCTAGTGGTCAGTTAACTACGAGTCTTTAACCAACAGATTCTAACTTCCTAGCTAGTGGTCAGTTAACTACGAGTCTTTAACCAACAGATTCTAACTTCCTAGCTAATGGTCAGTTAACTACAAGTCTTTAATCAACAGATTCTAACTTCCTAGCTCAGTGGTCAGTTAACTACGAGTCTTTAACCAACAGATTCTAACTTCCTAGCTAATGGTCAGTTAACTACGAGTCTTTAACCAACAGATTCTAACTTCCTAGCTAGTGGTCAGTTAACTATGAGTCTTTAACCAACAGATTCTAACTTCCTAGCTAGTGGTCAGTTAACTACCAGTCTTTAACCAACAGATTCTAACTTCCTAGCTAGTGGTCAGTTAACTATGAGTCTTTAACCAACAGATTCTAACTTCCTAACTAGTGGTCAGTTAACTACGAGTCTTTAACCAACAGATTCTAACTTCCTAGCTAGTGGTTAGCTAACTACGAGTCTTTAACCAACAGATTATAACTTCCTAGCTAGTGGTTAGCTAACTACGAGTCTTTAACCAACAGATTCTAACTTCCTAGCTAGTGGTTAGCTAACTACGAGTCTTTAACCAACAGATTCTAACTTCCTAGCTAGTGGTCAGTTAACTACGAGTCTTTAACCAACAGATTCTAACTTCCTAGCTAGTGGTCAGTTAACTACGAGTCTTTAACCAACAGATTCTAACTTCCTAGCTAGTGGTCAGTTAACTACGAGTCTTTAACCAACAGATTCTAACTTCCTAGCTAATGGTCAGTTAACTATGAGTCTTTAACCAACAGATTCTAACTTCCTAGCTAGTGGTCAGTTAACTACCAGTCTTTAACCAACAGATTCTAACTTCCTAGCTAGTGGTCAGTTAACTATGAGTCTTTAACCAACAGATTCTAACTTCCTAACTAGTGGTCAGTTAACTACGAGTCTTTAACCAACAGATTCTAACTTCCTAGCTAGTGGTTAGCTAACTACGAGTCTTTAACCAACAGATTCTAACTTCCTAGCTAGTGGTTAGCTAACTACGAGTCTTTAACCAACAGATTCTAACTTCCTAGCTAGTGGTTAGCTAACTATGAGTCTTTAACCAACAGATTCTAACTTCCTAGCTAGTGGTCAGTTAACTACGAGTCTTTAACCAACAGATTCTAACTTCCTAGCTAATGGTCAGTTAACTACGAGTCTTTAACCAACAGATTCTAACTTCCTAGCTAGTGGTCAGTTAACTACGAGTCTTTAACCAACAGATTCTAACTTCCTAGCTAGTGGTCAGTTAACTACGAGTCTTTAACCAACAGATTCTAACTTCCTAGCTAGTGGTCAGTTAACTACGAGTCTTTAACCAACAGATTCTAACTTCCTAGCTAGTGGTCAGTTAACTACGAGTCTTTAACCAACAGATTCTAACTTCCTAGCTAGTGGTCAGTTAACTACGAGTCTTTAACCAACAGATTCTAATTTCCTAGCTAATGGTCAGTTAACTACAAGTCTTTAATCAACAGATTCTAACTTCCTAGCTCAGTGGTCAGTTAACTACGAGTCTTTAACCAACAGATTCCATGTTCCTAGCTAGTGGTCAGTTAACTACGAGTCTTTAACCAACAGATTCTAACTTCCTAGCTAGTGGTTAGCTAACTATGAGTCTTTAACCAACAGATTCTAACTTCCTAGCTAGTGGTTAGCTAACTACGAGTCTTTAACCAACAGATTCTAACTTCCTAGCTAGTGGTTAGCTAACTACGAGTCTTTAACCAACAGATTCTAACTTCCTAGCTAGTGGTTAGCTAACTACGAGTCTTTAACCAACAGATTCTAACTTCCTAGCTAGTGGTCAGTTAACTACGAGTCTTTAACCAACAGATTCTAACTTCCTAGCTAATGGTCAGTTAACTACGAGTCTTTAACCAACAGATTCTAACTTCCTAGCTAGTGGTCAGTTAACTACAAGTCTTTAACCAACAGATTCTAACTTCCTAGCTAGTGGTCAGTTAACTACGAGTCTTTAACCAACAGATTCTAACTTCCTAGCTAGTGGTTAGTTAACTACGAGTCTTTAATCAACAGATTCTAACTTCCTAGCTAGTGGTCAGTTAACTACGAGTCTTTAACCAACAGATTCTAACTTCCTAGCTAGTGGTCAGTTAACTACGAGTCTTTAACCAACAGATTCTAACTTCCTAGCTAATGGTCAGTTAACTACCAGTCTTTAATCAACAGATTCTAACTTCCTAGCTCAGTGGTCAGTTAACTACGAGTCTTTAACCAACAGATTCTAACTTCCTAGCTAATGGTCAGTTAACTACGAGTCTTTAACCAACAGATTCTAACTTCCTAGCTAGTGGTCAGTTAACTATGAGTCTTTAACCAACAGATTCTAACTTCCTAGCTAGTGGTCAGTTAACTACCAGTCTTTAACCAACAGATTCTAACTTCCTAGCTAGTGGTCAGTTAACTATGAGTCTTTAACCAACAGATTCTAACTTCCTAACTAGTGGTCAGTTAACTACGAGTCTTTAACCAACAGATTCTAACTTCCTAGCTAGTGGTTAGCTAACTACGAGTCTTTAACCAACAGATTCTAACTTCCTAGCTAGTGGTTAGCTAACTACGAGTCTTTAACCAACAGATTCTAACTTCCTAGCTAGTGGTTAGCTAACTACGAGTCTTTAACCAACAGATTCTAACTTCCTAGCTAGTGGTCAGTTAACTACGAGTCATTAACCAACAGATTCTAACTTCCTAGCTAGTGGTCAGTTAACTACGAGTCTTTAACCAACAGATTCTAACTTCCTAGCTAGTGGTCAGTTAACTACGAGTCTTTAACCAACAGATTCTAACTTCCTAGCTAATGGTCAGTTAACTATGAGTCTTTAACCAACAGATTCTAACTTCCTAGCTAGTGGTCAGTTAACTACCAGTCTTTAACCAACAGATTCTAACTTCCTAGCTAGTGGTCAGTTAACTATGAGTCTTTAACCAACAGATTCTAACTTCCTAACTAGTGGTCAGTTAACTACGAGTCTTTAACCAACAGATTCTAACTTCCTAGCTAGTGGTTAGCTAACTACGAGTCTTTAACCAACAGATTCTAACTTCCTAGCTAGTGGTTAGCTAACTACGAGTCTTTAACCAACAGATTCTAACTTCCTAGCTAGTGGTTAGCTAACTACGAGTCTTTAACCAACAGATTCTAACTTCCTAGCTAGTGGTCAGTTAACTACGAGTCTTTAACCAACAGATTCTAACTTCCTAGCTAATGGTCAGTTAACTACGAGTCTTTAACCAACAGATTCTAACTTCCTAGCTAGTGGTCAGTTAACTACGAGTCTTTAACCAACAGATTCTAACTTCCTAGCTAGTGGTCAGTTAACTACGAGTCTTTAACCAACAGATTCTAACTTCCTAGCTAGTGGTCAGTTAACTACAAGTCTTTAATCAACAGATTCTAACTTCCTAGCTAGTGGTCAGTTAACTACGAGTCTTTAACCAACAGATTCTAACTTCCTAGCTAGTGGTCAGTTAACTACAAGTCTTTAACCAACAGATTCTAACTTCCTAGCTAATGGTCAGTTAACTACAAGTCTTTAATCAACAGATTCTAACTTCCTAGCTCAGTTAACTACGAGTCTTTAACCAACAGATTCTAACTTCCTAGCTAATGGTCAGTTAACTACGAGTCTTTAACCAACAGATTCTAACTTCCTAGCTAGTGGTCAGTTAACTATGAGTCTTTATCCAACAGATTCTAACTTCCTAGCTAGTGGTCAGTTAACTACCAGTCTTTAACCAACAGATTCTAACTTCCTAGCTAGTGGTCAGTTAACTACGAGTCTTTAACCAACAGATTCTAACTTCCTAGCTAGTGGTCAGTTAACTACGAGTCTTTAACCAACAGATTCTAACTTCCTAGCTAGTGGTCAGTTAACTACGAGTCTTTAACCAACAGATTCTAACTTCCTAGCTAGTGGTCAGTTAACTACGAGTCTTTAATCAACAGATTCTAACTTCCTAGCTAGTGGTCAGTTAACTACGAGTCTTTAACCAACAGATTCTAACTTCCTAGCTAGTGGTCAGTTAACTACGAGTCTTTAATCAACAGATTCTAACTTCCTAGCTAGTGGTCAGTTAACTACGAGTCTTTAATCAACACATTCTAACTTCCTAGCTAGTGGTCAGTTAACTACAAGTCTTTAATCAACACATTCTAACTTCCTAGCTAGTGGTCAGTTAACTACGAGTCTTTAACCAACAGATTCTAACTTCCTAGCTAGTGGTCAGTTAACTACGAGTCTTTAACCAACAGATTCTAACTTCCTAGCTAGTGGTCAGTTAACTACGAGTCTTTAACCAACAGATTCTAACTTCCTAGCTAGTGGTCAGTTAACTACCAGTCTTTAACCAACAGATTCTAACTTCCTAGCAACTAAGAGCATTCACAGACCAGTAATAATTCAGGTATTAGGCCTAAATCTTTCTTTCAATTTCTTTAAGTTCCTTACCTGAGAAATTTTCCTTCCATAAAACAAGTTCTCCATAACCAGTAAATCTTGTCTAATGCCAGCATTAGTTTGTGTGTTTCTGAACCCTATCCTGTAGACCCCCACTATCTTACCTAAGGCAGTAGGTTTCTGTAATATAATAATATTTTAATCAGTAACGATCAATTTGATTGGACAACACAAGATACACCAACAATATTAATGCAGCTTACAGGAACTCACAATTCTGATGATCTCTTTTTTTATAAGTTTATTTGGCATGTGTAAACTATAATATCCTTCTATGAATATGTTGTTTGTTTGATGGTGTTTAATGCCACTTTCAACAATATTTCAGATATATCGTGGCTGTCAGTTTTATTGGTGGAGGCAACCGGAGGACCCGGAGAAAACCACCGACCTGTTGCAAGTCACTGACAAACTTGATCACATAATGTTGTATACCTCGCCCTGATCGAGATTGGAAATCACATCAGTGGTGATAGGCACTGATGGCATAGGTAGTTGTAAATTCAACTACCATACGATCACGGCCATGATGGCTCCTTCTATGAATATGAATTCACAGAAAAGTAAATTATATAACCCCTAAATCTAGAAGAACTCAATAAAAGTGTCTTTCTATCATCTTTACTTGTTTCCATGGAGCTTATTTATAATTACTTAAATACCATACCTGTGAACTTTTGTTAGTGAATTATAATATATTCAAATTAAACCGACCAGCAAAATATGAGGTAAATTGACAGGTATAGTTTAAAGTAGATATAATTAATATTACTTACCTGTTCTAGATATGATTTACTCATAATTAATATTACTTACCTGTTCTAGATATGATTTACTCATAATTAATATTACTTACCTGTTCTAGATATGATTTACTCATATAGGTGAAATACTCTGGTCCAAACTTCTCAAAAACATCAATCTCTGCCCCTGACATCTGTTTTAATATAAACCGTTGATCTACAATAATAAAAACCATAATTATTATAAATAGTACACATAGACACTATACGACTAATAGCAAGAGGGAATCTGAAGTAAGGACTTTATATGACTAATAGCCAGAGGAAATCTAAAGTAGGGACTTTATATGACTAATAGCCAGAGGGAATCTGAAGTAGGGACTTTATATGACTAATAGCCAGAGGAAATCTGAAGTAGGAACTTTATATGACTAATAGCCAGAGGAAATCTGAAGTAGGGACTTTATATGACTAATAGCCAGAGGAAATCTGAAGTAGGGACTTTATATGACTAATAGCCAGAGGGAATCTGAAGTAGGGACTTTATATGACTAATAGCCAGAGAAAATCTGAAGTAGGGACTTTATATGACTAATAGCCAGAGGGAATCTGAAGTAGGGACTTTATATGACTAATAGCCAGAGGAAATATGAAGTAGGGACTTTATATGACTAATAGCCAGAGGGAATCTGAAGTAGGGGCTTTATATGACTAATAGCCAGAGGGAATCTGAAGTAGGGGCTTTATATGACTAATAGTCAGAGGAAATCTGAAGTAGGGACTTTATATGACTAATAGCCAGAGGAAATCTGAAGTAGAGACTTTATATGACTAATAGTCAGAGGAAATCTGAAGTAGGAACTTTATATGACTAATACCCAGAGGAAATCTGAAGTAGGGACTTTATATGACTAATAGCCAGAGGGAATCTGAAGTAGGAACTTTATATGACTAATAGCCAGAGGAAATCTGAAGTAGGGACTTTATATGACTAATAGCCAGAGGAAATCTGAAGTATGGACTTTATATGACTAATAGCCAGATGAAATCTGAAGTAGGGGCTTTATATGACTAATAGCCAGAGGGAATCTGAAGTAGGGGCTTTATATGACTAATAGCCAGAGGAAATCTGAAGTAGGGACTTTATATGACTAATAGCCAGAGGGAATCTGAAGTAGGGACTTTATATGACTAATAGCCAGAGGTAATCTGAAGTAGGAACTTTATATGACTAATAGCCAGATGAAATCTGAAGTAGGGACTTTATATGACTAATAGTCAGAGGAAATCTGAAGTATGGACTTTATATGACTAATAGCCAGATGAAATCTGACGTAGGGACTTTATATGACTAATAGCCAGAGGAAATCTGAAGTAGGGGCTTTATATGACTAATAGCCAGAGGGAATCTGAAGTAGGGACTTTATATGACTAATAGCCAGAGGGAATCTGAAGTAGGGACTTTATATGACTAATAGCCAGAGGGAATCTGAAGTAGGGACTTTATATGACTAATAGCAAGAGGAAATCTGAAGTAGGGACTTTATATGACTAATAGCCAGAGGGAATCTGAAGTAGGGACTTTATATGACTAATAGCCAGAGGGAATCTGAAGTAGGGACTTTATATGACTAATAGCCAGAGGAAATCTGAAGTAGGGACTTTATATGACTAATAGCCAGAGGGAATCTGAAGTAGGGACTTTATATGACTAATAGCCAGAGGAAATCTGAAGTAGGGACTTTATATGACTAATAGCCAGAGGGAATCTGAAGTAGGGGCTTTATATGACTAATAGCCAGAGGAAATCTGAAGTAGGGACTTTATATGACTAATAGCCAGAGGAAATCTGAAGTAGAGACTTTATATGACTAATAGCCAGAGGAAATCTGAAGTAAGGACTTTATATGACTAATAGCCAGAGGGAATCTGAAGTGGGGACTTTATATGACTAATAGCCAGAGGGAATCTGAAGTAGGGACTTTATATGACTAATAGCCAGAGGGAATCTGAAGTAGGGACTTTATATGACTAATAGCCAGAGGGAATCTGAAGTAGGGACTTTATATGACTAATAGCCAGAGGAAATCTGAAGTAGAGACTTTATATGACTAATAGTCAGAGGAAATCTGAAGTAGGAACTTTATATGACTAATACCCAGAGGAAATCTGAAGTAGGGACTTTATATGACTAATAGCCAGAGGGAATCTGAAGTAGGAACTTTATATGACTAATAGCCAGAGGAAATCTGAAGTAGGGACTTTATATGACTAATAGCCAGAGGAAATCTGAAGTATGGACTTTATATGACTAATAGCCAGATGAAATCTGAAGTAGGGGCTTTATATGACTAATAGCCAGAGGGAATCTGAAGTAGGGGCTTTATATGACTAATAGCCAGAGGAAATCTGAAGTAGGGACTTTATATGACTAATAGCCAGAGGGAATCTGAAGTAGGGACTTTATATGACTAATAGCCATAGGTAATCTGAAGTAGGAACTTTATATGACTAATAGCCAGATGAAATCTGAAGTAGGGACTTTATATGACTAATAGTCAGAGGAAATCTGAAGTATGGACTTTATATGACTAATAGCCAGATGAAATCTGACGTAGGGACTTTATATGACTAATAGCCAGAGGAAATCTGAAGTAGGGGCTTTATATGACTAATAGCCAAATGAAATCTGAAGTATGGATTTTATACGACTAATATTCAGAGGAAATCTGAAGTAGGAACTTTATATGACTAATACCCAGAGGAAATCTGAAGTAGGGACTTTATATGACTAATAGCCAGAGGGAATCTGAAGTAGGGACTTTATATGACTAATAGCCAGAGGGAATCTGAAGTAGGGACTTTATATGACTAATAGCCAGAGGGAATCTGAAGTAGGGACTTTATATGACTAATAGCAAGAGGAAATCTGAAGTAGGGACTTTATATGACTAATAGCCAGAGGGAATCTGAAGTAGGGACTTTATATGACTAATAGCCAGAGGGAATCTGAAGTAGGGACTTTATATGACTAATAGCCAGAGGGAATCTGAAGTAGGGACTTTATATGACTAATAGCCAGAGGAAATCTGAAGTAGGGACTTTATATGACTAATAGCCAGAGGGAATCTGAAGTAGGGACTTTATATGACTAATAGCCAGAGGGAATCTGAAGTAGGGGCTTTATATGACTAATAGCCAGAGGAAATCTGAAGTAGGGACTTTATATGACTAATAGCCAGAGGAAATCTGAAGTAGGGACTTTATATGACTAATAGCCAGAGGAAATCTGAAGTAAGGACTTTATATGACTAATAGCCAGAGGGAATCTGAAGTAGGGACTTTATATGACTAATAGCCAGAGGGAATCTGAAGTAGGGACTTTATATGACTAATAGCCAGAGGGAATCTGAAGTATGGACTTTATATGACTAATAGCCAGAGGGAATCTGAAGTAGGGACTTTATATGACTAATAGCCAGAGGGAATCTGAAGTAGGGACTTTATATGACTAATAGCCAGAGGGAATCTGAAGTAGGGACTTTATATGACTAATAGCCAGAGGGAATCTGAAGTAGGGACTTTATATGACTAATAGCCAGAGGAAATCTGACGTAGGGACTTTATATGACTAATAGCCAGAGGGAATCTGAAGTAGGGGCTTTATATGACTAATAGCCAGAGGAAATCTGAAGTAGGGACTTTATATGACTAATAGCCAGAGGGAATCTGAAGTAGGGACTTTATATGACTAATAGCCAGAGGTAATCTGAAGTAGGAACTATATATGACTAATAGCCAGATGAAATCTGAAGTAGGGACTTTATATGACTAATAGTCAGAGGAAATCTGAAGTATGGACTTTATATGACTAATAGCCAGATGAAATCTGAAGTAGGGACTTTATATGACTAATAGCCAGAGGAAATCTGAAGTAGGGACTTTATATGACTAATAGCCAAATGAAATCTGAAGTATGGACTTTATACGACTAATAGTCAGAGGAAATCTGAAGTAGGAACTTTATATGACTAATACCCAGAGGAAATCTGAAGTAGGGACTTTATATGACTAATAGCCAGAGGGAATCTGAAGTAGGGACTTTATATGACTAATAGCCAGAGGGAATCTGAAGTAGGGACTTTATATGACTAATAGCCAGAGGAAATCTGAAGTAGGGACTTTATATGACTAATAGCCAGAGGAAATCTGAAGTAGGGACTTTATATGACTAATAGCCAGAGGGAATCTGATGTAGGGACTTTATATGACTAATAGCCAGAGGGAATCTGAAGTAGGGACTTTATATGACTAATAGCCAGAGGGAATCTGAAGTAGGGACTTTATATGACTAACAGCCAGAGGGAATCTGAAGTAGGGACTTTATATGACTAATAGCCAGAGGAAATCTGAGGTAGGGACTTTATATGACTAATAGCCAGAGGGAATCTGAAGTAGGGGCTTTATATGACTAATAGCCAGAGGAAATCTGAAGTAGGGACTTTATATGACTAATAGCCAGAGGGAATCTGAAGTAGGGACTTTATATGACTAATAGCCAGAGGAAATCTGAAGTAGGGACTTTATATGACTAATAGCCAGAGGGAATCTGAAGTAGGGACTTTATATGACTAATAGCCAGAGGGAATCTGAAGTAGGGACTTTATATGACTAATAGCCAGAGGGAATCTGAAATAGGGACTTTATATGACTAATAGCAAGAGTAAATCTGAAGTAGGGACTTTATATGACTAATAGCCAGAGGGAATCTGAAGTAGGGACTTTATATGACTAATAGCCAGAGGAAATCTGAAGTAGGGACTTTATATGACTAATAGCCAGAGGGAATCTGAAGTAGGGGCTTTATATGAATAATGGCCAGAGGGAATCTGAAGTAGGGACTTTATATGACTAATAGTCAGAGGAAATCTGAAGTAGGGACTTTATATGACTAATAGCCAGAGGAAATCTGAAGTAGGGACTTTATATGACTAATAGTCAGAGGAAATCTGAAGTAGGGACTTTATATGACTAATAGCCAGAGGGAATCTAAAGTAGGAACTTTATATGACTAATAGCCAGAGGAAATCTGAAGTAGAGACTTTATATGACTAATAGCCAGAGGAAATCTGAAGTAGGGGCTTTATATGACTAATAGCCAGAGGGAATCTGAAGTAGGGGCTTTATATGACTAATAGCCAGAGGAAATCTGAAGTAGGGACTTTATATGACTAATAGCCAGAGGGAATCTGAAGTAGGGACTTTATATGACTAATAGCCAGAGGTAATCTGAAGTAGGAACTTTATATGACTAATAGCCAGATGAAATCTGAAGTAGGGATTTTATATGACTAATAGTCAGAGGAAATCTGAAGTATGGACTTTATATGACTAATAGCCAGATGAAATCTGAAGTAGGGACTTTATATGACTAATAGCCAGAGGAAATCTGAAGTAGGGGCTTTATATGACTAATAGCCAAATGAAATCTGAAGTAGGGGCTTTATACGACTAATAGTCAGAGGAAATCTGAAGTAGGAACTTTATATGACTAATACCCAGAGGAAATCTGAAGTAGGGACTTTATATGACTAATAGCCAGAGGGAATCTGAAGTAGGGACTTTATATGACTAATAGCCAGAGGAATTCTGAAGTAGGGACTTTATATGACTAATAGCCAGAGGGAATCTGAAGTAGGGGCTTTATATGACTAATAGCCAGAGGGAATCTGAAGTAGGGGCTTTATATGACTAATAGCCAGAGGAAATCTGAAGTATGGATTTTATATGACTACTAGTCAGAGGAAATCTGAAGTAGGGACTTTATATGACTAATAGTCAGAGGAAATCTGAAGTAGGAACTTTATATGACTAATAGCCAGAGGAAATCTGAAGTAGGGACTTTATATGACTAATAGCCAGAGGGAATCTGTAGTAGGGGCTTCATATGACTAATAGCCAGAGGAAATCTGAAGTAGGAACTTTATATGACTAATAGCCAGAGGGAATCTGAAGTAGGAACTTTATATGACTAATAGCCAGAGGAAATCTGAAGTAGGGACTTTATATGACTAATAGCCAGAGGAAATCTGAAGTAGGGGCTTTATATGACTAATAGCCAGAGGAAATCTGAAGTAGGGACTTTATATGACTAATAGTCAGAAGAAATCTGAAGTAGGGGCTTTATATGACTAATCGTCAGAGGAAATCTGAAGTAGGGACTTTATATGACTAATAGCCAAATGAAATCTGAAGTATGGACTTTATATGACTAATAGTCAGAGGAAATCTGAAGTAGGGACTTTATATGACTAATAGTCAGAAGAAATCTGAAGTAGGGGCTTTATATGACTAATAGCCAGATGAAATCTGAAGTAGGGGCTTTATATGACTAATAGCCAGAGGGAATCTGAAGTAGGAGCTTAATATGACTAATAGCCAGATGAAATCTGAAGTAGGGACTTTATATGACTAATAGCCAGAGGGAATCTGAAGTAGGAACTTTATATGACTAATAGCCAGATGAAATCTGAAGTAGGGACTTTATATGACTAATAGCCAGATGAAATCTGAAGTAGGGACTTTATATGACTAATAGCCAGAGGAAATCTGAAGTAGGGACTTTATATGACTAATAGCCAGAGGAAATCTGAAGTAGGGGCTTTATATGACTAATAGCCAGAGTATGATACACTTGGCTATAGTCTGAAATAAGTACATATAATTATATATATAACAGAATCTGTTCTCATACCATGAAGGAATAGGTTCATATAAAGAACATGACCATGTGTTCTCAATGTTTATCTTGTGTGAGAATGTATAATCTTTACAATACATCTTCCTTCATCAATATAAAGAACATGACCATGTGTTCTCAATGTTTATCTTGTGTGAGAAGGTATAATCTTTACAATACATCTTCCTTTATCAATATAAAGAACATGACCATGTGTTCTCAATGTTTATCTTGTGTGAGAAGGTATAATCTTTACAATACATCTTCCTTGATCAATATAAAGAACATGACCATGTGTTCTCAATGTTTATCTTGTGTGAGAAGGTATAATCTTTACAATACATCTTCCTTCATCAATATAAAGAACATGACCATGTGTTCTCAATGTTTATCTTGTGTGAGAATGTATAATCTTTACAATACATCTTCCTTCATCAATATAAAGAACATGACCATGTGTTCTCAATGTTTATCTTGTGTGAGAATGTATAATCTTTACAATACATCTTCCTTCATCAATATAAAGAACATGACCATGTGTTCGCAATGTTTATCTTGTGTGAGAAGGTATAATCTTTACAATACATCTTCCTTTATCAATATAAAGAACATGACCATGTGTTCTCAATGTTTATCTTGTGTGAGAATGTATAATCTTTACAATACATCTTCCTTCATCAATATAAAGAACATGACCATGTGTTCTCAATGTTTATCTTGTGTGAGAATGTATAATCTTTACAATACATCTTCCTTCATCAATATAAAGAACATGACCATGTGTTCTCAATGTTTATCTTGTGTGAGAATGTATAATCTTAACAATACATCTTCCTTCATCAATATAAAGAACATGACCATGTGTTCTCAATGTTTATCTTGTGTGAGAAGGTATAATCTTTACAATACATCTTCCTTCATCAATATAAAGAACATGACCATGTGTTCTCAATGTTTATCTTGTGTGAGAATGTATAATCTTTACAATACATCTTCCTTCATCAATATAAAGAACATGACCATGTGTTCTCAATGTTTATCTTGTGTGAGAAGGTATAATCTTTACAATACATCTTCCTTGATCAATATAAAGAACATGACCATGTGTTCTCAATGTTTATCTTGTGTGAGAATGTATAATCTTAACAATACATCTTCCTTCATCAATATAAAGAACATGACCATGTGTTCTCAATGTTTATCTTGTGTGAGAATGTATAATCTTTACAATACATCTTCCTTCATCAATATAAAGAACATGACCATGTGTTCTCAATGTTTATCTTGTGTGAGAATGTATAATCTTTACAATACATCTTCCTTGATCAATATAAAGAACATGACCATGTGTTCTCAATGTTTATCTTGTGTGAGAATGTATAATCTTTACAATACATCTTCCTTCATCAATATAAAGAACATGACCATGTGTTCTCAATGTTTATCTTGTGTGAGAATGTATAATCTTTACAATACATCTTCCTTGATCAATATAAAGAACATGACCATGTGTTCTCAATGTTTATCTTGTGTGAGAATGTATAATCTTTACAATACATCTTCCTTCATCAATATAAAGAACATGACCATGTGTTCTCAATGTTTATCTTGTGTGAGAATGTATAATCTTAACAATACATCTTCCTTCATCAGTATAAAGAACATGACCATGTGTTCTCAATGTTTATCTTGTGTGAGAATGTATAATCTTTACAATACATCTTCCTTGATCAATATAAAGAACATGACCATGTGTTCTCAATGTTTATCTTGTGTGAGAAGGTATAATCTTTACAATACATCTTCCTTGATCAATATAAAGAACATGACCATGTGTTCTCAATGTTTATCTTGTGTGAGAATGTATAATCTTTACAATACATCTTCCTTCATCAATATAAAGAACATGACCATGTGTTCTCAATGTTTATCTTGTGTGAGAATGTATAATCTTTACAATACATCTTCCTTCATCAATATAAAGAACATGACCATGTGTTCGCAATGTTTATCTTGTGTGAGAAGGTATAATCTTTACAATACATCTTCCTTTATCAATATAAAGAACATGACCATGTGTTCTCAATGTTTATCTTGTGTGAGAATGTATAATCTTTACAATACATCTTCCTTCATCAATATAAAGAACATGACCATGTGTTCTCAATGTTTATCTTGTGTGAGAATGTATAATCTTTACAATACATCTTCCTTCATCAATATAAAGAACATGACCATGTGTTCTCAATGTTTATCTTGTGTGAGAATGTATAATCTTAACAATACATCTTCCTTCATCAATATAAAGAACATGACCATGTGTTCTCAATGTTTATCTTATGTGAGAAGGTATAATCTTTACAATACATCTTCCTTCATCAATATAAAGAACATGACCATGTGTTCTCAATGTTTATCTTGTGTGAGAATGTATAATCTTTACAATACATCTTCCTTCATCAATATAAAGAACATGACCATGTGTTCTCAATGTTTATCTTGTGTGAGAAGGTATAATCTTTACAATACATCTTCCTTCATCAATATAAAGAACATGACCATGTGTTCTCAATGTTTATCTTGTGTGAGAATGTATAATCTTAACAATACATCTTCCTTCATCAATATAAAGAACATGACCATGTGTTCTCAATGTTTATCTTGTGTGAGAATGTATAATCTTTACAATACATCTTCCTTGATCAATATAAAGAACATGACCATGTGTTCTCAATGTTTATCTTGTGTGAGAATGTATAATCTTTACAATACATCTTCCTTCATCAATATAAAGAACATGACCATGTGTTCTCAATGTTTATCTTGTGTGAGAATGTATAATCTTTACAATACATCTTCCTTCATCAATATAAAGAACATGACCATGTGTTCTCAATGTTTATCTTGTGTGAGAATGTATAATCTTTACAATACATCTTCCTTGATCAATATAAAGAACATGACCATGTGTTCTCAATGTTTATCTTGTGTGAGAATGTATAATCTTTACAATACATCTTCCTTCATCAATATAAAGAACATGACCATGTGTTCTCAATGTTTATCTTGTGTGAGAATGTATAATCTTAACAATACATCTTCCTTCATCAATATAAAGAACATGACCATGTGTTCTCAATGTTTATCTTGTGTGAGAATGTATAATCTTTACAATACATCTTCCTTGATCAATATAAAGAACATGACCATGTGTTCTCAATGTTTATCTTGTGTGAGAAGGTATAATCTTTACAATACATCTTCCTTGATCAATATAAAGAACATGACCATGTGTTCTCAATGTTTATCTTGTGTGAGAAGGTATAATCTTTACAATACATCTTCCTTCATCAATATAAAGAACATGACCATGTGTTCTCAATGTTTATCTTGTGTGAGAAGGTATAATCTTTACAATACATCTTCCTTGATCAATATAAAGAACATGACCATGTGTTCTCAATGTTTATCTTGTGTGAGAAGGTATAATCTTTACAATACATCTTCCTTGATCAATATAAAGAACATGACCATGTGTTCTCAATGTTTATCTTGTGTGAGAAGGTATAATCTTTACAATACATCTTCCTTCATCAATATAAAGAACATGACCATGTGTTCTCAATGTTTATCTTGTGTGAGAATGTATAATCTTTACAATACATCTTCCTTGATCAATATAAAGAACATGACCATGTGTTCTCAATGTTTATCTTGTGTGAGAATGTATAATCTTTACAATACATCTTCCTTCATCAATATAAAGAACATGACCATGTGTTCTCAATGTTTATCTTGTGTGAGAATGCATAATCTTTACAATACATCTTCCTTCATCAATATAAAGAACATGACCATGTGTTCTCAATGTTTATCTTGTGTGAGAAGGTATAATCTTTACAATACATCTTCCTTTATCAATATAAAGAACATGACCATGTGTTCTCAATGTTTATCTTGTGTGAGAATGTATAATCTTTACAATACATCTTCCTTCATCAATATAAAGAACATGACCATGTGTTCTCAATGTTTATCTTGTGTGAGAATGTATAATCTTTACAATACATCTTCCTTCATCAATATAAAGAACATGACCATGTGTTCTCAATGTTTATCTTGTGTGAGAATGTATAATCTTAACAATACATCTTCCTTCATCAATATAAAGAACATGACCATGTGTTCTCAATGTTTATCTTGTGTGAGAAGGTATAATCTTTACAATACATCTTCCTTCATCAATATAAAGAACATGACCATGTGTTCTCAATGTTTATCTTGTGTGAGAATGTATAATCTTTACAATACATCTTCCTTCATCAATATAAAGAACATGACCATGTGTTCTCAATGTTTATCTTGTGTGAGAAGGTATAATCTTTACAATACATCTTCCTTGATCAATATAAAGAACATGACCATGTGTTCTCAATGTTTATCTTGTGTGAGAATGTATAATCTTAACAATACATCTTCCTTCATCAATATAAAGAACATGACCATGTGTTCTCAATGTTTATCTTGTGTGAGAATGTATAATCTTTACAATACATCTTCCTTGATCAATATAAAGAACATGACCATGTGTTCTCAATGTTTATCTTGTGTGAGAATGTATAATCTTTACAATACATCTTCCTTCATCAATATAAAGAACATGACCATGTGTTCTCAATGTTTATCTTGTGTGAGAATGTATAATCTTAACAATACATCTTCCTTCATCAATATAAAGAACATGACCATGTGTTCTCAATGTTTATCTTGTGTGAGAATGTATAATCTTTACAATACATCTTCCTTCATCAATATAAAGAACATGACCATGTGTTCTCAATGTTTATCTTGTGTGAGAATGTATAATCTTTACAATACATCTTCCTTCATCAATATAAAGAACATGACCATGTGTTCTCAATGTTTATCTTGTGTGAGAAGGTATAATCTTTACAATACATCTTCCTTCATCAATATAAAGAACATGACCATGTGTTCTCAATGTTTATCTTGTGTGAGAATGTATAATCTTTACAATACATCTTCCTTGATCAATATAAAGAACATGACCATGTGTTCTCAATGTTTATCTTGTGTGAGAAGGTATAATCTTTACAATACATCTTCCTTCATCAATATAAAGAACATGACCATGTGTTCTCAATGTTTATCTTGTGTGAGAAGGTATAATCTTTACAATACATCTTCCTTCATCAATATAAAGAACATGACCATGTGTTCTCAATGTTTATCTTGTGTGAGAATGTATAATCTTAACAATACATCTTCCTTCATCAATATAAAGAACATGACCATGTGTTCTCAATGTTTATCTTGTGTGAGAAGGTATAATCTTTACAATACATCTTCCTTCATCAATATAAAGAACATGACCATGTGCTCTCAATGTTTATCTTGTGTGAGAATGTATAATCTTTACAATACATCTTCCTTGATCAATATAAAGAACATGACCATGTGTTCTCAATGTTTATCTTGTGTGAGAATGTATAATCTTTACAATACATCTTCCTTCATCAATATAAAGAACATGACCATGTGTTCTCAATGTTTATCTTGTGTGAGAATGTATAATCTTTACAATACATCTTCCTTCATCAATATAAAGAACATGACCATGTGTTCTCAATGTTTATCTTGTGTGAGAATGTATAATCTTTACAATACATCTTCCTTGATCAATATAAAGAACATGACCATGTGCTCTCAATGTTTATCTTGTGTGAGAATGTATAATCTTTACAATACATCTTCCTTCATCAATATAAAGAACATGACCATGTGTTCTCAATGTTTATCTTGTGTGAGAAGGTATAATCTTTACAATACATCTTCCTTCATCAATATAAAGAACATGACCATGTGTTCTCAATGTTTATCTTGTGTGAGAATGTATAATCTTTACAATACATCTTCCTTCATCAATATAAAGAACATGACCATGTGTTCTCAATGTTTATCTTGTGTGAGAAGGTATAATCTTTACAATACATCTTCCTTCATCAATATAAAGAACATGACCATGTGTTCTCAATGTTTATCTTGTGTGAGAATGTATAATCTTTACAATACATCTTCCTTCATCAATATAAAGAACATGACCATGTGTTCTCAATGTTTATCTTGTGTGAGAATGTATAATCTTTACAATACATCTTCCTTCATCAATATAAAGAACATGACCATGTGTTCTCAATGTTTATCTTGTGTGAGAAGGTATAATCTTTACAATACATCTTCCTTGATCAATATAAAGAACATAACCATGTGTTCTCAATGTTTATCTTGTGTGAGAATGTATAATCTTTACAATACATCTTCCTTCATCAATATAAAGAACATGACCATGTGTTCTCAATGTTTATCTTGTGTGAGAAGGTATAATCTTTACAATACATCTTCCTTGATCAATATAAAGAACATGACCATGTGTTCTCAATGTTTATCTTGTGTGAGAAGGTATAATCTTTACAATACATCTTCCTTGATCAATATAAAGAACATGACCATGTGTTCTCAATGTTTATCTTGTGTGAGAAGGTATAATCTTTACAATACATCTTCCTTGATCAATATAAAGAACATGACCATGTGTTCTCAATGTTTATCTTGTGTGAGAAGGTATAATCTTTGCAATACATCTTCCTTCATCAATATAAAGAACATGACCATGTGTTCTCAATGTTTATCCTGTGTGAGAAGGTATAATCTTTACAATACATCTTCCTTTATCAATATAAAGAACATGACCATGTGTTCTCAATGTTTATCTTGTGTGAGAAGGTATAATCTTTACAATACATCTTCCTTGATCAATATAAAGAACATGACCATGTGTTCTCAATGTTTATCTTGTGTGAGAATGTATAATCTTTACAATACATCTTCCTTCATCAATATAAAGAACATGACCATGTGTTCTCAATGTTTATCTTGTGTGAGAAGGTATAATCTTTACAATACATCTTCCTTGATCAATATAAAGAACATGACCATGTGTTCTCAATGTTTATCTTGTGTGAGAAGGTATAATCTTTACAATACATCTTCCTTGATCAATATAAAGAACATGACCATGTGTTCTCAATGTTTATCTTGTGTGAGAAGGTATAATCTTTACAATACATCTTCCTTGATCAATATAAAGAACATGACCATGTGTTCTCAATGTTTATCTTGTGTGAGAAGGTATAATCTTTACAATACATCTTCCTTGATCAATATAAAGAACATGACCATGTGTTCTCAATGTTTATCCTGTGTGAGAAGGTATAATCTTTACAATACATCTTCCTTTATCAATATAAAGAACATGACCATGTGTTCTCAATGTTTATCTTGTGTGAGAAGGTATAATCTTTACAATACATTTTCCTTGATCAATAAAAAGAACATGACCATGTGTTCTCAATGTTTATCTTGTGTGAGAATGTATAATCTTTACAATACATCTTCCTTGATCAATATAAAGAACATGACCATGTGTTCTCAATGTTTATCTTGTGTGAGAAGGTATAATCTTTACAATACATCTTCCTTCATCAATATAAAGAACATGACCATGGGTTCTCAATGTTTATCTTGTGTGAGAAGGTATAATCTTTACAATACATCTTCCTTTATGAATATAAAGAACATGACCATGTGTTCTCAATATTTATCTTGTGTGAGAAGGTATAATCTTTACAATACATCTTCCTTCATCAATATAAAGAACATGACCATGTGTTCTCAATGTTTATCTTGTGTGAGAAGGTATAATCTTTACAATACATCTTCCTTCATCAATATAAAGAACATGACCATGTGTTCTCAATGTTTATCTTGTGTGAGAAGGTATAATCTTTACAATACATCTTCCTTGATCAATATAAAGAACATGACCATGTGTTCTCAATGTTTATCTTGTGTGAGAAGGTATAATCTTTACAATACATCTTCCTTGATCAATATAAAGAACATGACCATGTGTTCTCAATGTTTATCTTGTGTGAGAAGGTATAATCTTTACAATACATCTTCCTTGATCAATATAAAGAACATGACCATGTGTTCTCAATGTTTATCTTGTGTGAGAAGGTATAATCTTTACAATACATCTTCCTTCATCAATATAAAGAACATGACCATGTGTTCTCAATGTTTATCCTGTGTGAGAAGGTATAATCTTTACAATACATCTTCCTTGATCAATATAAAGAACATGACCATGTGTTCTCAATGTTTATCTTGTGTGAGAAGGTATAATCTTTACAATACATCTTCCTTGATCAATATAAAGAACATGACCATGTGTTCTCAATGTTTATCTTGTGTGAGAATGTATAATCTTTACAATACATCTTCCTTCATCAATATAACTGTACAGATTGTTACTAACATCAAGAGAATAGTATGTCAGCTATATTCATGATGACAACAATGGATGAGTTCATGATGACAACAATGGATGAGTTCATGATGACAACAATGGATGAGTTCATGATGACAACAATGGATGAGTTCATGATGACAACAATGGATGGGTTCATGATGACAACAATGGATGAGTTCATGATGACAACAATGGATGAGTTCATGACGACAACAATGGATGAGTTCATGATGACAACAATGGATGAGTTCATGATGACAACAATTGATGAGTTCATGATGACAACGATGGATGAGTTCATGATGACAACAATGGATGAGTTCATGATGACAACAATGGATGAGTTCATGATGACAACAATGGATGAGTTCATGATGACAACAATGGATGAGTTCATGACAACAATGGATGAGTTCATGATGACAACAATGGATGAGTTCATGATGACAACAATGGATGAGTTCATGACAACAATGGATGAGTTCATGATGACAACAATGGATGACTTCATGATGACAACAATGGATGAGTTCATGATGACAACAATGGATGACTTCATGATGACAACAATGGATGAGTTCATGATGACAACAATGGATGGGTTCATGATGACAACAATGGATGAGTTCATGATGACAACAATGGATGAGTTCATGACAACAATGGATGAGTTCATGATGACAACAATGGATGAGTTCATGACAACAATGGATGAGTTCAGGATGAGAGGTAATTGTTTGTTTTGTTGATTTAGGTAGAATTGATGATGTTTAAACTTTCTTTTCATAATGACAATTAATTAATCAGTAAGTAATATTTAACCTACCATCAGTTTTACAAAATTTAGAGCCAGATTTTCCTCCTTTAGCTTCCCACATTTTACAACGACTTAATGACCTTATATACCTATAGAAAAACAAATATATAAACAATATGCTAGTTTTTAATAAAAACTAGAAAAGAAGTATGCACCCGCAATTGATAATTATGGACAAAGTTGTTTTGCTAGGAGTGATTTTTTAAAAATGAAGTGTATCTGTAAGACACAAATGATGCCCCCGCCTGACCATAAGAAATTATAA
Organism: Bathymodiolus brooksi; assembly: GCA_963680875.1. Taxonomy (NCBI): domain Eukaryota; kingdom Metazoa; phylum Mollusca; class Bivalvia; order Mytilida; family Modiolidae; genus Bathymodiolus; species Bathymodiolus brooksi. The sequence continues at coordinate 124,580,508 of OY804580.1, read as the reverse complement.
ACAAGTCAACCTCCATTATGTGTATAAACATCAAACAAAATGTTAAAGCTGTAGCTCCAAAACTGTAGGAGGAGATAGCTGGACAAACCATGTATCTACATGTACATCCGGATGGACGAACAAAATGACTAAAGTAATAATTTTTTGATTAGAATAACGAAAATTTGAAATATCTTTTAAACTGTAGATTTTAAAGTAGAAGTGTAAATGAGAGTTGTGTAGAGAATCAAGGTTGCTAATTTAATTTGGAAGTTTGCAGACCAGAAAGTGAACGTATTTGGTCCTGCTCATATAGAAAAATCGCATTTTAAAGGAGTTTTTGGGTGTATATTTTGACAAAGTTTGATGAAATACGGAGGGAATAAGTCTATAAAAGAGAACAGCCTGCGGCCATGGGTTTAAATCCCTGAGGACAATAGACACTCGACGGTCACCCGAAAGATTCCATTGTTCTCCATAGAGCCTGTCACCATCTCCTACATGCACTATTGAGTTCATTGATTTTTACCTGTAAAAATTGCTTGGACTGGGACATTTTTCATTATTTTTATTTTTTCACTAAAATATATAGCACTTCTGTCTTTAATAGTGAAAAAATGAAGTCTTCATATATCATATAATATGAAGAATATATCATTGTCGTTTTGTTCGATTCTGTATGACATTTTTAGTTTATACATGTAAGAAACAGAACGAAAAATGAGTTTTGAGATTGTGCAACTTCCTAATTAAAAAATGCTTGTAAAAATAGTACATTTTTAAATTATAGAACCTCAGAGATCAATTGGAGGATTGATTTGGGGGGGGGGGGGGGGGGGGGAGATTATGACATTTTTTTAGCTATTTTTTTTTTTTACCAAACTTAACATTGGTAAAAAAATACCTAAAAACTGCAAAAATTATTGAAGAATCATTGATACGTGCAATTATTTTATGTAGCTATTCTACTAAACCAAGTTATATCTTTCAACTCAAAAAGCTAAAAGTTTGAAAATATATATTTAACCTATTCCACTTCGAAATGCTTATCCAAAACAGGTATCCGAAGCTTCGACCGTTGTGTTTGTTTGTTTTGACTTTTCATGAATACGAGACCCGTTTTGTGTTTGGTTGGATTATAAACTGTCCCTGTTTATCTTTTTTTTTGTGTCAAGTTGTTTTGTGTATTATTTATGTGTTATAATCAATAAAGTTAAATAATTCATCTGACCCTAGATAGTTTCAACAGTTACAACTGTTCTTAAACCTTAATGCATTGGCAGACACATGTTCCAAATATTTTCGGTATTGGCTTTAACGTGACATTTATTCCATTTTTACATTTTTTCTCTGTCTATTATACTTAATATGATTATACTTTAACCCGTGTCGTCATCCAAGTCATCATCACAAAAATCAATGATAATAGGTTCTATGACACTTCTATCTATACAGTTTTCTTTGCAGTATTCTTTTTCAATTTTGACCACATGTTCTTCTGCTTTTGTCCACACATCTTTTGTAATTTTTTCGAAAGCGGCGTACGTGAGTTCTTTAACATCTTTTAATCGGAAGGTGGTATTGTTTTTAGCCACGAAACCTTTGACTTGCGCCCATATTAATTCTATCTGGTTAAATTCAGTGTCGAACAGGGGTTCTTAATACTTCATGTCCGTGTAAATTAGCAATTTTATCTGTTTTATTAAACTACTGGGGTCTTTTTTTGTTTTATTTTTTCATAATACTTTTTTGGTATCAGTAGCAGAAAAAGGAATGTTGTGTTGTGTAAGATAGTTTTAGAGAACAACTTTTATCTGACTAAAATTTGGGCACACCGTATCTTCTGTTTTAACATTGTGATAACTTGCATTATCTAACACAACCAAGCTCAGATTTTTCAAAGCAGGCATCAATTGATTTTCAAACCACTCAAGAAAGACAACACTATTCATCTCCTGGTGATAGTCACCATCCTTTGATTTGGCCAGAAACACTAAATCGCAGCCGTCAATCAAACCCTCACTTCTCGTACCTGCATGCAAAACAATTAAACGTTTGCCTTTACCCGAGGGTATTTTTGGGGCATCAGACCCATCATTCGGAAGCCACATATAATCTGTGCAGTGATTTTGGTTAACCCATGTTTCATCCATGTACACGATATCATACCCTGTTTCCCTAAAAGATTTGATCTTTCTCAGATAATTACACCTATCATTGATAATAGACACTTGATCGTACAGAACTCTTCGATTATCACCTATTTTTTAATAAGTATATCCAACATCAATGAGAGCTAGAGTAAGTTTAGACTTTGATATTTTAATAGAATCTTTTATTTCCTTATGTATTATTGAGACGGTCAGAGCAATTTTCCGTGAATATAAACCGTGGATTGTTCTTTTAATAACACAATGATCAAAGTCGTCCAAAATTTTAGCTGTTTCTTTGGGTCCATTTGACTTACAAGGCCTCTTACCATTCATAATACGGTGCACTGAAGTGTAAGACACACCCAAAGCTTTAGATGTCTTTTGATATACCCTATCAAATGAGACAATTGGCTTCTTCGTTGCCCTTTCCTTACTAAAAAAGGCAAACAACTTTTTTACAAACTTTTGGCATTCCGGAGATAAGTCAGACTTTTTACCCATTTTACAAAAAATGCAAAATATAACAATAATTTATGAGAGAAATGCTTGTCAGGTTCGTCTAAAGTACACGTGGCTGAGACAAAGATTTTACAGGTAAGATACCTGACGTACGGATGGCTCTTCTATAAAGTACATATACTCCCACCCGAAAAATGACAACAAAATAGGACAAAAATACAAAATTTCATCTGAGTGCAGCCTCAGCCAAAACAATAAGAAGCATTACTGTAACATTTTCAGTTAGCACTCCTAATTCTAAATAAAACTCTCATTTAGTTTGCTGTTCAAAAATCTATAGTTTAAAAGATATTTGGATTTTTCGCTATTCTAATCAAAAAATTATTACTTATAAGTCCAACTACCTGTCATTTTGAGAATATTTTAAGAAAATCAAAATCCTGTGGACATGCACACCTTCATTATGTGTATAAACATCCTACAAAATATTAAAGCTGTAGCTCCAAAACTGTAGGAGGAGATAGCCGAAAAAACCATGTATCTATATCCGGACGGACAAACGGACGGACGAACGGATGGACAGGGGTAAATTAATATGCCTCTGACTCTTCGTCGCATGGGTATAAAAAAATATATAACCAACTGTAAGAAAGTATTTTTAGTATGACTGCTATTGCATTCCGAATAACGAAAAATATCATGAGCTACAAAACACGCAGTAATTCATAGGAATATGCATTAGCACCTGAGTGTATTATCATGAGTGATTCACTGTAATTATTATCTACTTTATTAGTTTCAAAAAGAAACTTGTTATTTTTTTAATTTTAGGACATTCCATGATATTTTCTATCGTGAGTACATTGACATAACTGTGACATCATACTGTGATATAAATTTGATCTCAATATGTAAAATGTAGGTTTTTCTTCCACTTTGAATTCTCCATATTTCAGAGGCATCCATGTAATAAATAGATTTAATTTATATCAGTAGAACCTGTCTTACAGAGAAGGTACAGCTATATATGATACCAGACAATATTATGGAATTTTCCATTACACATTTCTTCTCTATGATATGAATATCAATTTACATAACTTCAGGAACTGTTCAGTATTACAAGGAAGCTACTGAACCAAGGGTTCCTCTTAGTTAAGTGGAAGTCAGTACTTCGAAAGTTTTACGGTCGCCACCATGACTTGGTTGACCGTTATGGAATATCTGTGTCACAAATGACCACGGATATGTTCCACTTATCGTAAACACTTCCTGGTCCTTTCCTCATTCATGACTTATCACTGGGTTTATAATTAGATTAACACGACAGGTGTCACTATTGGAGCAGGAACTGCTTACTCTTCCGGAGCACCTGAGTTCACCGCCAGTTTTTAGTGGGGTTAGTGTTACTCGATCTTTAGTTTTATATGTATGTTTTGTAGATCGTTGTTTGTCCTTTTGTACTTTTTCTTTTGGCCATTGTGTTGTCTGTTCTTTTTGGATTAAAATACTTACATTTCTTCTCCAGCAGGAAATATCAATTTACGTAATTTTCGGAACTGTTCAGCAAAATATATTTTACAATAGAATTTGGCCATATGATCAGAGTACTCTGGAAAATAAGAATAACTAGTATTACTGTGCTCATTAAGATATACCCCCCGCTCCCCACATCTGTCCAACCTATTTCCATAACCAAAACATTACTGATTGTTCCGACCAAATTTGAAAGGGACCCTCCTCTATTACCCAGCCAATGATTATTTAGTAAAGTTTCACCAGATTCCATCATACATTACTAAAATTTTCCTATGACATTGTATAAAATATAAGGCCCCTAACTCTAGAACAATAAAAGTGAATATCATAAAAAATGAAAGAGACCCTTCTCTCTTCATGAGTAAACTACTGCTCAAATTTCAAAATATTCTGAGAAACACTACTCAAGTTATCATATGACATAGGGTAAACATCCTATTTTCCATCATATCAAGTCCAATAACTCTGGAACGGCAAAAGTGAAAATCGTCAAAAATGAAAGGGATCCTCCTCTCTTCACCGGTAAGCTGCTGATAAAATTTCAAAACATTCTGAGAAACACTACTCAAGTTATCATACGACATAGGGTAAAAATCCTATTTTCCGTCATATCAAGTTCAATAACTCTGGAACGTCAAAAGTTAAAATCGTCAAAAATGAAAGGGATCCTCCTCTCTTCACCAGTAAACAGCTTGTAAAATTTTAAAAGATTCTAAGAAACACAACTCAAGTTATCGTACGACATAGGATTTGTCTACAGACAGACGGAAGGACGGACATGGTGAAACCAGTATACCCCCCTACAACTTCGTTGCGGGGGGCATCAAAAGATATTTAGGTTTTAAAGGAGGCTAATAAATAATATTAAACTTTCTTTTCATAATATACATATATACAATGCTCAAAAATATAAACTAAATATTGAATACTCAAATATACAAAATCAACATAGAATGCTCAAATACAGTCACATCTGTATGAAGAGGTCACCTTTGGATGGAAAGAAAGTGGTCTTTTAAGACAGGTGACCTCTTAATAAAGGTTATATTCAAATGAAATTTTCTATGAAAGGACTAGGAAAAGGTGACATATTAATACATGTCTCTCTCTCTCTCTCTAGTTCACCTGTCATTTTGTTTTGAGGAAACTTTATGCTGAACCTTCAATACTAAGCGCTTTTTAACAAATTTCAATTAATTTGGCCAAATGGTTTTAGAGAAGATTTTTTTTTAATTGGCCAATTACAAACAAAAACTGCCAATGGTGGCTATATTAGTTGTATGATGAGCACGATATATTGAAATTTTGTACAGGATCCCCCCCCCCCCCCCACCCCTCCATACATTCCAGAGAAGACTTTTAAATTTCAGCCAATCAGAAAAAAGAATTGCCCATGGCGATCATGTTTTTTGTCCCATCGGGATGCAATGAGGAAATCTTATAGAAGAACTTCCACAGATGCTTCCTGTAAAATTTTGTTTTATTTGGCGAAGTGGTTTCAAAAGAGAACATTTTTAGAAATCGACCAAGCAGAAACAAGAATTGCCTATGGCGGCCATGTTTGATAACAGATCTGGACAAATTAGCATACTAAATAGAGGACCTTCCATAGATGCTTCCTACCAAGTGTAGTTTCATTTGGCGGTTTCAGAATAGAACATCTTTGGTAACACATCGGAATGAAATGCCAAGTGGTTTCAAAAGAGAACATTTTTAGAAATCGACCAAGCAGAAACAAGAATTGCCTATGGCAGCCATGTTTGATAACAGATCTGGACAAATTAGCATACTAAATAGATGACCTTCCATAGATGCTTCCTACCAAGTGTAGTTTCATTTGGCGGTTTCAGAATAGAACATCTTTGGTAACACATCGGAATGAAATTAGCAATCTTCATGCAGGACGTTCCATAGATGCTTTCTACCAAGTTGCGGTTCATTTGGCTATGCAGTTTAAGAGGAGAATATTTTTAGAAATCGACCAATCTGTGACTATACATACGTAGTTCTATATGTGATCCCTGTGTCTGTTTCCCTGACTTGTATTTGTCTGATTCAGCTAGACTACTTGATAACAAGGAGAAACTATTCTCATCATCTAAAGAACAAAAATCAAGATACATGAAAATATCAAAATTACCGGTAGTGTCATCATCCAATAGTATTTTTACACATAATAAAAATGTATTAAAGACTATTATAGATGTAATAAAAATGTATTAAAGACTATTATAGATGTAATAAAAATGTATTAAAGTCTATTATAGATGTAATAAAAATGTATTAAAGTCTATTATAGATGTAATAAAAATGTATTAAAGTCTATTATAGATGTAATAAAAATGTATTAAAGACTATTATAGATGTAATAAAAATGTATTAAAGTCTATTATAGATGTAATAAAAATGTATTAAAGTCTATTATAGATGTAATAAAAATGTATTAAAGTCTATTATAGATGTAATAAAAATGTATTAAAGTCTATTATAGATGTAATAAAAATGTATTAAAGTCTATTATAGATGTAATAAAAATGTATTAAAGTCTATTATAGATGTAATAAAAATGTATTAAAGTCTATTATAGATGTAATAAAAATGTATTAAAGTCTATTATAGATGTAAGTAAAGACAGACATGAAGTAGGAACAATCTGTCTTGTTATTATTAGTAACAATATTCATTAGTACAATGTACTGTTTCACCTTTTGATTGAGATCTGCAATAAATACATGAAAAATGAAATCAGACCTCTACAATAAATTTAGCAGACTTCTACAATAACTTTATTGCCAACTTGACAATCAGGCAAGTTTCATGTTTACCTTTTTCATTTCAAATAATGCATGTCCAAATTAATATGTCCTTTAGACAAGTAGTTATATATTTTACTTGTCAGAATCATATTAAGACAGATGGCACTATTCACTAGAATGACACTAATGAATTACAGGTAATGTTTCTATTCTCATGTACTAAAACTGCAATAATGTTATGCCATTGGTCAGTTACAAATCTTTTTAGAAAAAAATATACACATATGTAGTTAGAACTAGAGGTACTGTTGTCACAGGAGTCCTGCTGGACTGTTTTAGTTGACTATAATATATCTGCCCCCCCCCCCCCCCCCCCCCCCTTTCACTTGGCCCCACGATTCTGCCATTGACAAAAATTCCTTATTTGAATATCACACATAAGATTCATACACCTGTTAACTTATATTTAACTTTGTCATATATGGCTGCAAAAAGCATTTCATTCATTTTCAGTATTTATGCCCTTTTGATCCCCAAAATATAATCTGGACCCCCATATTTTAGGTTTTACATATGGCTGAAAATATAATGCATTTCATTAATTTTGAGCATTTAGACTCCCTTTCAAAAAATATTTGGGCAGTTCTGTGTTCTGCTCCACTGAATGAAATTTATTTCATTTGACCTTGATATCTAAGGTCAAGGTCACAGTGACCTCACTTTTATATGCAACACTGCAATGTCCTAATACATATACATACAAAATATGAAGGCACTGTGCCATAATAAACATTTTTTTACCTTAACAATTGAGGTGAAGGTCACAGTGACCTCGTTTTGGTATGTGACACTCCGTCACATCCTGAAGCATTTACCCCTCAAATAAAATGAGACCAGTACAAAGCATAAAAAAGTTAGATACCTGACAACATACCACTGATAAAAATGAACTTATTTGACCTTGATCATTAAGGTCAAGACAACAGTGACCTCATTTTTATACTTGACACTCTGCCATGTCCTAATAAATATAAATACAATAAAAAAGTTCTGCCCCTGATAAGGTTGTATTAGTAGAAGAGACAAGGTTGTACTAATAGAAGGGTCAAGGTTGTATTAGTAGAAGGTCAAGGTTGTATTAGTAGAAGGGTCAAGGTTGTATTAGTAGAAGGGACAAGGTTGTATTAGTAGAAGGGACAAGGTTGTATTAGTAGAAGTCTCAAGGTTGTATTAGTAGAAGGGACAAGGTTGTATTAGTAGAAGGTCAAGGTTGTATTAGTAGAAGGGTCAAGGTTGTATTAGTAGAAGGGACAAGGTTGTATTAGTAGAAGGGACAAGGTTGTATTAGTAGAAGGGTCAAGGTTGTATTAGTAGAAGGGTCAAGGTTGTATTAGTAGAAGGGACAAGGTTGTATTAGTAGGTCAAGGTTGTATTAGTAGAAGGGTCAAGGTTGTATTAGTAGAAGGGACAAGGTTGTATTAGTAGAAGGGACAAGGTTGTATTAGTAGAAGGGTCAAGGTTGTATTAGTATAAGGGTCAAGGTTGTATTAGTAGAAGGGACAATGTTGTATTAGTAGAAGCAGAGGCAGAAGCAGAATAATTCTGGGTAAAACAATATGTCTCCCTTTGGTGACGGGGAGTCATAATAAAAAGAGAAAAATAATGGCATGTAAACTATGAATCATAAATAATTATAAATGATACCCGATTCAGCATTTCCTGTATCTATCTTAGGGTTATATCGTACAGCGTCAAGTTTACTCAGCTTTGGACTGGATTCTTTGTTTTTCACAAATGATAATATACTGCCTGCATTCTTTTTGGCTTAAATAATATATAGATTACACATGATATGCAAAAACTTAGCTGAAATTATGTAAAAATCTATACATGTATATCATTTAAGGAATTAATTTGAAACAGGTTATACGATATAACCTGGTTTGGGGCAGTTTACGTAAAGAAAAGCGTAAACTGTAGCAAACCAGGTTATACAAGTATAACCTGTTCAAATATTCCATATAATTTAATTTCTAAAACAAAATTTAATGATTCCTTGATTTTGGTGACTTAACACTACCAACCCAGGTTATCAAGTATAACCAAAATGTTCTCCAAGTGGATCAGCCAATCAGATTGCAGTATTCAAATCAAATTAAATTATATTAATATAAACTAGAGTTACTAATACAAATACATACAAAATATGAAGGCATTGCATCTTAAGACAAAAATGTTCTGCCCCGGACAAGGTTGTATTAGTAGACGTAGAAGCATAGGCAGAAGCAGGTGAATTCTGGGTAAAATAATATGTCTCCCTTCAGTGAAGGGGAGAGATAACTATTACAAATTTGGGTAAAACAATGTCTCCCTTCGGTGAAGAGGAGAGATAACTATTACGAATTACCTGATGTTGTCCTTTTGTTTGTCTGTTTTCATTATTTTATTTTGAGATGGCGGGTGTATTAATGATATCTTATTGTCTATATACTACTTCACATGTGATCAAATAACATTGTTGATAAGTGTTATAATCAGTTGTCAGAAAGGCCTCAATTATTATCATAAAACAGAACAGATATAATAACATTGTTGATAAGTGTTATGCTCGGTGGTCAGAAAGGCCTCAATTATTATCATAAAACAGAACAGATCTAATAACATTGATGATAAGTGTTATGCTCGGTGGTCAGAAAGGCCTCAATTATTATCATAAAACAGAACAGATATAATAACATTGTTGATAAGTGTTATGCTCGGTGGTCAGAAAGGCCTCAATTATTATCATAAAACAGAACAGATATAATAACATTGTTGATAAGTGTTATGCTCGGTGGTCAGAAAGGCCTCAATTATTATCATAAAACAGAACAGATATAATAACATTGATGATAAGTGTTATGCTCGGTGGTCAGAAAGGCCTCATACTGAGTGGTCAGAAAGGCCTCAATTATTTATCACAGAACAGAACAGGAAATATAGTCTAGGGAGAGATCATTGTAGTTCAAACAGAAATACATTCAAACAAGATCATTCGTTCAACTCATACAATATTGTTATATTACACAAATATGCGTAACTTGATTAAAACCATAAACGTGAAGGTTAAAACTGTAGTTTGTCCATGTATACAGTATTACTTTATATTACATATTTGGGTCGTCATGGCCGTGATCGTATGGTAGTTGAATTTACAACTACCTTTGTAATCAGAGCCTATCACCACTGATGTTGTGAGTTCGTATGTCGATCAGGGCGAGGTGTACAGCATTATGTGATAAAGTCACTGACTTGCGACAGGTCGGTGGTTTTCGCCGGGTCCTCCGGTTTCCTCCACCAAAAAAAACTGACCGCCACGATATAACAGAAACACTGTTGAAAGTGGCATCAAACACCATCAAACAAACAAACAAACATACAAACTATTTTCCCTGTAACTATTTGTTCACTCTTTTATTCTTTCATTCATTTTTTCGGTACATCTCCTTCAAGTTTGATACCTTAAACATAATCTATACACTAATGGTAATATGCTGTTTTATAATGTTGTTACACAAAAGCAGTTAAATAAATATAGATAAATTTACCTGAGGTTTGACATAAGAGTGATTTATACTGTTATAGTTGGTTAAATTGTTGATTATTTGTAAAAAAACAATTACAGTGAAATCTGTCTAAACCGGAATCCTTTATAATTTGAACTTTAAATAAAGTGACAGTGTAGGAAAACATTGGTATTCTATGAGTAAAAACAAAACACCTGTTTATTCTGAAAACAAAAGTTGGTTCCAAAAAAGTTGCTTAGACAGATTTCAGTGTATTTTTGATCATCATAAGAACACATGAAAACATTTAAACATGATATATATACTTATATGTGCTGACAATCATTGACTTGGTTAAAAATTATTTATAACTTACGTAATTCTCCACCAGATGGCATTGTTTCTTTACTTCCTGTATCATCATCAACTTTTAATTCTTTGTTGCTACTACTACTAATATTAAACAAGAAAACAATCACACATTAGTTTGTTTGTTTAATATTTAAATTTATGCTCATATCATTATTCATGCACTTTGTAAGTGAACATCCAATTATTTTTTTTTATATCTAAATAAGAGGCTCACCATGATATAGCAGAACAATTTCTCATTTTGCGTCAAACAACAATCACTCGTTATATACAGTGAACATCCAATTATTTTTCATATCAAGTTTGTGTTTATTCAATTTTGTAAATTCTACGTAAAAACTTTTAATTCATTATCATATAGGGTCCTATGTTAAACAATGTTCTGTGGTGGTGGCCATCTTGGATTTCAGGGGCTGTTTAATGCCACTTTCAACAATATTTCAATTATATCGTGGCGGTCAGTTTTATTAGTGCAGGAAACCGGAGGACCCGGAGAAAACCACCGACCTGTGGCAAGTCACTGACAAACTTTATCACATAATGTTGTACACCTCGCCCAGATCAAGATCGAATTCACAACATCAGTGGTGATAAACACTGATTGCATAAGTAGTTGTAAAATCCAACTACCATGCGATCACGGCCACGACCGCCTCAATCAATCATCTATATATATATATATTCTTTGTACCAACCAGAATTTCTGTGATGTACTGAAGACAGACTGAATCTCTTGTAACTTGTGGTGATAATCATACGAGCTGAAAAAAGTCAATCAAAATGATTAAAATAGGAATCCTAAAAAGTTAAAATATATAGCAAATAGTTCATGGCACTGAGGGTCATATGGCAGTATATGGACCGGTCCGTCACCAAAAAAATATTATATGGACCGAAGCCTCTGAGGTTCATATAATATTTTTTGGTGACGGACCGGTCCATATACTGCCATATGACCCGAAGTGACATGAACTATTTGCTATCTTATACTTTTTATCTAAAATAATGCAGGTACCTGGTCGGTCCATATGCTACCGGTCCATATACGAAAACAGTGACCGGCTGTGCTAACAAAGACAAATAGGGAAAATAAAAACGTAAAGTGTAATATATGTAAATATCAATCAACTTGTGGTGATAATCATACGAAAGATTTAATACAAATCATAAATTGTGAAAATATTTGTAAATATTATTAGAGTTACTAAAATAACAATCAACTTAAAAATCAAATAATAATTAAAAACATTTTGTATAATTTTTAGGGGAGAATTTCTGACATTAACTTAACCTTAATTATATGTAGTACTTAAATCACAGTTCATGTGGTGACTAATGCCTAAGAAGTATCAACATAACAAAATACTTTCACTAAAACTCACCTCAAAGCATAAGCTATTATTGAACTTGGCTCTTGGTCATAAACTACTACAGGAACTTTATAACAGGTCGGCAGTAAATGATGTTCTCTGCAGTCACTGGTAGAAAATGTCAAAATAATTGGTTAAAAACATCAATGGGTTCATGACAAAATCATATTATCTCATTCATATCATTTCAACAGTAAGAAAATGAACAACCAAAGGCTCACAAGAGTAGGAATAATTTTAAGATACCAAAGGGGTACTCTGAAGAAGAATTGAAAAAGGACAGACAAAACAATGGCCAAAAGAAACTAGAGGCTCAGTGGGCTGAGCCTGTGTCGCTCACCTTTCATTCTGCTTTGAACTTAATACAGAACCTTCCATAGGTGCTTCCCACCAAATTTCGGTTCATTTTGGCAAAGCAGTTTCAGAGAAGATTTTTAGAAATCGATCATTCTAAAACAAGAATTGCCTGTGGCGGCCATGTTTGTTAATGGATCAAAACGAAATGAGCAATCTCTATAGAGGACCTTCCATAGATGCTTCCTACCAAGTTTCATATCATTTGGCCAAGCGGTTTCAGATCTAGAGGAAAAGCTGTTTTAGAAATCGATCGATAAGAAACAAGAATTGCATATGACGGCCATGTTTGTTAACGGATCAAAACGGAATGAGTAATTTCCATAGAGGACCTTCCATAGATGCTTCCTACCACGTTTCGGTCCATTTGCCCATGCTGTTTCAGAGTAGAAGATTTTTAGAAATCGACCAATCAGAAACAAGAATTGTCTGTGGCGGCCATGTTTGTTAATGGATCGGGACAAAATGAGCAGTCTTTATAAAGTACCTTCCATAGATGCTTCCTACCAAGTTTCAGTTCATTTGGCAAAGTGGTTTCAGAGGAGAAGATTTTTAGAAATCGACCAATCAGAAACAAGAATTGTCTGTAGCGGCCATATTTGTTAATGGATCGGGAAGAAATGAGCAATCTATACAGGCTATTAAGTTTCGGTTCAATTGGCAAAGCGGTTTCAGAGGAGAAGATTTTTTAGAAATCAACCAATCAGAAACAAGAATTGCCTGTGGCGGCCATGTTTGTTAACAGATCGGGACGAAATGAGAAATCTTTATAGAGAACCTTCCATAGATGCTTCCTACCAAGTTTCGGATCATTTGGTAAAGCGATTTCAGAGGTGAAGATTTTTAGAAATTGACCAATCCGAAACAAGAATTGCCTGCGGCGGCCATGTTTTTTAATGGATCGGGACAAAATAAGCATTCTTTATAGATGACAGCCCATAGATGCTTCCTACCAAGTTTCGGTTCATTTGGCCAAGCGGTTTCAGAGGAGAAGAATTTTAAAAATCAGCCAATCAGAAACAAGAGTCGCCTGTGGTGGCCATGTTTGTTAATGGATCGGGACGAATTGAGCAATCTTAATAGAGGACCGCCCATAGATGCTTCCTACCAAGTTTCGGTTCATTTGGCAAAGCAGTTTCAGAGGAGAAGAATTTAAAAAAATCAGCCAATCAGAAACAAGTGTCGCCATGTTTGTTAATGGATCGGGACAAAATGGGCAAACTTTATAGAGGACCGCCCATAGATGCTTCCTACCAAGTTTCGGTTCATTTGGACAAGTGGTTTCAGAGGAGAAGAATTTAAAAAATCAGCCAATCAGAGAAAAGAGTCGCCTGTGGTGGCCATGTTTGTTAATGGATCGGCACGAAATGAGCAATCTTTATAGAGGACCGCCCATAGATGCTTCCTACCAAGTTTCGGTTCATTTGGCCAATTGGTTTCAGAGGAGAAGAATTTAAAAAATCAGCCAATCAGAAACAAGAGTCGCCTGTGGTGGCCATGTTTGTTAACGGATTGGGATGAAATGAGCAATCTTTATAGAGGAGCTTTCATAGATGCTTCCTACGAAGTTTCGGTTCATTTGGCAAAGCAGTTTCAGAGGAGAAGATTTAAAAAAATCGGCCAATCAGAAACAAAAATTGCCTGTGGCAGTCATGTTTGTTAATGGATCGGGACGAAATGAGCAATATTTATAGAGGACCTTCCATAGATGATTCCTACCAAGTTTCAGTTCATTTGGCTGAGGGGTTTCAGAGGAGAAGATTAAAATGTGAAAAGTTAACGCACGACGGACGCCAAGTGATGGCAAAAGCTCACATTGCTTTTGGCAAGGTGAGCTAAAAAGACAAAAGGACAAACAACGATCTACAAAACATACACATAAAACTAAAGATTGAGCAACACAAACCCCACTCAAAACAGGGGGTGAACTCAGGTGCTCCGTAAGGGTAGGCAGTTCCTGTTCCACTTGTGGCACCCATCCTGTTACTCTAGTTACAAACCAGGTGATAAATCATGAATGAGGAAAGGACCTGGAAGTGCTTATGACAAGTAGAACATATCTGTGGTCATTTGTGACACAGATATTCTGTAATGCTTAACCAAGTCATGGTGATGACCGTAAAACTTTTGAAGTGATGATTTCAGCTTAACTAAGAGGAACCCTCGGTTCAGTAGCTTCCTTGTTAGTAGCAACCCTCTATCAAGGAAATGCTGATAGGAACAATAAGCTCTGGAATATCGCATTAACTGAGAGATATTTACTCCATATGCACATACTGCTGGAATGTTGTTACATATAAATTATGGAAAGTTCACAATGGGAAAAGTGAAATATTCTCTTTTGTTATAAAGTTTTGTTCTTTCTAAGACCTCACTGTCAATTTTGAGGTGTAGTTCAAGGTATGAAGCAGACCTAGTTGTATCTGTGGTATTGTTTAATAATCAAGCACCTGGTTATCTATTATTACCTAATAGGTAATTGACAGAAGGTTATAAACTTACAAAGGAAATGGCAAGGGAGATAATCCTGTTCCAGACAGAAAGTTTGTAAATGTTTTCTTCATAATATCACTGATTCTCTCTACCTGTTGACTGTCTGTATAATCATCTATAAATAAACATAGTGATAAGTCTAATTTAATCATCTATAAATAAACATATTGATAAGTCTAATTTAATCATCTATAAATAAACATAGTGATAAGTCTAATTTAATCATCTATAAATAAACATAGTGATAAGTCTAATTTAATCATCTATAAATAAACATAGTGATAAGTCTAATTTAATCATCTATAAATAAACATAGTGATAAGTCTAATTTAATCATCTATAAATAAACATAGTGATAAGTCTACGTTTGTGTATTACTATTATACTGTAAACAACAGTAATCATAATTAATTTACATTTAACTACAGTCAAACTTCAGTCCCTCGAACTCAGATAGGTCGAACACTATGGATGGCTCGAACTGATTTGATAGTCCCGTCAATTTTCCTTATATTTCTAAGTAAAAATAACCCCTTTTGCTCGAACACCGATACCTCGAAAAGTCGAACTCAATAAATGGTTCTATCAATAATAAAATCACAAGTTTTACCATGCCAAACTCGAACATCAAAATTTAATTGACAGGTGTATGTTACGGTTGAATGTGCTTCCAGCAAGGTGTGATAAATGTCATATTACCGACAGATAATTGTTTACTTAACGATTACAGGTAGAAGGATAAACTTGTCATAATTTGTGTTAATAAGTCATTAAATTCAGCTGTGGCTTGATAATTAACAGGTTAATTACGAGTAATAAAGAACGATTATTGAACCCGAGACACATGTCGCTGATTGTACCAAGCCGAGCCTACACTCGACAATAATTAAAACAATCAAATGTTTACAATCGTAATAAAGTTTATTAAAACAATATTTAAAATTGTTATTACATGAATTAGTATTTTTGAGAGTGGTTTGTTTAAATTTTGATAGTTACTGGAATCCAATAATATCATACTGCGTGATCTCAAGGTTCATCTAAATACCCCAAAAATAGAAATGTACTAGTAGTGAAATTCCGATTAACCTGAGTTTTTATGTCTATATAATACCAAAGAAACAAATATAATTGTTTCAAATTCAAATGAAAAAAGAAGAAAGCGATCATTGGCTAAAATTTGAAAATTGGCCATTAAAAATATATATCCGAATTAGCATTACACCGATATCGATCTAACTGTTAATGTGCGACCTCATATTTCCTGTATATAAAATAGATCGCGAACAAAGTGAAAACAATCGTTTCTAAGGATCACTTGAAGATACCAAAAAGGTATTCAGAAGCCATAGTCTTTGAGAACTTTCTAAAGGATTAAATATTTTTACGACAAAGGTCCATGATACTGTGCATCAGCTATCAAACCGTAATGAAACTGTCCCAGGTCAGAATCAAATTTATTTTTCTCTGAAATTACGGGACGTTGGTGGCTCGAACTTCCGATAGCTCAAACACATTTTGAGAGTCCCTGCGAGTTCGAGCCAGCGAAGTTCTACTGTATATTTCCGTTATATCATGGCGGTCAGTTTTATTGGTGGAGGTAACTGAAGTATATGGTTTGGTTTGGTTTTATGGTGCTTAATGCCACTTTCAACAATATTTCAGTTATATCGTGGCAGTCAGTTTTATTGATGGAGGAAACCGGAGTACTCGGAGAAGACCACCAACCTGTCGCAAGTCACTGACAAACTTTATCACATATTGTTGTATCGAGTACACCTCGCCTGGGTGGGATTCGACCTTACAACGTTAGTGGTGATAGGCACTAATAACACAGGTAGGTTAATTCCAACTGCCAGACGATCATGGCCAAGACGGACCCTGGAGGAGTAAATGGAGTAATCCACCGACCAATTGCAAGTCACTTATAAATTTTATCACATAAGGTGGTATCCAGTACAACTGTGTGGGAAATGAACTCACAACCTTAGTGGTGATAGGTACATAATGAATAGGTAGATCTAATTACAACTACCATGTGATCATGTTAATGAATGCCATGTCAAGGTCAGGTGACATATGACCCGTTGACATGTTTGTGCTATAATTTATATGCTAAAAGGTGTCACAGGTTAAAACTATTATATCATTCTAATGTTTTTATGATTCATTTTTCCTGAGTCTATTTGATATACAATTACATCAGTCTTATATTGTAATACTGCAGTTTAATGTAATATCTATTATAGCGGACATGAAACAAAATCTCTCTTACATATCCACAGAGCTCCAGATAATTTTCAAGTCCAAAGGGTAATTACCCCCTACTTTTGAAAATGATGTGTATTTGCATATTTCCTTTGCACTGTTGTACTCTCTACTTCAGAAAAGATTGCTTACATGTACACTTTTAAAATTATGTTGGACACAAGTGTTATTCAATAAACACAGGATGCAAGTGAAATGTATATCTCTGTTTAATTTGACACGATTGTGTCATGTTTATTAATAAAATGTTGTAAATATTTTGTTTTTTGCTCGTCGACTTCGGCAGTTTTCACAGCCGTGTTGATAATGTCATCAATGATTCCTTTAACTATACTGTCACTAGACACAGATGAAACTGTCAGGAACTTTTAAAAAAGTATATAATTTTCCGTAGCGCGCTTATTCATGTTCTTGCTAATTTTCAACGAACAACGTGTTCCCAAATTCACTTTCGTTTTAGTTCTTAACTAAACGGCATTTATTTGTAATATTGACCGCGATTGGATGATTTATCTTAAACATCCAATCAGATCTCTTTTGACATCGATGCTTAGAAAGGCAAACATTCGGTACCCCTCGGATGTATACACTTTCTCTTTCGAAAAGTATAAAGAGAAGTAATTACGGGGAATTTCTCAAAGTCAAAAATGTATTGTTTATGTACACGATGTATTATCGTCAACAGCGTACAAGTACGCTCTGAATTTGGAAAGTTTGCTTACACAGCAATATGTATGCGTAAATGTACACTCTGATCTGATAATACATGCGTTTTTACTCGTTTTCATTGCGTAAAAAACGCAAATACGCAGCTTATCTGGAGCTCTGTATCCATAAAAAAAATCATATATTTGTTTTGTACATGTAGTTGCTATAGTTACCCGTCTTTCTTCCTCCTTCTTTCCGTAGTTTTAATTTCTTCTCACTATCAATTTTCTCTTGTTGTACATCAGATTGATATTTCAACTCAGTTGTTGTACTGTCTATTTGTTTTGATCTGTTACTAGGGTCTATATGTGCTTCTTTAGACACATCAGATGTCATTGGTTCAGATTTTACCCCTGTTGCCATGGTTTTATCAATATCATTTGTTTTCATTTCATGAAAGTGAAGACCTGTTAGAAAAAACAACATGGGATTTCAGATAACTAGCATTAACAATCAATTGATTATTTATCCTGCAATCAGTACATTTGCTGTACAAATATGCTATACGAATACATTTTTGCTTTATTCGTACTAGACGAATAAACTTTTCGTACTATACGAATACACCTTTCAGCCTACGAATAAACTTTCTTGGTACCCTGTAGCTATGTACAGCGGAGGGCGCAGACAAGTATGAAACTGGTACTAATATAATGCGGACCACGAAGAAGACACCCTTGACAACATTTATAAAAGGCGAGGAATGACGCTTGTTTCTGTCCTTTTTGTCTAAATCTGACAAGTTTGCCGACTTTATTGACATTGCAGGATAAACACAAAATACGTACATTGTCGTTAAATATAAAATTCATTTGTACTCGCTGCGAAACAGGCCTGAAAAGCTCGCTATTCTGCCTGTTTCTAAAGCTCGTACAAATAAATTTTATATTTTACCGACAATGTACGTATATTGTATTTTCTTTACAATCAGTGTTTATCTATTACTGTTTCAATAAACTTCCTACGATTTACTGTCCTTGTATAAGAACAATAAACTTCCTATGATTTATTGTCCTTGTGTAAGAAACAATAAACTTCCTACGATTTATTGTCCTTGTATAAGAAGATTTTACCCCCTAAAGCATATGTTGGGTAAACAAATGACCAAACTACAGTAACACACCATACTTCAGTTTTATAGGTTCATGTTATAAGTAACACACCATACTTCAGTTTTATAGGTTCATGTTATAAGTAACACACCATACTTTAGTTTTATAGGTTCATGTTATAAGTAACACACCATACTTCAGTTTTATAGGTTCATGTTATAAGTAACACACCATACTTTAGTTTTATAGGTTCATGTTATAAGTAACACACCATACTTCAGTTTTATAGGTTCATGTTACAAGTAACACACCATACTTCAGTTTTATAGGTTCATGTTATAAGTAACACACCATACTTCAGCTTTATAGGTTCATGTTATAAGTAACACACCATACTTCAGCTTTATAGGTTCATGTTATAAGTAACACACCATACTTCAGTTTTATAGGTTCATGTTATAAGTAACACACCATACTTCAGTTTTATAGGTTCATGTTATAAGTAACACACCATACTTCAGTTTTATAGGTTCATGTTATAAGTAACACACCATACTTCAGCTTTATAGGTTCATGTTATAAGTAACACACCATACTTCAGTTTTATAGGTTCATGTTATAAGTAACACACCATACTTCAGTTTTATAGGTTCATGTTATAAGTAACACACCATACTTCAGTTTTATAGGTTCATGTTATAAGTAACACACCATACTTCAGTTTTATAGGTTCAAGTTATAAGTAACACACCATACTTCAGTTTAATAGGATCATGTTATAAGTAACACACCATACTTCAGCTTTATAGGTTCATGTTATAAGTAACACACCATACTTCAGTTTTATAGGTTCATGTTATAAGTAACACACCATACTTCAGCTTTATAGGTTCATGTTATAAGTAACACACCATACTTCAGTTTTATAGGTTCATGTTATAAGTAACACACCATACTTCAGTTTTATAGGTTCATGTTATAAGTAACACACCATACTTCAGTTTTATAGGTTCATGTTATAAGTAACACACCATACTTCAGTTTTATAGGTTCAAGTTATAAGTAACACACCATACTTCAGTTTAATAGGATCATGTTATAAGTAACACACCATACTTCAGCTTTATAGGTTCATGTTATAAGTAACACACCATACTTCAGTTTTATAGGTTCATGTTATAAGTAACACACCATACTTCAGTTTTATAGGTTCATGTTACAAGTAACACACCATACTTCAGTTTTATAGGTTCATGTTATAAGTAACACACCATACTTCAGCTTTATAGGTTCATGTTATAAGCAACACACCATACTTCAGTTTTATAGGTTCATGTTATAAGTAACACACCATACTTCAGTTTTATAGGTTCATGTTATAAGTAACACACCATTCTTCAGTTTTATAGGTTCATGTTATAAGTAACACACCATACTTCAGCTTTATAGGTTCATGTTATAAGTAACACACCATACTTCAGTTTTATAGGTTCATGTTATAAGTAACACACCATACTTCAGCTTTATAGGTTCATGTTATAAGTAACACACCATACTTCAGTTTTATAGGTTCATGTTATAAGTAACACACCATACTTCAGTTTAATAGGTTCATGTTATAAGTAACACACCATACTTCAGCTTTATAGGTTCATGTTGTAAGTAACACACCATACTTCAGCTTTATAGGTTCATGTTATAAGTAACACACCATACTTCAGCTTTATAGGTTCATGTTATAAGTAACACACCATACTTCAGTTTTATAGGTTCATGTTATAAGTAACACACCATACTTCAGTTTTATAGGTTCATGTTATAAGTAACACACCATACTTCAGTTTTATAGGTTCATGTTATAAGTAACACACCATACTTCAGCTTTATAGGTTCATGTTATAAGTAACACACCATACTTCAGTTTTATAGGTTCATGTTATAAGTAACACACCATACTTCAGTTTTATAGGTTCATGTTATAAGTAACACACCATACTTCAGTTTTATAGGTTCATGTTATAAGTAACACACCATACTTCAGTTTTATAGGTTCAAGTTATAAGTAACACACCATACTTCAGTTTAATAGGATCATGTTATAAGTAACACACCATACTTCAGCTTTATAGGTTCATGTTATAAGTAACACACCATACTTCAGTTTTATAGGTTCATGTTATAAGTAACACACCATACTTCAGTTTTATAGGTTCATGTTATAAGTAACACACCATACTTTAGTTTTATAGGTTCATGTTATAAGTAACACACCATACTTCAGTTTTATAGGTTCATGTTATAAGTAACACACCATACTTTAGTTTTATAGGTTCATGTTATAAGTAACACACCATACTTCAGTTTTATAGGTTCATGTTACAAGTAACACACCATACTTCAGTTTTATAGGTTCATGTTATAAGTAACACACCATACTTCAGCTTTATAGGTTCATGTTATAAGTAACACACCATACTTCAGCTTTATAGGTTCATGTTATAAGTAACACACCATACTTCAGTTTTATAGGTTCATGTTATAAGTAACACACCATACTTCAGTTTTATAGGTTCATGTTATAAGTAACACACCATACTTCAGTTTTATAGGTTCATGTTATAAGTAACACACCATACTTCAGCTTTATAGGTTCATGTTATAAGTAACACACCATACTTCAGTTTTATAGGTTCATGTTATAAGTAACACACCATACTTCAGTTTTATAGGTTCATGTTATAAGTAACACACCATACTTCAGTTTTATAGGTTCATGTTATAAGTAACACACCATACTTCAGTTTTATAGGTTCAAGTTATAAGTTACACACCATACTTCAGTTTAATAGGATCATGTTATAAGTAACACACCATACTTCAGCTTTATAGGTTCATGTTATAAGTAACACACCATACTTCAGTTTTATAGGTTCATGTTATAAGTAACACACCATACTTCAGCTTTATAGGTTCATGTTATAAGTAACACACCATACTTCAGTTTTATAGGTTCATGTTATAAGTAACACACCATACTTCAGTTTTATAGGTTCATGTTATAAGTAACACACCATACTTCAGTTTTATAGGTTCATGTTATAAGTAACACACCATACTTCAGTTTTATAGGTTCAAGTTATAAGTAACACACCATACTTCAGTTTAATAGGATCATGTTATAAGTAACACACCATACTTCAGCTTTATAGGTTCATGTTATAAGTAACACACCATACTTCAGTTTTATAGGTTCATGTTATAAGTAACACACCATACTTCAGTTTTATAGGTTCATGTTACAAGTAACACACCATACTTCAGTTTTATAGGTTCATGTTATAAGTAACACACCATACTTCAGCTTTATAGGTTCATGTTATAAGCAACACACCATACTTCAGTTTTATAGGTTCATGTTATAAGTAACACACCATACTTCAGTTTTATAGGTTCATGTTATAAGTAACACACCATTCTTCAGTTTTATAGGTTCATGTTATAAGTAACACACCATACTTCAGCTTTATAGGTTCATGTTATAAGTAACACACCATACTTCAGTTTTATAGGTTCATGTTATAAGTAACACACCATACTTCAGCTTTATAGGTTCATGTTATAAGTAACACACCATACTTCAGTTTTATAGGTTCATGTTATAAGTAACACACCATACTTCAGTTTAATAGGTTCATGTTATAAGTAACACACCATACTTCAGCTTTATAGGTTCATGTTGTAAGTAACACACCATACTTCAGCTTTATAGGTTCATGTTATAAGTAACACACCATACTTCAGCTTTATAGGTTCATGTTATAAGTAACACACCATACTTCAGTTTTATAGGTTCATGTTATAAGTAACACACCATACTTCAGCTTTATAGGTTCATGTTATAAGTAACACACCATACTTCAGTTTTATAGGTTCATGTTATAAGTAACACACCATACTTCAGCTTTATAGGTTCATGTTATAAGTAACACACCATACTTCAGTTTTATAGGTTCATGTTATAAGTAACACACCATACTTCAGTTTTATAGGTTCATGTTATAAGTAACACACCATACTTCAGTTTTATAGGTTCATGTTATAAGTAACACACCATACTTCAGTTTTATAGGTTCAAGTTATAAGTAACACACCATACTTCAGTTTAATAGGATCATGTTATAAGTAACACACCATACTTCAGCTTTATAGGTTCATGTTATAAGTAACACACCATACTTCAGTTTTATAGGTTCATGTTATAAGTAACACACCATACTTCAGTTTTATAGGTTCATGTTACAAGTAACACACCATACTTCAGTTTTATAGGTTCATGTTATAAGTAACACACCATACTTCAGCTTTATAGGTTCATGTTATAAGCAACACACCATACTTCAGTTTTATAGGTTCATGTTATAAGTAACACACCATACTTCAGTTTTATAGGTTCATGTTATAAGTAACACACCATTCTTCAGTTTTATAGGTTCATGTTATAAGTAACACACCATACTTCAGCTTTATAGGTTCATGTTATAAGTAACACACCATACTTCAGTTTTATATGTTCATGTTATAAGTAACACACCATACTTCAGCTTTATAGGTTCATGTTATAAGTAACACACCATACTTCAGCTTTATAGGTTCATGTTATAAGTAACACACCATACTTCAGTTTTATAGGTTCAAGTTATAAGTAACACACCATACTTCAGTTTTATAGGTTCATGTTATAAGTAACACACCATACTTCAGTTTTATAGGATCATGTTATAAGTAACACACCATACTTCAGTTTTATAGGTTCATGTTATAAGTAACACACCATACTTCAGTTTAATAGGTTCATGTTATAAGTAACACACCATACTTCAGCTTTATAGGTTCATGTTGTAAGTAACACACCATACTTCAGCTTTATAGGTTCATGTTATAAGTAACACACCATACTTCAGCTTTATAGGTTCATGTTATAAGTAACACACCATACTTCAGTTTTATAGGTTCATGTTATAAGTAACACACCATACTTCAGTTTTATAGGTTCATGTTATAAGTAACACACCATACTTCAGTTTTATAGGTTCATGTTATAAGTAACACACCATACTTCAGCTTTATAGGTTCATGTTATAAGTAACACACCATACTTCAGTTTTATAGGTTCATGTTATAAGTAACACACCATACTTCAGTTTTATAGGTTCATGTTATAAGTAACACACCATACTTCAGTTTTATAGGTTCATGTTATAAGTAACACACCATACTTCAGTTTTATAGGTTCAAGTTATAAGTAACATACCATACTTCAGTTTTATAGGATCATGTTATAAGTAACACACCATACTTCAGCTTTATAGGTTCATGTTATAAGTAACACACCATACTTCAGTTTTATAGGTTCATGTTATAAGTAACACACCATACTTCAGTTTTATAGGTTCATGTTACAAGTAACACACCATACTTCAGTTTTATAGGTTCATGTTATAAGTAACACACCATACTTCAGCTTTATAGGTTCATGTTATAAGCAACACACCATACTTCAGTTTTATAGGTTCATGTTATAAGTAACACACCATACTTCAGTTTTATAGGTTCATGTTATAAGTAACACACCATTCTTCAGTTTTATAGGTTCATGTTATAAGTAACACACCATACTTCAGCTTTATAGGTTCATGTTATAAGTAACACACCATACTTCAGTTTTATAGGTTCATGTTATAAGTAACACACCATACTTCAGCTTTATAGGTTCATGTTAGAAGTAACACACCATACTTCAGTTTTATAGGTTCATGTTATAAGTAACACACCATACTTCAGTTTTATAGGTTCAAGTTATAAGTAACACACCATACTTCAGTTTTATAGGTTCATGTTATAAGTAACACACCATACTTCAGTTTTATAGGATCATGTTATAAGTAACACACCATACTTCAGCTTTATAGGTTCATATTATAAGTAACACACCATACTTCAGTTTTATAGGTTCATGTTATAAGTAACACACCATACTTCAGTTTTATAGGTTCATGTTACAAGTAACACACCATACTTCAGTTTTATAGGTTCATGTTATAAGTAACACACCATACTTCAGCTTTATAGGTTCATGTTATAAGTAACACACCATATTTCAGTTTCATAGGTTCATGTTATAAGTAACACACCATACTTCAGCTTTATAGGTTCATGTTATAAGCAACACACCATACTTCAGTTTTATAGGTTCATGTTATAAGTAACACACCATACTTCAGTTTTATAGGTTCATGTTATAAGTAACACACCATTCTTCAGTTTTATAGGTTCATGTTATAAGTAACACACCATACTTCAGTTTTATAGGTTCATGTTATAAGTAACACACCATACTTCAGCTTTATAGGTTCATGTTATAAGTAACACACCATACTTCAGTTTTATAGGTTCATGTTATAAGTAACACACCATACTTCAGCTTTATAGGTTCATGTTATAAGTAACACACCATACTTCAGTTTTATAGGTTCATGTTATAAGTAACACACCATACTTCAGTTTTATAGGTTCATGTTATAAGTAACACACCATACTTCAGCTTTATAGGTTCATGTTATAAGTAACACACCATACTTCAGCTTTATAGGTTCATGTTATAAGTAACACACCATACTTCAGTTTTATAGGTTCATGTTATAAGTAACACACCATACTTCAGTTTTATAGGTTCATGTTATAAGTAACACACCATACTTCCGTTTTATAGGTTCATGTTATAAGTAACACACCATACTTCAGCTTTATAGGTTCATGTTATAAGTAACACACCATACTTCAGCTTTATAGATTCATGTTATAAGTAACACACCATACTTCAGTTTTATAGGTTCATGTTATAAGTAACACACCATACTTCAGCTTTATAGGTTCATGCTATAAGTAACACACCATACTTCAGTTTTATAGGTTCATGTTATAAGTAACACACCATACTTCAATTTTATAGGTTCATGTTATAAGTAACACACCATACTTCAGTTTTATAGGTTCATGTTATAAGTAACACACCATACGTCAGTTTTATAGGTTCATGTTATAAGTAACACACCATACTTCAGTTTTATAGGTTCATGTTATAAGTAACACACCATACTTCAGTTTTATAGGTTCATGTTATAAGTAACACACCATACTTCAGTTTTATAGGTTCATGTTATAAGTAACACACCATACTTCAGCTTTATAGGTTCATGTTATAAGTAACACACCATACTTCAGCTTTATAGGTTCATGTTATAAGTAACACACCATACTTCAGTTTTATAGGTTCATGTTATAAGTAACACACCATACTTCAGTTTTATAGGTTCATGTTATAAGTAACACACCATACTTCAGTTTTATAGGTTCATGTTATAAGTAACACACCATACTTCAGCTTTATAGGTTCATGTTATAAGTAACACACCATACTTCAGCTTTATAGATTCATGTTATAAGTAACACACCATACTTCAGTTTTATAGGTTCATGTTATAAGTAACACACCATACTTCAGCTTTATAGGTTCATGCTATAAGTAACACACCATACTTCAGTTTTATAGGTTCATGCTATAAGTAACACACCATACTTCAATTTTATAGGTTCATGTTATAAGTAACACACCATACTTCAGTTTTATAGGTTCATGTTATAAGTAACACACCATACTTCAGTTTTATAGGTTCATGTTATAAGTAACACACCATACTTCAGCTTTATAGGTTCATGTTATAAGTAACACACCATACTTCAGCTTTATAGGTTCATGTTATAAGTAACACACCATACTTCAGCTTTATAGGTTCATGTTATAAGTAACACACCATACTTCAGCTTTATAAGTTCATGTTATAAGTAACACACCATACTTCAGTTTTATAGGTTCATGTTATAAGTAACACACCATACTTCAGCTTTATAGGTTCATGTTATAAGTAACACACCATACTTCAGCTTTATAGGTTCATGTTATAAGTAACACACCATACTTCAGTTTTATAGGTTCATGTTATAAGTAACACACCATACTTCAGTTTTATAGGTTCATGTTATAAGTAACACACCATACATCAGCTTTATAGGTTCATGTTATAAGTAACACACCATACTTCAGCTTTATAGGTTCATGTTATAAGTAACACACCATACTTCAGCTTTATAGGTTCATGTTATAAGTAACACACCATACTTCAGTTTTATAGGTTCATGTTATAAGTAACACACCATACTTCAGTTTTATAGGTTCATGTTATAAGTAACACACCATACTTCAGCTTTATAGATTCATGTTATAAGTAACACATCATACTTCAGCTTTATAGGTTCATGTTATAAGTAACACACCATACTTCAGCTTTATAGGTTCATGTTATAAGTAACACACCATACTTCAGTTTTATAGGTTCATGTTATAAGTAACACACCATACTTCAGCTTTATAGGTTCATGTTATAAGTAACGCACCATACTTCAGTTTTATAGGTTCATGTTATAAGTAACACACCATACTTCAGCTTTATAGGTTCATGTTATAAGTAACACACCATACTTCAGCTTTATAGGTTCATGTTATAAGTAACACACCATACTTCAGTTTTATAGGTTCATGTTATAAGTAACACACCATACTTCAGCTTTATAGGTTCATGTTATAAGTAACACACCATACTTCAGCTTTATAGGTTCATGTTATAAGTAACACACCATACTTCAGCTTTATAGGTTCATGTTATAAGTAACACACCATACTTCAGCTTTATAGGTTCATGTTATAAGTAACACACCAAACTTCAGCTTTATAGGTTCATGTTATAAGTAACACACCATACTTCAGTTTTATAGGTTCATGTTATAAGTAACACACCATACTTCAGCTTTATAGGTTCATGTTATAAGTAACACACCATACTTCAGCTTTATAGGTTCATGTTATAAGTAACACACCATACTTCAGCTTTATAGGTTCATGTTATAAGTAACACACCATACTTCAGTTTTATAGGTTCATGTTATAAGTAACACACCATACTTCAGCTTTATAGGTTCATGTTATAAGTAACACACCATACTTCAGCTTTATAGGTTCATGTTATAAGTAACACACCATACTTCAGTTTTATAGGATCATGTTATAAGTAACACACCATACTTCAGCTTTATAGGTTCATGTTATAAGTAACACACCATACTTCAGCTTTATAGGTTCATGTTATAAGTAACACACCATACTTCAGCTTTATAGGTTCATGTTATAAGTAACACACCATACTTCAGTTTTATAGGTTCATGTTATAAGTAACACACCATACTTCAGCTTTATAGGTTCATGTTATAAGTAACACACCATACTTCAGCTTTATAGGTTCATGTTATAAGTAACACACCATACTTCAGCTTTATAGGTTCATGTTATAAGGAACACACCATACTTCAGCTTTATAGGTTCATGTTATAAGGAACACACCATACTTCAGTTTTATAGGTTCATGTTATAAGTAACACACCATTCTTCAGTTTTATAGGTTCATGTTATAAGTAACACACCATACTTCAGTTTTATAGGTTCATGTTATAAGTAACACACCATACTTCAGTTTTATAGGTTCATGTTATAAGTAACACACCATACTTCAGTTTTATAGGTTCATGTTATAAGTAACACACCATACTTCAGCTTTATAGGTTCATGTTATAAGTAACACACCATACTTCAGCTTTATAGGTTCATGTTATAAGTAACACACCATACTTCAGTTTTATAAGTTCATGTTATAAGTAACACACCATACTTCAGATTTATAGGTTCATGTTATAAGTAACACACCATACTTCAGCTTTATAGGTTCATGTTATAAGTAACACACCATACTTCAGCTTTATAGGTTCATGTTATAAGTAACACACCATACTTCAGCTTTATAGGTTCATGTTATAAGTAACACACCATACTTCAGTTTTATAGGTTCATGTTATAAGTAACACACCATACTTCAGCTTTATAGGTTCATGTTATAAGTAATACACCATACTTCAGTTTTATAGGTTCATGTTATAAGTAACACACCATACTTCAGCTTTATAGGTTCATGTTATAAGTAACGCACCATACTTCAGTTTTATAGGTTCATGTTATAAGTAACACACCATACTTCAGCTTTATAGGTTCATGTTATAAGTAACACACCATACTTCAGCTTTATAGGTTCATGTTATAAGTAACACACCATACTTCAGCTTTATAGGTTCATGTTATAAGTAACACACCATACTTCAGCTTTATAGGTTCATGTTATAAGTAACACACCATACTTCAGCTTTATAGGTTCATGTTATAAGTAACACACCATACTTCAGCTTTATAGGTTCATGTTATAAGTAACACACCATACTTCAGCTTTATAGGTTCATGTTATAAGTAACACACCATACTTCAGCTTTATAGGTTCATGTTATAAGTAACACACCATACTTCAGTTTTATAGGTTCATGTTATAAGTAACACACCATACTTCAGCTTTATAGGTTCATGTTATAAGTAACACACCATACTTCAGCTTTATAGGTTCATGTTATAAGTAACACACCATACTTCAGCTTTATAGGTTCATGTTATAAGTAACACACCATACTTCAGCTTTATAGGTTCATGTTATAAGTAACACACCATACTTCAGCTTTATAGGTTCATGTTATAAGTAACACACCATACTTCAGCTTTATAGGTTCATGTTATAAGTAACACACCATACTTCAGTTTTATAGGATCATGTTATAAGTAACACACCATACTTCAGTTTTATAGGTTCATGTTATAAGTAACACACCATACTTCAGCTTTATAGGTTCATGTTATAAGTAACACACCATACTTCAGCTTTATAGGTTCATGTTATAAGTAACACACCATACTTCAGCTTTATAGGTTCATGTTATAAGTAACACACCATACTTCAGTTTTATAGGTTCATGTTATAAGTAACACACCATACTTCAGCTTTATAGGTTCATGTTATAAGTAACACACCATACTTCAGCTTTATAGGTTCATGTTATAAGTAACACACCATACTTCAGTTTTATAGGATCATGTTATAAGTAACACACCATACTTCAGCTTTATAGGTTCATGTTATAAGTAACACACCATACTTCAGCTTTATAGGTTCATGTTATAAGTAACACACCATACTTCAGCTTTATAGGTTCATGTTATAAGTAACACACCATACTTCAGTTTTATAGGTTCATGTTATAAGTAACACACCATACTTCAGCTTTATAGGTTCATGTTATAAGTAACACACCATACTTCAGCTTTATAGGTTCATGTTATAAGTAACACACCATACTTCAGCTTTATAGGTTCATGTTATAAGGAACACACCATACTTCAGCTTTATAGGTTCATGTTATAAGGAACACACCATACTTCAGTTTTATAGGTTCATGTTATAAGTAACACACCATTCTTCAGTTTTATAGGTTCATGTTATAAGTAACACACCATACTTCAGTTTTATAGGTTCATGTTATAAGTAACACACCATACTTCAGTTTTATAGGTTCATGTTATAAGTAACACACCATACTTCAGTTTTATAGGTTCATGTTATAAGTAACACACCATACTTCAGCTTTATAGGTTCATGTTATAAGTAACACACCATACTTCAGCTTTATAGGTTCATGTTATAAGTAACACACCATACTTCAGTTTTATAAGTTCATGTTATAAGTAACACACCATACTTCAGATTTATAGGTTCATGTTATAAGTAACACACCATACTTCAGCTTTATAGGTTCATGTTATAAGTAACACACCATACTTCAGCTTTATAGGTTCATGTTATAAGTAACACACCATACTTCAGCTTTATAGGTTCATGTTATAAGTAACACACCATACTTCAGTTTTATAGGTTCATGTTATAAGTAACACACCATACTTCAGCTTTATAGGTTCATGTTATAAGTAATACACCATACTTCAGTTTTATAGGTTCATGTTATAAGTAACACACCATACTTCAGCTTTATAGGTTCATGTTATAAGTAACGCACCATACTTCAGTTTTATAGGTTCATGTTATAAGTAACACACCATACTTCAGCTTTATAGGTTCATGTTATAAGTAACACACCATACTTCAGCTTTATAGGTTCATGTTATAAGTAACACACCATACTTCAGCTTTATAGGTTCATGTTATAAGTAACACACCATACTTCAGCTTTATAGGTTCATGTTATAAGTAACACACCATACTTCAGCTTTATAGGTTCATGTTATAAGTAACACACCATACTTCAGCTTTATAGGTTCATGTTATAAGTAACACACCATACTTCAGCTTTATAGGTTCATGTTATAAGTAACACACCATACTTCAGCTTTATAGGTTCATGTTATAAGTAACACACCATACTTCAGTTTTATAGGTTCATGTTATAAGTAACACACCATACTTCAGCTTTATAGGTTCATGTTATAAGTAACACACCATACTTCAGCTTTATAGGTTCATGTTATAAGTAACACACCATACTTCAGCTTTATAGGTTCATGTTATAAGTAACACACCATACTTCAGCTTTATAGGTTCATGTTATAAGTAACACACCATACTTCAGCTTTATAGGTTCATGTTATAAGTAACACACCATACTTCAGCTTTATAGGTTCATGTTATAAGTAACACACCATACTTCAGTTTTATAGGATCATGTTATAAGTAACACACCATACTTCAGCTTTATAGGTTCATGTTATAAGTAACACACCATACTTCAGCTTTATAGGTTCATGTTATAAGTAACACACCATACTTCAGCTTTATAGGTTCATGTTATAAGTAACACACCATACTTCAGTTTTATAGGTTCATGTTATAAGTAACACACCATACTTCAGCTTTATAGGTTCATGTTATAAGTAACACACCATACTTCAGCTTTATAGGTTCATGTTATAAGTAACACACCATACTTCAGCTTTATAGGTTCATGTTATAAGGAACACACCATACTTCAGCTTTATAGGTTCATGTTATAAGGAACACACCATACTTCAGTTTTATAGGTTCATGTTATAAGTAACACACCATTCTTCAGTTTTATAGGTTCATGTTATAAGTAACACACCATACTTCAGTTTTATAGGTTCATGTTATAAGTAACACACCATACTTCAGTTTTATAGGTTCATGTTATAAGTAACACACCATACTTCAGTTTTATAGGTTCATGTTATAAGTAACACACCATACTTCAGCTTTATAGGTTCATGTTATAAGTAACACACCATACTTCAGCTTTATAGGTTCATGTTATAAGTAACACACCATACTTCAGTTTTATAAGTTCATGTTATAAGTAACACACCATACTTCAGATTTATAGGTTCATGTTATAAGTAACACACCATACTTCAGCTTTATAGGTTCATGTTATAAGTAACACACCATACTTCAGCTTTATTGGTTCATGTTATAAGTAACACACCATACTTCAGCTTTATAGGTTCATGTTATAAGTAACACACCATACTTCAGTTTTATAGGTTCATGTTATAAGTAACACACCATACTTCAGCTTTATAGGTTCATGTTATAAGTAATACACCATACTTCAGTTTTATAGGTTCATGTTATAAGTAACACACCATACTTCAGCTTTATAGGTTCATGTTATAAGTAACACACCATACTTCAGCTTTATAGGTTCATGTTATAAGTAACACACCATACTTCAGTTTTATAGGTTCATGTTATAAGTAATACACCATACTTCAGTTTTATAGGTTCATGTTATATGTAACACACCATACTTCAGCTTTATAGGTTCATGTTATAAGTAACACACCATACTTCAGTTTTATAGGTTCATGTTATAAGTAACACACCATACTTCAGTTTTATAGGTTCATGTTATAAGTAACACACCATACTTCAGTTTTATAGGTTCATGTTATAAGTAACACACCATACTTCAGTTTTATAGGTTCATGTTATAAGTAACACACCATACTTCAGTTTTATAGGTTCATGTTATAAGTAACACACCATACTTCAGTTTTATAGGTTCATGTTATAAGTAACACACCATACTTCAGCTTTATAGGTTCATGTTATAAGTAACACACCATACTTCAGTTTTATAGGTTCATGTTATAAGTAACACACCATACTTCAGTTTTATAGGTTCATGTTATAAGTAACACACCATACTTCAGTTTTATAGGTTCATGTTATAAGTAACACACCATACTTCAGCTTTATAGGTTCATGTTATAAGTAACACATCATACTTCAGTTTTATAGGTTCATGTTATAAGTAACACACCATACTTCAGTTTTATAAGTTCATGTTATAAGTAACACACCATACTTCAGTTTTATAGGTTCATGTTATAAGTAACACACCATACTTCAGTTTTATAGGTTCATGTTATAAGTAACACACCATACTTCAGCTTTATAGGTTCATGTTATAAGTAACACACCATACTTCAGTTTTATAGGTTCATGTTATAAGTAACACACCATACTTCAGCTTTATAGGTTCATGTTATAAGTAACACACCATACTTCAGTTTTATAGGTTCATGTTATAAGTAACACACCATACTTCAGTTTTATAGGTTCATGTTATAAGTAACACACCATACTTCAGCTTTATAGGTTCATGTTATAAGTAACACACCATACTTCAGTTGTATAGGTTCATGTTATAAGTAACACACCATACTTCAGCTTTATAGGTTCATGTTATAAGTAACACACCATACTTCAGCTTTATAGGTTCATGTTATAAGTAACACACCATACTTCAGCTTTATAGGTTCATGTTATAAGTAACACACCATACTTCAGTTTTATAAGTTCATGTTATAAGTAACACACCATACTTCAGTTTTATAGGTTCATGTTATAAGTAACACACCATACTTCAGCTTTATAGGTTCATGTTATAAGTAACACACCATACTTCAGTTTTATAAGTTCATGTTATAAGTAACACACCATACTTCAGTTTTATAGGTTCATGTTATAAGTAACACACCATACTTCAGTTTTATAGGTTCATGTTATAAGTAACACACCATACTTCAGCTTTATAGGTTCATGTTATAAGTAACACACCATACTTCAGTTTTATAGGTTCATGTTATAAGTAACACAC
Organism: Bathymodiolus brooksi; assembly: GCA_963680875.1. Taxonomy (NCBI): domain Eukaryota; kingdom Metazoa; phylum Mollusca; class Bivalvia; order Mytilida; family Modiolidae; genus Bathymodiolus; species Bathymodiolus brooksi. The sequence goes on along the minus strand of OY804580.1, from coordinate 124,546,229 downwards.
CATACTTCAGCTTTATAGGTTCATGTTATAAGTAACACACCATACTTCAGTTTTATAGGTTCATGTTATAAGTAACACACCATACTTCAGTTTTATAGGTTCATGTTATAAGTAACACACCATACTTCAGCTTTATAGGTTCATGTTATAAGTAACACACCATACTTCAGTTTTATAGGTTCATGTTATAAGTAACACACCATACTTCAGTTGTATAGGTTCATGTTATAAGTAACACACCATACTTCAGCTTTATAGGTTCATGTTATAAGTAACACACCATACTTCAGCTTTATAGGTTCATGTTATAAGTAACACACCATACTTCAGCTTTATAGGTTCATGTTATAAGTAACACACCATACTTCAGTTTTATAGGTTCATGTTATAAGTAACACACCATACTTCAGTTTTATAGGTTCATGTTATAAGTAACACACCATACTTCAGTTTTATAGGTTCATGTTATAAGTAACACACCATACTTCAGCTTTATAGGTTCATGTTATAAGTAACACACCATACTTCAGTTTTATAGGTTCATGTTATAAGTAACACACCATACTTCAGCTTTATAGGTTCATGTTATAAGTAACACACCATACTTCAGTTTTATAGGTTCATGTTATAAGTAACACACCATACTTCAGTTTTATAGGTTCATGTTATAAGTAACACACCATACTTCAGTTTTATAGGTTCATGTTATAAGTAACACACCATACTTCAGCTTTATAGGTTCATGTTATAAGTAACACATCATACTTCAGTTTTATAGGTTCATGTTATAAGTAACACACCATACTTCAGTTTTATAAGTTCATGTTATAAGTAACACACCATACTTCAGTTTTATAGGTTCATGTTATAAGTAACACACCATACTTCAGTTTTATAGGTTCATGTTATAAGTAACACACCATACTTCAGCTTTATAGGTTCATGTTATAAGTAACACACCATACTTCAGTTTTATAGGTTCATGTTATAAGTAACACACCATACTTCAGCTTTATAGGTTCATGTTATAAGTAACACACCATACTTCAGTTTTATAGGTTCATGTTATAAGTAACACACCATACTTCAGTTTTATAGGTTCATGTTATAAGTAACACACCATACTTCAGCTTTATAGGTTCATGTTATAAGTAACACACCATACTTCAGTTGTATAGGTTCATGTTATAAGTAACACACCATACTTCAGCTTTATAGGTTCATGTTATAAGTAACACACCATACTTCAGCTTTATAGGTTCATGTTATAAGTAACACACCATACTTCAGCTTTATAGGTTCATGTTATAAGTAACACACCATACTTCAGTTTTATAAGTTCATGTTATAAGTAACACACCATACTTCAGTTTTATAGGTTCATGTTATAAGTAACACACCATACTTCAGCTTTATATGTTCATGTTATAAGTAACACACCATACTTCAGTTTTATAAGTTCATGTTATAAGTAACACACCATACTTCAGTTTTATAGGTTCATGTTATAAGTAACACACCATACTTCAGTTTTATAGGTTCATGTTATAAGTAACACACCATACTTCAGCTTTATAGGTTCATGTTATAAGTAACACACCATACTTCAGTTTTATAGGTTCATGTTATAAGTAACACACCATACTTCAGCTTTATAGGTTCATGTTATAAGTAACACACCATACTTCAGTTTTATAGGTTCATGTTATAAGTAACACACCATACTTCAGTTTTATAGGTTCATGTTATAAGTAACACACCATACTTCAGCTTTATAGGTTCATGTTATAAGTAACACACCATACTTCAGTTTTATAGGTTCATGTTATAAGTAACACACCATACTTCAGTTGTATAGGTTCATGTTATAAGTAACACACCATACTTCAGCTTTATAGGTTCATGTTATAAGTAACACACCATACTTCAGCTTTATAGGTTCATGTTATAAGTAACACACCATACTTCAGCTTTATAGGTTCATGTTATAAGTAACACACCATACTTCAGTTTTATAGGTTCATGTTATAAGTAACACACCATACTTCAGTTTTATAGGTTCATGTTATAAGTAACACACCATACTTCAGTTTTATAGGTTCATGTTATAAGTAACACACCATACTTCAGCTTTATAGGTTCATGTTATAAGTAACACACCATACTTCAGTTTTATAGGTTCATGTTATAAGTAACACACCATACTTCAGCTTTATAGGTTCATGTTATAAGTAACACACCATACTTCAGTTTTATAGGTTCATGTTATAAGTAACACACCATACTTCAGTTTTATAGGTTCATGTTATAAGTAACACACCATACTTCAGCTTTATAGGTTCATGTTATAAGTAACACACCATACTTCAGTTTTATAGGTTCATGTTATAAGTAACACACCATACTTCAGCTTTATAGGTTCATGTTATAAGTAACACACCATACTTCAGCTTTATAGGTTCATGTTATAAGTAACACACCATACTTCAGCTTTATAGGTTCATGTTATAAGTAACACACCATACTTCAGTTTTATAAGTTCATGTTATAAGTAACACACCATACTTCAGTTTTATAGGTTCATGTTATAAGTAACACACCATACTTCAGCTTTATAGGTTCATGTTATAAGTAACACACCATACTTCAGTTTTATAAGTTCATGTTATAAGTAACACACCATACTTCAGTTTTATAGGTTCATGTTATAAGTAACACACCATACTTCAGTTTTATAGGTTCATGTTATAAGTAACACACCATACTTCAGCTTTATAGGTTCATGTTATAAGTAACACACCATACTTCAGTTTTATAGGTTCATGTTATAAGTAACACACCATACTTCAGCTTTATAGGTTCATGTTATAAGTAACACACCATACTTCAGTTTTATAGGTTCATGTTATAAGTAACACACCATACTTCAGTTTTATAGGTTCATGTTATAAGTAACACACCATACTTCAGCTTTATAGGTTCATGTTATAAGTAACACACCATACTTCAGCTTTATAGGTTCATGTTATAAGTAACACACCATACTTCAGTTGTATAGGTTCATGTTATAAGTAACACACCATACTTCAGCTTTATAGGTTCATGTTATAAGTAACACACCATACTTCAGCTTTATAGGTTCATGTTATAAGTAACACACCATACTTCAGCTTTATAGGTTCATGTTATGAGTAACACACCATACTTCAGTTTTATAGGTTCATGTTATAAGTAACACACCATACTTCAGTTTTATAGGTTCATGTTATAAGTAACACACCATACTTCAGTTTCATAGGTTCATGTTATAAGTAACACACCATACTTCAGCTTTATAGGTTCATGTTATAAGTAACACACCATACTTCAGCTTTATAGGTTCATGTTATAAGTAACACACCATACTTCAGTTTTATAGGTTCATGTTATAAGTAACACACCATACTTTAGTTTTATAGGTTCATGTTATAAGTAACACACCATACTTTAGTTTTATAGGTTCATGTTATAAGTAACACACCAATAAATTTACTGTGGTAGATCATGTAACTGAACTATTATTTCTTTATTATGAGAAATACCTCTGGTAAGGTGATGAGGAAAATTGAGTTTCTTCAGGGGAACAATAGGGGTTAGAGTTATGCTGTTTAGTGCCACTTTCAAGAATATTGCAGCTATATCATGGTGGTCAGTTTTATTGGAGGAGTAAACCGGAATACCTGGAGAAAATTACAGACCTGCATTAAGTCACAGACAAACTTTATCACATAAAGTTGTATCAAGTACACATCACCATGAGTGGGATTCGAACTCACAACTTTAGTGGTGATAGGCACTGATTGCATAGGTTGTTGTAAATCCAACTACCATACGATCACAACCACAGCTGCCCGTAGGGGAATAATAGTATTGTCAATTCTAATGCAATTATAATGTAACATGTATTTTCATTGGCTATCGAGGGCTGTCAAATCTGCAATTGACATGCCGGAAGGAATGCTATATTCCTACACTTAATGCACTTGTTTGTAAACAATATGGCTGACCCAGATATTTCCGACTATGAATTTGACGCTGACGACCTATCTAGGAGATAACTGTATTGTATTTGAAAATTTCACGGCATCAATTGGAGATTTAATGGTCGCAAATCGAGTTTACTGTCCATTCTAATGCAATACTGAACATAAAAATGTATTCTTGCATATCCCTGGGTCTAAAAATCACAAAAATTAAAATTCCGGGAAATATTGTTGAACGACTTTGGCACATAAACAACGTGACGTCATATGAAGACTTCCAGTTTAAAATGTAAAGATCAGACATTATTTGGCTTCGTGTACGCTTCAATTTAGATAGCATTTAACTAAAATAAGTTTTCAAGGTAGGCATTTTAATTATTTTTGTGTATTGTTGAATATGACATGTAGGATTTCACGTTTTCAAGATGGTTGATCCTTAAACAACTACATTACTATTTGCTTAGTGGAAGGAATTTGAAAGATCATATATTTCGTCATTTATTTGTATGTTTTCAAACTAGTGTGTACACGTTGGGAGAATTTCAGAAGAATAGGAATAACAGTACTGTATTTGAAGAGTTGTCGGTGTCAATTGTGGATTTGACGGTCACAAATGCAGTTTTACTAAAACGGATATTTGCGACCGTCAAATCCACAATTGACACCGACAACTCTTCAAATACAGTACTGTTATTCCTTAATTCTGGTCCGTAATGAATTGTGTATTATTGTTACTGGAGGGTAATTATTTGGAAATAACGTCAGACACTTTGTAATGCTGCAGTGTTTTTGTAAAGATTTGCAGTCAATTCTTTAATAATTCAATAATTTGAGTTTACTTGGTACAATTATGTATTAATAAAACCTTGAAAATTAATTATCAATGAAGTTATAAAATCTAGAATGAAATCTTAACTGGTAAATACCAGTAAACTGATATGATGTGATAAACTTAGAGTGACCTCTGTAACACATACAGCGGTGAATCAAAATCAGGAGTAAATCAGGTGAGGAGTGCTTAAAACTGGTAGATAACAGCAAGTGACCGCTATGGCAAGCTTGACTGTATATTAACTAACTAGACACACAGTAAAGCACTGTTACAACTAATTAACACCTGTATAGGAATGGTTGTACATGTATCATCAAAACAAAGGTTCTATTTACATAGAGGTACATTAGGGGCTGCAGGATGAATAGACAATACAGAGTGCTACCATTAAATAAATACTATTGAGGACTTGGGCACTACAGGATGAATAGACAATACAGAGTGCTACCATTAAATAAATACTATTGAGGACTTGGGCACTACAGGATGAATAGACAATACAGAGTGCTACCATTAAATAAATACTATTGAGGACTTGGGCACTACAGGATGAATAGACAATACAGAGTGCTACCATTAAATAAATACTATTGAGGACTTGGGCACTACAGGATGAATAGACAATACAGAGTGCTACCATTAAATAAATACAATTGGGGACTTGGGCACTACAGGATGAATAGACAATACAGAGTGCTACCATTAAATAAATACAATTGGGGACTTGGGCACTACAGGATGAATAGACAATACAGAGTGCTACCATTAAATAAATACTATTGAGGACTTGGGCACTACAGGATGAATAGACAATACAGAGTGCTACCATTAAATAAATACAATTGGGGACTTGGGCACTACAGGATGAATAGACAATACAGAGTGCTACCATTAAATAAATACTATTGAGGACTTGGGCACTACAGGATGAATAGACAATACAGAGTACTACCATTAAATAAATACAATTGGAGACTTGGGCACTACAGGATGAATAGACAATACAGAGTGCTACCATTAAATAAATACTATTGGGGACTTGGGCACTACAGGATGAATAGACAATACAGAGTGCTACCATTAAATAAATACTATTGAGGACTTGGGCACTACAGGATGAATAGACAATACAGAGTGCTACCATTAAATAAATACAATTGGGGACTTGGGCACTACAGGATGAATAGACAATACAGAGTGCTACCATTAAATAAATACAATTGGGGACTTGGGCACTACAGGATGAATAGACAATACAGAGTGCTACCATTAAATAAATACAATTGGGGACTTGGGCACTACAGGATGAATAGACAATACAGAGTGCTACCATTAAATAAATACAATTGGGGACTTGGGCACTACAGGATGAATAGACAATACAGAGTGCTACCATTAAATAAATACTATTGAGGACTTGGGAACTACAGGATGAATAGACAATACAGAGTGCTACCATTAAATAAATACTATTGAGGACTTGGGCACTACAGGATGAATAGACAATACAGAGTGCTACCATTAAATAAATACTATTGAGGACTTGGGCACTACAGGATGAATAGACAATACAGAGTGCTACCATTAAATAAATACAATTGGGGACTTGGGCACTACAGGATGAATAGACAATACAGAGTGCTACCATTAAATAAATACTATTGGGGACTTGGGCACTACAGGATGAATAGACAATACAGAGTGCTACCATTAAATAAATACAATTGGGGACTTGGGCACTACAGGATGAATAGACAATACAGAGTGCTACCATTAAATAAATACAATTGGGGACTTGGGCACTACAGGATGAATAGACAATACAGAGTGCTACCATTAAATAAATACAATTGGGGACTTGGGCACTACAGGATGAATAGACAATACAGAGTGCTACCATTAAATAAATACAATTGGGGTCTTGGGCACTACAGGATGGATAGACAATACAGAGTGCTACCATTAAATAAATACAATTGGGGACTTGGGCACTACAGGATGAATAGACAATACAGAGTGCTACCATTAAATAAATACAATTGGGGACTTGGGCACTACAGGATGAATAGACAATACAGAGTGCTACCATTAAATAAATACAATTGGGGACTTGGGCACTACAGGATGAATAGACAATACAGAGTGCTACCATTAAATAAATACAATTGGGGACTTGGGCACTACAGGATGAATAGACAATACAGAGTGCTACCATTAAATAAATACAATTGGGGACTTGGGCACTACAGGATGAATAGACAATACAGAGTGCTACCATTAAATAAATACAATTGGGGACTTGGGCACTACAGGATGAATAGACAATACAGAGTGCTACCATTAAATAAATACAATTGGGGACTTGGGTACTACAGGATGAATAGACAATACAGAGTGCTACCATTAAATAAATACAATTGGGGACTTGGGCACTACAGGATGAATAGACAATACAGAGTGCTACCATTAAATAAATACTATTGAGGACTTGGGCACTACAGGATGAATAGACAATACAGAGTGCTACCATTAAATAAATACTATTGAGGACTTGGGCACTACAGGATGAATAGACAATACAGAGTGCTACCATTAAATAAATACTATTGAGGACTTGGGCACTACAGGATGAATAGACAATACAGAGTGCTACCATTAAATAAATACAATTGGGGACTTGGGCACTACAGGATGAATAGACAATACAGAGTGCTACCATTAAATAAATACAATTGGGGACTTGGGCACTACAGGATGAATAGACAATACAGAGTGCTACCATTAAATAAATACAATTGGGGACTTGGGCACTACAGGATGAATAGACAATACAGAGTGCTACCATTAAATAAATACTATTGGGGACTTGGGCACTACAGGATGAATAGACAATACAGAGTGCTACCATTAAATAAATACTATTGAGGACTTGGGCACTACAGGATGAATAGACAATACAGAGTGCTGCCATTAAATAAATACAATTGGGGACTTGGGCACTACAGGATGAATAGACAATACAGAGTGCTACCATTAAATAAATACAATTGGGGACTTGGGCACTACAGGATGAATAGACAATACAGAGTGCTACCATTAAATAAATACAATTGGGGACTTGGGCACTACAGGATGAATAGACAATACAGAGTGCTACCATTAAATAAATACAATTGGGGACTTGGGCACTACAGGATGAATAGACAATACAGAGTGCTACCATTAAATAAATACTATTGGGGACTTGGGCACTACAGGATGAATAGACAATACAGAGTGCTACCATTAAATAAATACTATTGGGGACTTGGGCACTACAGGATGAATAGACAATACAGAGTGCTACCATTAAATAAATACTATTGGGGACTTGGGCACTACAGGATGAATAGACAATACAGAGTGCTACCATTAAATAAATACTATTGGGGACTTGGGCACTACAGGATGAATAGACAATACAGAGTGCTACCATTAAATAAATACTATTGGGGACTTGGGCACTACAGGATGAATAGACAATACAGAGTGCTACCATTAAATAAATACAATTGGGGACTTGGGCACTACAGGATGAATAGACAATACAGAGTGCTACCATTAAATAAATACTATTGGGGACTTGGGCACTACAGGATGAATAGACAATACAGAGTGCTACCATTAAATAAATACTATTGGGGACTTGGGCACTACAGGATGAATAGACAATACAGAGTGCTACCATTAAATAAATACAATTGGGGACTTGGGCACTACAGGATGAATAGACAATACAGAGTGCTACCATTAAATAAATACTATTGGGGACTTGGGCACTACAGGATGAATAGACAATACAGAGTGCTACCATTAAATAAATACTATTGGGGACTTGGGCACTACAGGATGAATAGACAATACAGAGTGCTACCATTAAATAAATACAATTGGGGACTTGGGCACTACAGGATGAATAGACAATACAGAGTGCTACCATTAAATAAATACTATTGGGGACTTGGGCACTACAGGATGAATAGACAATACAGAGTGCTACCATTAAATAAATACTATTGGGGACTTGGGCACTACAGGATGAATAGACAATACAGAGTGCTACCATTAAATAAATACTATTGGGGACTTGGGCACTACAGGATGAATAGACAATACAGAGTGCTACCATTAAATAAATACTATTGGGGACTTTGGCACTACAGGATGAATAGACAATACAGAGTGCTACCATTAAATAAATACTATTGGGGACTTGGGCACTACAGGATGAATAGACAATACAGAGTGCTACCATTAAATAAATACTATTGGGGACTTGGGCACTACAGGATGAATAGACAATACAGAGTGCTACCATTAAATAAATACTATTGGGGACTTGGGCACTACAGGATGAATAGACAATACAGAGTGCTACCATTAAATAAATACTATTGGGGACTTGGGCACTACAGGATGAATAGACAATACAGAGTGCTACCATTAAATAAATACTATTGGGGACTTGGGCACTACAGGATGAATAGACAATACAGAGTGCTACCATTAAATAAATACTATTGGGGACTTGGGCACTACAGGATGAATAGACAATACAGAGTGCTACCATTAAATAAATACTATTGGGGACTTGGGCACTACAGGATGAATAGACAATACAGAGTGCTACCATTAAATAAATACAATTGGGGACTTGGGCACTACAGGATGAATAGACAATACAGAGTGCTACCATTAAATAAATACAATTGGGGACTTGGGCACTACAGGATGAATAGACAATACAGAGTGCTACCATTAAATAAATACTATTGGGGACTTGGGCACTACAGGATGAATAGACAATACAGAGTGCTACCATTAAATAAATACTATTGGGGACTTGGGCACTACAGGATGAATAGACAATACAGAGTGCTACCATTAAATAAATACTATTGGGGACTTGGGCACTACAGGATGAATAGACAATACAGAGTGCTACCATTAAATAAATACTATTGGGGACTTGGGCACTACAGGATGAATAGACAATACAGAGTGCTACCATTAAATAAATACTATTGGGGACTTGGGCACTACAGGATGAATAGACAATACAGAGTGCTACCATTAAATAAATACTATTGGGGACTTGGGCACTACAGGATGAATAGACAATACAGAGTACTACCATTAAATAAATACTATTGGGGACTTGGGCACTACAGGATGAATAGACAATACAGAGTGCTACCATTAAATAAATACTATTGGGGACTTGGGCACTACAGGATGAATAGACAATACAGAGTGCTACCATTAAATAAATACTATTGGGGACTTGGGCACTACAGGATGAATAGACAATACAGAGTGCTACCATTAAATAAATACTATTGGGGACTAGGGCACTACAGGATGAATAGACAATACAGAGTGCTACCATTAAATAAATACTATTGGGGACTTGGGCACTACAGGATGAATAGACAATACAGAGTGCTACCATTAAATAAATACTATTGGGGACTTGGGCACTACAGGATGAATAGACAATACAGAGTGCTACCATTAAATAAATACAATTGGGGACTTGGGCACTACAGGATGAATAGACAATACAGAGTGCTACCATTAAATAAATACTATTGGGGACTTGGGCACTACAGGATGAATAGACAATACAGAGTGCTACCATTAAATAAATACTATTGGGGACTTGGGCACTACAGGATGAATAGACAATACAGAGTGCTACCATTAAATAAATACAATTGGGGACTTGGGCACTACAGGATGAATAGACAATACAGAGTGCTACCATTAAATAAATACTATTGGGGACTTGGGCACTACAGGATGAATAGACAATACAGAGTGCTACCATTAAATAAATACTATTGGGGACTTGGGCACTACAGGATGAATAGACAATACAGAGTGCTACCATTAAATAAATACAATTGGGGACTACAGGTTGAATACTACTATAAAGATGGCTACCGACAAAAAAAAATGCATAGATGCTATAACTAAGAACTTGACATAGTTAGGATAATAGGACAAAATAACTAAAAATAGAACTAAAAAGGAGGAGGGGACAAAGAACCAGTCACCTTCTGGAATATGTAGAACTACATAATGAGAATCTATAGAATCAGATAAATTGTCGCAGTAAGGTCCAATACCTGCAAGTAGTCCTGGTGTCACACTGTAGATACCACTATCTGCAAGGAAATCTGAAAAATGTATGAACAAGATTCCATCAATACCCAAGATATGTAAGATAAATGTATGACGTCATCCACTGCTGACTTTTCACAATTTTATATAAAAAAAGAAGTAAAGTGAAACTTGTGCAATCCAACACCTGAATTTTCTGATATCCTGTGACATGATCAGGTCCAAACATATTTCTTTAACACTTTTTTTAAAAACCTTGTCTACTCTGGAACCTGTCACTGCTGATACCTGACACTGTTTTCTGGTCCCAGTGGCACTAATTACATTTAATTAATCCTGTTTAGCTGATTCTTTGATCTTCTAATAAATCAAATACCAGGTTTCCATGTGCGTGATATTAAATATAAACCAGGGGCGTAGCTAGCCTTTTTTGCAGTGCAAGCAACCAAACTTGGAAAATTGTTTTGACTAGATGCAAAATGGTGCGTTCTGAGGTGTTTTCATGGGTAAATTGAATACATAAGCAACACATTGATTTCATGATTTTGTTAGACAGAATTTACTTAGAATTGCCCAAAATCTGTTCTTCGTGTCTTAGCAGACACAAACTTCTCCATAACTTTGTCTAAATCCACACTGAAATCGCGATGGATATGCATTAATGCTAGCGATGACAACCTATCGTTACGGTCGAAACTGAGCTTGCATGTTCACTGTCATCAATTCTTTCTTGAAAAGACTCTTTGGAAATAGGTTCTTCTGTTGAAGCAATTTTGTCTGAAGAATCTTTCGTTTCTGTTGAAACAGGTTTAGTGAAGAAACTGTCAATTGTTTTCCATTTAGCCTTTTCACGTTTCGACGTCATGTTGTCATTCAATGCTGGAAAGGTCACGTACATGTATATATACCAGAAACGATGACTAATGATACGGCCGTAACGTCATTTGAATAAAATTTGAAATGCTGTATTTTTTACGACATTGAATTTTCACAAAAAGCCACAACGAGACTTTGTTTTCCACTTCTTTTAAAAAAAATTATTATTCCTTATTTATTTTATTTTTTTTGCTCTTTAATTTTTTTCCAGCACGCAGATGGGCATGCAACTGCGTGTTGGCGCATAGGGAGCTACGCGCCTGTAAACCATTAACAAATTGACAAGCTTGTATACAAATGACTTATCATTTGAACTTATTGATTGGCAGGTAATTAGAGGCTCATTAGTAAGGGTTAAAAGTAAAGAAACATACTGCTTTGTTAATAAGCATGACTTCATGATAATTAATAGACTTACAAGACTGGTCTATGTCTACAGGTATTGACTCTGAAGGGGGTAATTCTGAAATAAAGAGAACGTATAATTAAATCTTGTTGGGCATTGATATTATACAATTATTGACTTTGGAATAGGTTGCTATCTGGATTTATCAACCTGAAAAATGTAATATACGTTTTTAAAGGTTGATAAACCAGATAGCGACCTATTCCAAAGTCAATAATTGTTTTATTTCATGAACATGTTTTATTGTTATCTACTTACAAATTCATCGTCATACCGATAAAATATTTTAAATATTATAAGTTATATTAATGTTTGGAACTTGCTTAAAGGCGTAGAGAGATAGATGAGCACTGTATCACTGTATCTGTGTCTGTATCGCTCACCTAATTATAAAGGATCAATTCGTTTTATATAGAATAAAGGCAGTTAGGAATGTCGAGACAGACATTATTGCTAGAATAGCAGCAAGTCTGAAATAAATAAATAAGTTTATCTAACATTTCAATAAAAACAAATTTTAAATAAATAACAAGGGTTGAATTAAAATTTGTACAATACTCCGAGGGAGACTACATTTTGTGCATGATGTCACATTATTTTTCACGTTCATTCACCAATGTTACGTTACTATGTCTCACATTCCAATAATATGATGTCATGGCAAAGTAGTTCGGCAGAGAACGTCTCGTGCAACGTCGCACCATTCTTTTATCACCACAGTGTGGTGATACAACATCATGTATAATACACCTTGTATCAGACAGGCGACATTCGTTAATTTCAAAGGAAAACATACATAAAGTTAGATAATGAATAATTATTAATGGACAATGCATGTTACAATCAAGATTAAGTTGCCTGAGCATTTATTTTTTTTGTAAACAATTTAACATCTAGGGAAGTTTCTGTAGTAACTGATCAATACAAAAAAAACTAACTTGATGAGGGACCATACAATCTCCATTCATGTAACATTTAAATGAAATAAAGTTAGTAGTTTCTGAGAACAAGAATTCATCTTGGATTTCCTATTGGAACAAAAAACACATATTCTGACAGAGACCATCAAAGCCAAATTTTTTCCTAGACCCTACCTGATTTCTCCACCACAACACCAGACCAAGTCCTTGTTATAAACCCTACCTGATTTCTCCACCACAACACCAAACCAAGTCCTTGTTATAAACCCTACCTGATTTCTCCACCACAACACCAGACCAAGTCCTTGTTATAAACCCTACCTGATTTCTCCACCACAACACCAAACCAAGTCCTTGTTATAAACCCTACCTGATTTCTCCACCACAACACCAGACCAAGTCCTTGTTATAAACCCTACCTGATTTCTCCACCACAACACCAGACTAAGTCCTTGTTATAAACCATACCTGATTTCTCCACCACAACACCAGACCAAGTCCTTGTTATAAACCATACCTGATTTCTCCACCACAACACCAGACTAAGTCCTTGTTATAAACCATACCTGATTTCTCCACCACAACACCAGACCAAGTCCTTGTTATAAACCCTACCTGGTTTCTCCACCACAACACCAGACCAAGTCCTAGATATTTCTACATCTTCTATAGAAGATACATGCGATGATACAGAGGCTGTCTGCAAAAAAATAGGAATGATTGAATGATTAATTGATTGTTGATTGGTGAATATTCAGCCAGCAGTATTTTACCTATATTATTGGTGAATATTCAGCCAGCAGTATTTTACTTATATTAATGGTGAATATTCAGCCAGCAGTGTATTAGCTATATTAATGGTGAATATTCAGCCAGCAGTATTTTACCTATATTAATGGTGAATATTGAGCCAGCAGTATTTTACCTATATTAATGGTGAATATTCAGCCAGCAGTATTTTAGCTATATTAATGGTGAACATTCAGCCAGCAGTATTTTAGCTATATTAATGGTGAATATTCAGTCAGCAGTATTTTACCTATATTAATGGTGAATATTCAGCCAGCAGTATTTTACCTATATTAATGGTGAATATTCAGCCAGCAGTATTTTAGCTATATTAATGGTGAATATTCAGCCAGCAGTATTCTAGCTATATTAATGGTGAATATTCAGCCAGCAGTAATTTAGCTATATTAATGGTGAATATTCAGCCAGAAGTATTTTAGCTATAGTAATGGTGAATATTCAGCCAGCAGTATTTTAGCTATATTAATGGTGAATATTCAGCCAGCAGTATTTTACCTATATTAATGGTGAATATTCAGCCAGCAGTATTTTACCTATATTAATGGTGAATATTCAGCCAACAGTATTTTACCTATATTAATGGTGAATATTCAGCCAGCAGTATTTTAGCTATATTAATGGTGAATATTCAAGCTATATTAATGGTGAATATTCAGCCAGCAGTATTTTACCTATATTAATGGTGAATATTCAGCCAGCAGTATTTTAGCTATATTAATGGTGAATATTCAGCCAGCAGTATTTTACCTATATTAATGGTGAATATTCAGCCAGCAGTATTTTAGCTATATTAATGGTGAATATTCAGCCAGAAGTATTTTAGCTATATTAATGGTGAATATTCAGCCAGAAGTATTTTAGCTATATTAATGGTGAATATTCAGCCAGCAGTATTTTAGCTATATTAATGGTGAATATTGAGCCAGCAGTATTTTACCTATATTAATGGTGAATATTCAGCCAGCAGTATTTTACCTATATTAATGGTGAATATTCAGCCAGCAGTATTTTACCTATATTAATGGTGAATATTCAGCCAGCAGTATTTTAGCTATATTAATGGTGAATATTCAGCCAGCAGTATTTTAGTTATATTAATGGTGAATATTCAGCCAGGAGTATTTTACCTATATTAATGGTGAATATTCAGCCAGCAGTATTTTAGCTATATTAATGGTGAATATTCAGCCAGCAGTATTTTACCTATATTCAGTTCAATAATATATAAAAACTACTACTGTGAAATCACTTTTATTCGTGGGGTACCAATTTTTGTGGTTTTTGTGGGTAGGCTGATCCATGAAATTAAGAATCCAATGAACAATGAAACTTGGGAAGCAGTTTGACATCGATATATAGCCATGCTGTCCTCGAGTGACCTCAACTTTCTGGACCAGCTGCATAGGGTACAATTGACAATTTTAATCACGAAATAAGTACGAGGAAACTTTTAATCACGAAATAAGTACGAGGAAACATTTAATGAGTTATTATCCACATGAAGGTGTTTGTGAATGATTTGATTTTGATTCCATGTGTAAAAACAACAGAAATACATATTTGTGAACAGATTTTAACAACTTCCTGTTATAGAAATAAAATTAACTTCAAAACCATACACTAATGGTGACACACTTCTAAGTGTTGTATAAACATTTCTCTCTTAATTATAACACCCTTCAATAATCATATTTTATCACCTTTCAACACATTTCTTTTAATTATGCATTAAAAGTTAACTGTACATTTGCCACGGGGTCAGGATTAACCTTGTGACATGACGAGTGGTTTCAATCTGAGATAAAGAACAATAAAAGCTTGAAAATCTGTAATTGTATTGTTCTTTTATTAGTTGTGAAAAAAACTGAGAATTAAATGGAGAGTAAATATTTGTAAAACATAAAATCGAATTTAATATATATTGAAGGAAATTGCAAGTGTACGTGCTAATAACATAGTTTCAGGTGATTTTTATAAAATGTTCAAATTCAATAAAATAACTTCTGCTAAATTTACCAATGCCGGAATTTTCTACAACGGTCAAAAGGACCACTTTAATATCCACATTCCACTTCCAATTACATAATTTTACCACTCATCTGTCTAACGTATTGAAGCTTTCTCGAATATTTCTATGCAATGAAACTTATTATGTTGAAAATATAAAATCCACCAAAATTATATTGGGCACAAATATCCGCCATCCGTGGATGCGCTGGGCAGATCTGTGGTTTTAAGTCCTGGGAACCTTCACCAGTACCCTGAATGTGTTAGTAAATGATCGTTGTTGCTTAGTTAAATAATTAGCTTTATCAAGTGAACAGAAACCTGGGAAATTGGTATTATTTGGCAAATTAAGGTGTATAACTAGAGAACTGAAACAGTATTAAAAGTCCAAAATCAAATGTAGTCTGCTTTGTATGGTTCCTAACGTTGTTATATAGGAATATAGGAATAAAACCAAATGTGAGACATACATGGGTAAAACTTAATGTGAGACATACATGGGTAAAACTTAATGTGAGACATACATGGGTAAAACTTAATGTGAGACATACATGGGTAAAACTTAATGTGAGACATACATGGGTAAAACTTAATGCGAGACATACATGGGTAAAACCTAATGTGAGACATACATGGGTAAAACTTAATGTGAGACATACATGGGTAAAACTTAATGTGAGACATACATGGGTAAAACTTAATGTGAGACATACATGGGTAAAACTTAATGTGAGACATACATGGGGAAAACTTAATGTGAGACATACATGGGTAAAATTTAATGCGAGACATACATGGGTAAAATTTAATGTGAGACATACATGGATAAAACTTAATGTGAGACATACATGGGTAAAACTTAATGTGAGATATACATGGGAAAAACTCAATGTGAGACACACATGGGTAAAACTTAATGTGAGACATACTTGGGTAAAACTTAATGTGAGACATACATGGGTAAAACTTAATGTGAGACATACATGGGTAAAACTTAATGTGAGACATACATGGGTAAAACTTAATGTGAGACATACATGGGTAAAACTTAATGTGAGACATACATGAGTAAAACTTTATGTGAGACATACATGGGTAAAACTTAATGTGAGACATACATGGGGAAAACTTAATAAGAGACATACATGGGTAAAACTTAATGTGAGACATACATGGGTAAAACTTAATGTGAGACATACATGGGTAAAACTTAATGTGAGACATACATGGGTAAAACTTAATGCAAGACATACATGGGTAAAACTTAATGTGAGACATACATGGGTAAAACTTAATGTGAGATATACATGGGTAAAACTTAATGTGAGATATACATGGGTAAAACTTAATGTGAGATATACATGGGTAAAACTTAATGTGAGACATACATGGGTAAAACTTAATGTGAGACATACATGGGTAAAACTTAATGTGAGATATACATGGGTAAAACTTAATGTGAGATATACATGGGTAAAACTTAATGTGAGACATACATGGGTAAAACTTAATGCCACCAATGACTAAACACATATTCTATTTGACTGATTTTTTGAGTTAATAGATCTAAATCTATATATAAATGATATCTCACAAAGATATATAAGATCTCACTCACCAGCTCATGTTCTGGTCCTCCTACAGTAGGAGGAATTGATTCAGTGTCTTTATTAACTTGTAATACTGACTCCCCAGGGTAGGGAACTGATATTGTCATATCTTTTTCACTTCTTGTTTGTGGTATTAGCTCTCTAACTGAGGAAGTAGATCCTGTGATGTCCTTTTCTTTTTTGGTTTGTGATACTGGTTTATTTTTTTTGTGTTGCGAATACAACTCCTGCATCCTGCATAAAAAAGAAATATTGATTGATTGATTTATGGTGCTTAACACCACTTTCAACAATATTTCAGCTATATCGTGGCGATCAGTTTTATTGATGGAGGAAACTGGAGTACCCGAAGAAAACAAGTCACTAACAAACTGCATCACAAAATGTTGTATAGAGTACACCTCACCATGAATGGGGTTCGAACTCACAACTTTGGTGGTGATAAGCACTGATTGCACAGGTAGTTGTAAAAAAGAAAGAATATTATGTCTTGACGTAGAACAATTCTGTATCAATATACAATATACATACAACTTGTACAAATTAGGTGACTTGATTGTTGCTTTAACACCAAGTTAATGTCAGCTATATCATCATGAGAACAAGTTACATAAGATGATGATGATTATGTTTGTACTAGACCAACATGCTCAGTTGGATTTTTAGTGCTAGCTCACTAAAGCAACAGTCCACGGGAAGACATGTCACTCCACTCAGACATATTATTCTGATTCTGAATCATTGCTCTTTCTCCTTAATGCTGCATGCTTAACAGAGAAACAGCAACTACCAACTTTGTAGACTTTGGTTTGACCAGGGAATGACCTCATGATCTACCTCAGGAATGACCTCATGACCAGGGAATGACCTCATGATCTACCTCAGGAATGACCTCATGACCAGGGAATGACCTCATGATCTACCTCAGGAATGACCTCATGACCTGGGAATGACCTCATGATCTACCTCAGGAATGACCTCATGACCAGGGAATGACCTCATGATCTACCTCAGGAATGACCTCATGACCAGGGAATGACCTCATGATCTACCTCAGGAATGACCTCATGACCAGGGAATGACCTCATGATCTACCTCAGGAATGACCTCATGATCTACCTCATTAGAGGCAAGATTTCTACCTGTTACACCACCTCTGAAGTTTATATGATATTAAAATATGCTTTAAGATTTATATATCAAATTAGTATCTTGATGGCATGTTGAGTTTATCTATTTTCTATTTCTTGTCATATTTTGCTGAATCTATTTAAATGTTGTGTTTATCTATTTACTATATCTTGTCATATTTTGTTGAATCTATTTAAATGTTGTGTTTATCTATTTTCTATTTCTTGTCATATTTTGTTGAATCTATTTAAATGTTGTGTTTATCTATTTACTATTTCTTGTCATATTTTGTTGAATCTATTTAAATGTTGAGTTTATCTATTTTCTATTTCTTGTCATATTTTGTTGAATCTACTTAAATGTTGTGTTTATCTATTTACTATTTCTTGTCATATTTTGTTGAATCTATTTAAATGTTGTGTTTATCTATTTACTATTTCTTGTCATATTTTGTTGAATCTATTTAAATGTTGTGTTTATCTATTTAGTATTTCTTGAATCTATTTAAATGTTGTGTTTATCTATTTACTATTTCTTGTCATATTTTGTTGAATCTATTTAAATGTTGTGTTTATCTATTTAATATTTCTTGTCATATTTTGTTGTGTTTATCTATTTAATATTTCTTGTCATATTTGTTGTGTTTATCTATTTAATATTTCTTGTCATATTTGTTGTGTTTATCTATTTAATATTTCTTGTCATATTTGTTGTGTTTATCTATTTAATATTTCTTGTCATATTTGTTGTGTTTATCTATTTAATAATTCTTGTCATAAATGTTGTGTTTATCTATTTAATATTTCTTGTCATATTTGTTGTGTTTATCTATTTAATATTTCTTGTCATATTTGTTGTGTTTATCTATTTAATATTTCTTGTCATATTTTGTTGTGTTTATCTATTTAATATTTCTTGTCATATTTGTTGTGTTTATCTATTTAATATTTCTTGTCATATTTGTTGTGTTTATCTATTTAATATTTCTTGTCATAAATGTTGTGTTTATCTATTTAATATTTCTTGTCATATTTGTTGTGTTTATCTATTTAATATTTCTTGTCATATTTGTTGTGTTTATCTATTTAATATTTCTTGTCATATTTGTTGTGTTTATCTATTTAATATTTCTTGTCATATTTGTTGTGTTTATCTATTTAATATTTCTTGTCATATTTGTTGTGTTTATCTATTTAATATTTCTTGTCATATTTGTTATGTTTATCTATTTAATATTTCTTGTCATATTTGTTGTGTTTATCTATTTAATATTTCTTGTCATATTTGTTGTGTTTATCTATTTAATATTTCTTGTCATATTTGTTGTGTTTATCTATTTAATATTTCTTGTCATATTTGTTGTGTTTATCTATTTAATATTTCTTGTCATATTTGTTGTGTTTATCTATTTAATATTTCTTGTCATATTTGTTGTGTTTATCTATTTAATATTTCTTGTCATATTTGTTGTGTTTATCTATTTAATATTTCTTTCTATCCCATTGAGTTTGAAATAAAGGATCCCACAGATACAGATAGGTCTGGTTCATACCTTGGCCTACAACTCAAAATTGACAGTGAACATGTGATTTGACCTTCTGATATTGGCTTGATTAATTACTTACTTTGACCTCCAGTTGATGTCAGCATCAGCTAATGTCCTCATCATCTTCAATGATTCATCATACAGTAGAAAATACTCAGTCATGCTTTCTACAAAATAACACAACTAGAGGTTCACAAGAGTAGCATCAATTATTTGGTTATAACTTATCTATCTATTATACAATATTCATGTATTTATTGTTTGGGGTCAATCAGATATGTAGCTTCTAAGAATAACATATTTTAGCATTTTCCCATTTCCAATCTACTGTTAAAGCTTTTTACTGCAGTGCTGGCCATCTTTGATTTCTGATCAACATTCAAAGAAACATTCCAGTTCAGGTTTCTTTCAAATGGTTCAATGATTTCAGAGAAAATACTTTAAAAACAATTTTTTCATTATTGTACTATGGTGACAGTCATCATGGATTTCTGATCCAAATAAAAAAGATTACTTTGTAGAGGACCTATATTGCCTTTAATTCTGGTCAACATTAAAAGATATAGACTTAAATATTCAAGGAACATTCCAGAGATTACTTTGTAGAGGACCTATACTGCCTTTGATTCTGGTCAACATTAAAAGATATAGACTTAAATATTCAAGGAACATTCTGTCAAATGGTTCAGTGGTTTCAAGTAGAATTTCTACCAAAATTTAGTTCAGAGGATAGTAAGAAAAGTAAAGTGTTGAGACCTATCATAGTAATACTTCTGCCACATTTGTGTAAGATAAAGTTAATTAACAATGATATAAGGTGCACCTGATTTTTAATTAACAATGATATAAGGTGCACCTGATTTTTAATTAACAATGACATAAGGTGTACCTGATTTTTAATTAGCAATGATATAAGGTGCACCTGATTATTAATTAACAATGACATAAGGTGTACCTGATTTTTAATTAACAATGATATAAGGTGTACCTGATTTTTAATTAACAATGATATAAGGTGTACCTGATTTTTAATTAACAATGATATAAGGTGTACCTGATTTTTAATTAACAATGACATAAGGTGTACCTGATTTTTAATTAACAATGATATAAGGTGTACCTGATTTTTAATTAACAATGACATAAGGTGTACCTGATTTTTAATTAACAATGATATAAGGTGTACCTGATTTTTAATTAACAATGATATAAGGTGTACCTGATTTTTAATTAACAATGACATAAGGTGTACCTGATTTTTAATTAACAATGACATAAGGTGTACCTGATTTTTAATTAACAATGATATAAGGCGCACCTGATTTTTAATTAACAATGATATAAGGTGTACCTGATTTTTAATTAACAATGACATAAGGTGTACCTGACTTTTAATTAACAATGATATAAGGTGTACCTGATTTTTAATTAACAATGACATAAGGTGTACCTGATTTTTAATTAACAATGACATAAGGTGTACCTGATTTTTAATTAACAATGACATAAGGTGTACCTGATTTTTAATTAACAATGATATAAGGTGCACCTGATTTTTAATTAACAATGATATAAGGTGTACCTGATTTTTAATTAACAATGATATAAGGTGTACCTGATTTTTAATTAACAATGATATAAGGTGTACCTGATTTTTAATTAACAATGATATAAGGTGCACCTGATTTTTAATTAACAATGATATAAGGTGTACCTGATTTTTAATTAACAATGATATAAGGTGTACCTGATTTTTAATTAACAATGACATAAGGTGTACCTGATTTTTAATTAACAATAACATAACATGTACCTGATTTTTAATTAACAATGACATAAGGTGCACCTGATTTTTAAATAATAATGACATAATGTGCACCTGATTTTTAATTAACAATGACATAAGGTGTACCTGGTTTTTAATTAACAACGACATAACGTGTACCTGATTTTTAATTAACAATGACATAATGTGTACCTGATTTTTAATTAACAATGACATAACATGTACCTGATTTTTAATTAACAATGATATAAGGTGTACCTGATTTTTAATTAACAATGATATAAGGTGTACCTGATTTTTAATTAACAATGATATAAGGTGTACCTGATTTTTAATTAACAATGATATAAGGTGCACCTGATTTTTAATTAACAATGATATAAGGTGTACCTGATTTTTAATTAACAATGATATAAGGTGTACCTGATTTTTAATTAACAATGACATAAGGTGTACCTGATTTTTAATTAACAATAACATAACATGTACCTGATTTTTAATTAACAATGACATAAGGTGCACCTGATTTTTAAATAATAATGACATAATGTGCACCTGATTTTTAATTTTCAATGACATAAGGTGTACCTGGTTTTTAATTAACAACGACATAACGTGTACCTGATTTTTAATTAACAATGACATAATGTGTACCTGATTTTTAATTAACAATGACATAAGGTGCACCTGGTTTTTAATTAACAACGACATAAGGTGTACCTGATTTTTAATTAACAATGACATAAGGTGTACCTGATTTTTAATTAACAATGACATAAGGTGTACCTGGTTTTTAATTAACAACGACATAACGTGTACCTGATTTTTAATTAACAATGACATAAGGTGTACCTGATTTTTAATTAACAATGACATAAGGTGCACCTGATTTTTAATTAACAATGATATAAGATGTACCTGATTTTTCTATTTCTTTTTCTATCACCTTTAGTCTACCTTGATGAATCAGTTCCTTTAATCTATATTTTTCTCCCTGTAAATTGTCATAAATATAATACATAAATCAAGGAGATAAATCAAACAGACATAAATATTATGCAACAATCAAACAGACATAAATATTATGCATCAATCAAACAGACATAAATATTATGCATCAATCAAACAGACATAAATATTATACATAAATCAAAAACACATAAATATTATACATAAATCATTTCTGGGAAAGCATTAGTGGCTTGGTAGCCATATTGACTTTTCAAATGAAATGAAAATGCCAAATAATATTGAGGACAATCCAGGTAACAATTTAACAAAGAATAATATTGATGACAATCCAGGTAACAATTTAACAAAGAATAATATTGATGACAATCCAGGTAACAATTTAACAAAGAATAATATTGAGGACAATCCAGGTAACAATTTAACGAAGAATAATATTGAGGACAATCCAGGTAACAATTTAACAAAGAATAATATTGAGGACAATCCAGGTAACAATTTAACAAAGAATAATATTGAGGACAATCCAGGTAACAATTTAACAAAGAATAATATTGATGACAATCCAGGTAACAATCTAACAAAGAATAATATTGATGACAATCCAGGTAACAATTTAACAAAGAATAATATTGATGACAATCCAGGTAATAATTTAACAAAGAATAATATTGAGGACAATCCAGGGAACAATTTAACAAAGAATAATATTGATGACAATCCAGGTAACAATTCAACAAAGAATAATATTGATGACAATCCAGGTAACAATTCAACAAAGAATAATATTGATGACAATCCAGGTAACAATTTAACAAAGAATAATATTGAGGACAATCCAGGTAACAATTTAACAAAGAATAATATTGAGGACAATCCAGGTAACAATTTAACAAAGAATAATATTGATGACAATCCAGGTAACAATTTAACAAAGAATAATATTGAGGACAATCCAGGTAACAATTTAACAAAGAATAATATTGAGGACAATCCAGGTAACAATTTAACAAAGAATAATATTGATGACAATCCAGGTAACAATTTAACAAAGAATAATATTGAGGACAATCCAGGTAACAATTTAACAAAGAATAATATTGATGACAATCCAGGTAACAATTTAACAAAGAATAATATTGATGACAATCCAGGTAACAATTTAACAAAGAATAATAGTGATGACAATCCAGGTAACAATTTAACGAAGAATAATATTGATGACAATCCAGGTAACAATTTAACGAAGAATAATATTGAGGACAATCCAGGTAACAATTTAACGAAGAATAATATTGAGGACAATCCAGGTAACAATTTAACGAAGAATAATATTGAGGACAATCCAGGTAACAATTTAACAAAGAATAATATTGAGGACAATCCAGGTAACAATTTAACAAAGAATAATATTGAGGACAATCCAGGTAACAATTTAACAAAGAATAATATTGAGGACAATCCAGGTAACAATTTAACGAAGAATAATATTGAGGACAATCCAGGTAACAATTTAACAAAGAATAATATTGATGACAATCCAGGTAACAATTTAACAAAGAATAATATTGAGGACAATCCAGGTAACAATTTAACAAAGAATAATATTGAGGACAATCCAGGTAACAATTTAACAAAGAATAATATTGAGGACAATCCAGGTAACAATTTAACAAAGAATAATATTGAGGACAATCCAGGTAACAATTTAACAAAGAATAATATTGAGGACAATCCAGGTAACAATTTAACAAAGAATAATATTGAGGACAATCCAGGTAACAATTTAACAAAGAATAATATTGATGACAATCCAGGTAACAATTTAACAAAGAATAACATTGAGGACAATCCAGGTAACAATTTAACAAAGAATAATATTGATGACAATCCAGGTAACAATTTAACAAAGAATAACATTGAGGACAATCCAGGTAACAATTTAACAAAGAATAATATTGAGGACAATCCAGGTAACAATTTAACAAAGAATAATATTGAGGACAATCCAGGTAACAATTTAACAAAGAATAATATTGAGGACAATCCAGGTAACAATTTAACAAAGAATAATATTGAGGACAATCCAGGTAACAATTCAAGGACAATCCAGGTAACAATTTAAGGACAATCCAGTTAACAATTTAACAATGTCTGGTTCTATTTGATTCAGTGATTTCTGAGAACTGAGCTGTGAAAAGCTAAGAGACAACGATGGACAAGTGATGACAATGTCTAACAGGGACCTTGATCCAAATGAGCCAACAATCAGTGTTTACTACTAGAAATTTCCATGCCAATTTTTATCTTGATATTTGTGTCTAACTTTAATATTCAATATTTATGGGGATTAAAATTCACCAATTGATGTAACTGGCCTGGTTCTTTATAGTACAAAGAATGGTGTTCAATTTCTCGTAGTTTACAGGGTTCGACACTAACGCTCGTCCTGTCGTCTGAGGCTAGTTACATTTCTGAAGGACTAGTTAACTCCTTTACCTCTGTAGTCCGTTGGTCGAGTAAAAAGTTGACTGTTGATACAAACTTTTTTAGTGTTTGAAATTTTTGGGTGAAAGTTGATCGTTTTATTAACAAAACTCGTCTGTACCAAATATTATTGTTAGACTGGTTCTCTCACAATGTTAATTATACACCAGCACGACCAACTTCCAGTAAGTAAACCAGTCAATTAAAATCAACGTCACATGAGCGTTTGTATACATAACGATTTTTTTATGGATCTGGAAAGTTTATCTGACACTGAGAAATATTAGAATGTAACAACAATGTGGGAATTCCTTGGAAAGGAACCCTCTGGCAAAAAAAACAACAGATGAAAGATAAAAGAATTTAAAAACAACAATATGATTTAAGTAAACGAGTTTGAAAGTTCCAACCATATTGGAAAGCAGTGTATAAGTGCTGTACAGATACAGTATATGCAGCCATAAAAGCTTTGTTCCAGAGCCCTGCATATGGATAGCACTGACACTCATGATTCTTTAAACAACAAATACTCAAAGGTTGTAATGAATTCAATAAGTCCCAAACCATGGTGAATTCAGAGAAAAAAAGGTCCTTTAATCTTCTGCTAAAACAATAAAAAAACTTCCAAAGAAACACTCACAATGCAGGATTTAGCATCTAATTTTTCAAAATTTTCATGAGAGAGGGCATTCCCCCTTCAACTTGAGTCCTCACAGAATAAGGACTACTCAGAGATCACTTTGGGCCGCGCCATCGCGCCATAGTCACGCTAAAATTTGATATGGCCCATCAAAAAATGATGTGTGCGCCAGTAGGGCGCATTACCATCACGTATGGCCCATACAATTGTACATCGCGTGCCGGTAACCGGGATCTGCATACTTATTTTGTTTCGACTGTTTCTTAATTTTTGCTTCATCCCGCGAACGTAATCAGGCGAAAAAGTACTGTAAACCAGTTGTATAATCATCCGATACTCTCTGTGTTTTTCATACTCGGGTCTCGATTATAACGAAAACTGTCGAATGACAACAAAATGCCTCCCAAAAAGACAAAATCTGAAAAAAAATCAACCAAAAATATCATTTTTCACAACGTCAGAGAAGGAAAATCCTTGGTCAGAAGATGAAACGGACACAGGTACAACCACAGAGGCGAATGAGCCTATTGAGGTTGATGATGACGTATCACACAAAGCCAGCGAAAACAAGGAACAAGGAAAGTTTCAGTCCCATTGGGTGAGTTTATACACATGGTTAACATACGACAAAGATACAAACAAAATGTACTGCAGTAAATGCATTAGCATTGGAGCAAACAATACTATGACAGCTGGTTGTGATAATTTTAAAACATCATCACTCACTATAGGCATGCAGCTAGTGCAAATTACAAGGTTTATTGCCTCTAAAATTGCTGCAAATCGTTTTCGGGCCAGGCGGCCCCCATACCCCGGCCTAATGGCCCATTACTTTGATGATGATGGGCCTTCGGCCCATCATCTTCAAAAGCTAGGGTGATCTCTGCTACTGCATTCTTAGTAGGACTAGTAACTTTATTTTTATACTAGTCCTTTGGACTAGTATGCCTTGAAAGTTAGTGTCAAACCCTGGTTTACTATTACCCTGTAAATATAACTACCTTTAACATGTTAGTGTCAAACCCTGGTTTACTATTACCCTTTAAATATAACTACCTCTAATATGTTAGTCATATCCACTACCATCTTAGACACTTCATCACTAGGTGAGTTGATAGTCACTAACTGTTCTAATATAGCACTGTACATCTCTAATCCTCTGTAAAAACAATGATCTCAATATAACCATGGTAATGTACAATACAATGTCATAGCATGTCAACAGTACTGGCAAAATGTTTTATTTGTTTTACTGACAAAACTTATTCAACATATTACATAAACTTGGTACATTGATAGTAAAATTAGATATCAGTCACTAGATAACTCAATTCGTCAGACATGTAAAATTTAGATAAAAAATGTTGAAGGATGCAGAAAGAACGAAGTAAGTATGGTACCTATTAATTAAACACAATAAAAAGTGTATTTATGTTATATTTATACATCTAGTCTCTGATGAGTGAGTGAGTGATTGTTGCTTAAAGGGCACCGGACACCAAATTATCGAACAGCTTTTTCAGATAAATAATGCATCATTATTACCTATAAATTCTGTGTATGAACTCTACAGTATTTAATTATACTCGTGGCGTCTGATAACAGTGTGTGAAACACTGATAAATCTGTTTACCTCAGTATGCATATTTTTAGCTTGATAATGAGGCTCACGTGCTGACTGTACGTCACAGTTGATGATGAAAGAAACACTGTATCATAGATCACAGTCACTTGAAGTTTCAAAAATTAAGGGAAAAAAATTCGAAAAACTTCGAAAAATTTTGGTCATCTTTAATAAATAATTTTTTGATCTTTTAATTCGTACCCTCGTTCCATAAAAATACAGCTTCAGAAAGATATAAAATGCTGGGAAAAATGACGAAGGCATTTTTTCGTCAAATAACGACCATCTTAAGACACCTCCATAAATGTCCTAAAGTTAAGACAAATTTTGCGACATGTCCTAAGTTAGGACATGGTTGAGAACACGCCTTAGGACTAAGATTTGTCCTAAGATGGTCATAGGACATGTCTTAGTCCTAAGACACTTTCGAGAACACAGCCCCAATATAGTAGGGATCCAGCAAGACTGGCCGAGTTTGGATATCCTGGAGCAAGAGCGGCATTGAAGGATGATGCTATTCCTGATATTCCCGTTGTAGTGAATGACGATTCTCCTGCCCCCAAAAAACCTAGAAAAGCTTTCCAAAAGAGAAGAAAGAACTAGGTATATGTATGACAAGACATAATAAATTATGATCTCTCTCACTTTTACAGATTATCAGTAATTAAATCTTTTGTAAGTTTTAGTCCCCTTCGCCTAATTTGAAAGGATATATTTTTAATATATGGACCAAGATTTTTTTCACTCATGCGTATGAACTAATTGACCCATGACTTGAAAGGTAGGACAACACATCAATTCTGCTTATTTTTTCATTATAACCTATGTACCCTGTTTTAATCCCATCGAAAAGATAGAGGAAATACTACATTTGAACCCCCTTCTTTTGATACAATAAGCATAGACATACATTGAAAAGAGGGGGGTAAAAAGGAAATCTTGCCAAGATCGATTATTATCAGTTGTTTGCTACTTGAAACATTTTTTTGTTTTCGTAAAATTGTAGACAGGGTTTCTGGTTAAGAAATGAATATTCTCTAATTCTTGTTAAATTTTCACACTTCTCAACCCGTGTGAGAAGAAATCGATAATCAACGTGTGGATCACTTTGTTCTCAGTCGCTGATTGGTCAATTACGCAATTATGTCTTGGGTGAGATAAGAATTTCATGCTACTTTTCCCGTAAAAATGTTACGCTTGGCAAAATGTCATTGTATCAATAAAATCGTTTAATTAACTGTAACTAACCGTAATTAACCGTACCATCACCAAGAACCCCTCATCTGGAATCTTGTCCCTTCTCCATCATTGCTTCAAAAACATTCCTTAACGGGCGTGACGTCAATTGAAGTATACGTCAGTGACGTCATTGGACGTCGATTTGAGAAAGTGAAAAACGGTCATATATTTTGTTAAATTAGTGAGAAAAAGAATCAAACAAATTTTTAGTGGTTCATTAGAGAAACAATCTCTAACATTGTTTCCCTTTTATTACGATAATTTCTCAAATCTCGATAGTTAAATTTTTACATCTTAAAGTTCTCGGTAAACCTCGAACTTTAAAATGTGAAAATTTAACTATCTTGATTTGAGAAATTATCGTAATAAACGGGAAACAATGTTAGAGACTATATTTAAAATAAATAAAATATTTAAAAAACTTGAATAATTTTCTACTTTTTTGTTTCCAACTTTTCCAATATTTTTGTGCAGACATACAGTTTTAGTTATCCAGGACTTAAAAAAAATAATAAATATATGTATAAAAATCTTTTTCCGGACACGCTTCATATCAGTATTTCCGATTGAACGAAATGACAATATTTTTTACATCTCCACGCGAAGAGAATGGGGTCACACCTAGTACCAGCCTTTGTTTTATAATTATATTCCAGGTAATTTTATAGATTTATTAATAAATGCGTGCATTTGGAGATGATCGCAGTAAATATACGTAGACAATTTAAATTTTAGGTACTTCCTGAGGCGAGCCCTCAGTAAATCCATTAATTGTTTTTTTTTTAATAATTCAAGGATATAAATCCTTGAATAATTTGTGGTGTTGTTTACAAGTGAAAGCGTGTGTTGTTATAAATGATCATCAACTGTGACGTCACGCTAACTTTTGTGCACTACCTTATTAATTGTCGGCAATTTCCGGAGATCATCAGAGATTTATCAAAACATGTGTGAAATGTACATTCCTACAGTAATTTGGTAGAGATAACTGCTATGCCGTTATTCTCTTTCATTTAATTCTGACTTTAACAAATGAAAAACAAAAAATAATTGTTCATGTCCGGTGACCTTTAACGCCAATTCGGCAATTTTTCAGCTATATCATGGCGAGAACAAGTTAATTTTCAATGAGATAATGATGAGGTCCACTTTGTACTAGACCAACACGCCGAGTTGAATTTTAATAGTCCTACCTCACTGAAACAACAGTCCATGGGTAGACATGTCGCTCCACTCTGACACATTATCATGATTCTGAGCCAACCAGTCTTTGCTCTTTCTCCTTAATGCTGTGTGCTTAGTGGAGAATCAACAAACACTAATTTCATAGTCTTTGGTTTGACCCGACCAGTGGTTTGACCTGACCTTTTGACCCGATCAGGGCTCGAACCCATGATCTCTTTGGTTTGACACGACCAGGGCTTGAACCCATGATCTACCACACTTGTTGCCAGGACACTAACCATTACACCACTGATGTAGTTAGATAGTCTCTCATGAAGACTATTAATCTCTGTAGAAGCTTGTGGCTAATTGATAGTTATTTGTAGCCTGTTAACTATGAAGATTCATTGATCCTGTGTTGTACTGTCCATGTTTATAATGCTGCCATTTCTTTGAAAGTGTGTCATTTGTTTTTTTTAGTTGAAGCAAATTTGTGCAGGTTTTTTTAATCACTTCTTCATATCAAAAGGGATCAGAATAACCAATTGAACCTTGTCACATTTTTGTATCTGTCCCAAGCCAGGACTTAGATTTCATTCAGCTTCTGTTTTTTTCATATCTGCATTTGTTAATGTGAAGTTGTTTACATGATTTTCCCCCAGAGATTGTTATACATAGGATTTGAGTGAGTCTTAAGATTGGTTGATTTGGACCATGGTATCATGGCAACATGTTTTGGGGTGAAAATAGAGACCTTCAGCTCAAATATAATTACTAGTTTTACAATATTACTTTACACACAGATATGTATTACCGTTTTTCTACAGATCTCATACTATTTCTCAGATCTTCCCACTGGTACAACCGTATCCCTGTCTGTATAGAGATAACACAGGGAGGTAGTACAATTTCCTTCTTTATAATAGGCATATACCTAAATAATGTATAAATCATAATTAAACTGGTACAACTGTATCCCTGTCTGTATAGAGATAACACAGGGAGGTAGTACAATTTCCTTCTTTATAATAGGCATATACCTAAATACTGTATAAATCATAATTAAACTGGTACAACTGTATCCCTGTCTGTATAGAGATAACACAGGGAGGTAGTACACTCTCCTTCTTTATAATAGGCATGTACCTACACAATGTATAAATCATAATTAAACTGGTACAACTGTATCCCTGTCTGTATAGAGACCAGAGGCTCTCAAGAGCCTGTATCATTCACCTGGTAATAAAAAAAACCAATTGGTCCTATGTAAAAACTATGTCCTGCGTCATCTTGGAATTACGATCAACATAAAAAACACAAAGATTGTAAAGGACCTTCCAATGATTGATGCACAGTTTAGGTTCAATCAGTGCAATAGCTTCAGAGAAGAATATATTTCTGTATTTTCCCCATATGGTTCTGTGTTAATACTATGACCTGTGGTGGCAGCCATCTTGGATTTCCGATCGGCATAAAAAACAGGACCTTCCAATGATCATTCCTGGGCAGTTTGGTTTCAACTGTCCAAGTGGTTTCAGAGAAGAAGCATTTTGAAACATTTTTCCCATAGGGTCCAATGTTAAACTAAGTCCTGCCGTAGCCCCCATTTTGAATTTCATATCAGAATAAAAAACGTAAATTTTGTAGAGGACCATTCAATGAACATTCATGTACAGTTTGGCTTTAATCATATTTGTAGTTTCTGAGAAGAAGGCATTTGAATATTTTCCCATAGGGTCCAATGTTAATCTATGTCCTGCGGTGGTGGCCATCTTGGATTTCCGATCGGCATAAAAAACACACACCTTGTAGAGGACCATCCAATGATCATTCCTGGGCAGTTTGGTTTCAATTATCCAAGTGGTTTCAGAGAAGAAGCGTTTTGAAACATTTTCCCCATAGGGTCCAATGTTAAACTAAGTCCTGCCGTAGCCACCATTTTGAATTTCATATCGGAACAAAAAACGTAAAGTTTGTAGAGGACCATCCAATGTACACACATATGGACAGTTTGGCTTTAATCATATTTGTAGTTTCTGAGAAGAAGGCATTTGAACATTTTCCCATAGGGTCCAATGTTAATCTATGTCCTGCGGTGGTGGCCATCTTGAATTTTCGATCGGCATAAAAAAACAGAAACTTTGTAGAGGACCTTCCAATGATCATTCCTGGGCAGTTTGGATTCAATTGTCCAAGTGGTTTCAGAGAAGAAGCGTTTTGAAACATTTTTCCCATAGGGTCCAATGTTAAACTAAGTCCTGCCGTAGCCGCCATTTAGAATTTCATATCGGAACAAAAAACCTAACGTTTGTAGAGGACCATCCAATGAACATTCATGTACAGTTTGGCTTTAATAATATTTGTAGTTTCTGAGAAGAAGGCATTTGAACATTTTCCCATAGGGTCCAATGTTAATCTATGTATTGTGGTGGCGGCCATCTTGGATTTCCGATCGGCATAAAAAACATAAAATTTGTAGAGGACCTTCCAATGATCATTCCTGGGCAGTTTGGATTCAATTGTCCAAGTGGTTTCAGAGAAGAAGCGTTTTGAAACATTTTTCCCATAGGGTCCAATGTTAAACTAAGTCCTGCCGTAGCCCCCATTTTGAATTTCATATCAGAATAAAAAACGTAAATTTTGTAGAGGACCATTCAATGAACATTCATGTACAGTTTGGCTTTAATCATATTTGTAGTTTCTGAGAAGAAGGCATTTGAACATTTTCCCTTAGGGTCCAATGTTAATCTATGTCCTGCGGTGGTGGCCATCTTGGATTTCCGATCGGCATAAAAAACACACACCTTGTAGAGGACCATCCAATGATCATTCCTGGGCAGTTTGGTTTCAATTATCCAAGTGGTTTCAGAGAAGAAGCGTTTTGAAACATTTTCCCCATAGGGTCCAATGTTAAACTAAGTCCTGCCGTAGCCGCCATTTTGAATTTCATATCGGAACAAAAAACGTAAAGTTTGTAGAGGACCATCCAATAAACATTCTTGTACAGTTTGGCTTTAATCATATTTGTAGTTTCTGAGAAGAAGGCATTTGAACATTTTCCCATAGGGTCCAATGTTAATCTATGTATTGCGGTGGTGGCCATCTTGGATTTCCGATCGGCATAAAAAACACACACCTTGTAGAGGACCTTCCAATGATCATTCCTGGGCAGTTTGGTTTCAATTATCCAAGTGGTTTCAGAGAAGAAGCGTTTTGAAACATTTTTCCCATTGGGTCCAATGTTAAACTAAGTCCTGCCGTAGCCGCCATTTTGAATTTCATACCAGAACAAAAAACGTAAATTTTGTAGAGGACCATCTAATGAACATTCATGTACAGTTTGGCTTTAATCATATTTGTAGTTTCTGAGTAGAAGGCATTTGAATATTTTCCCTTAGGGTCCAATGTTAATCTATGTATTGCGGTGGCGGCCATCTTGGATTTCCGATCGGCATAAAAAACAGAAAATTTGTAGAGGACCTTCCAATGATCATTCCTAGGCAGTTTGGTTTCAATTATCCAAGTGGTTTCAGAGAAGAAGCGTTTTGAAACATTTTTCCCATAGGGTTCAATGTTAAACTAAGTCCTGCCGTAGCCGCCATTTTGAATTTCATACCGGAACAACAAACCTAAAGTTTGTAGAGGACCATCTAATGAACATTCATGTACAGTTTGGCTTTAATCATATTTGTAGTTTCTGAGTAGAAGGCATTTGAATATTTTCCCATAGGGTCCAATGTTAATCTATGTCCTGCGGTGGCGGCCATCTTGGATTTCCGACCGGCATAAAAAACAGAAAATTTGTAGAGGACCTTCCAATGATCATTCCTGGGCAGTTTGGTTTCAACTGTCCAAGTGGTTTCAGAGAAGAAGCATTTTGAAACATTTTTCCCATAGGGTCCAATGTTAAACTAAGTCCTGCCGTAGCCGCCATTTTGAATTTCATATCGGAACAAAAAACTTTAAGATTGTAGAGGACCATCCAATGAACATTCATGTACAGTTTGGCTTTAATAATATTTGTAGTTTCTGAGAAGAAGGCATTTGAACATTTTCCCATAGGGTCCAATGTTAATTTATGTCCTGCGATGGCGGCCATCTTGGATTTCCGATCGGCATAAAAAAGAGTAACTTGGTAAAGGACATTCCAATGATCATTCCTTTACAGTTTGGGTTCAGTCAGTTCATTAGTTTCGGAGAAGAAGATCTTTGAAATTTCAGCCAATCAGAGCATATTATTGGCCCTGGCAGCCATATTGAATATCCGACTGGAACGAAAAACAGTAACTTTGTAGAGGACCATCCAAGGAACATTCCTGCTAAGTTCGGTTCCAATCGGCCAAGTGGTTTCGGAGAAGAAGCTTGAAATGTGAAAAGTTTACAGACGACAGACGACAGACGACGGACGCCAAGTGATGGCAATAGTTCACCTGGACCTTTGGTCCAGGTGAACTAATAACACAGGGAGGTAGTACAATCTCCTTCTTTATAATAGGCATGTACCTACACAATGTATAAATCATAATTAAACTGGTACAACTGTATCCCTGTCTGTATAGAGATAGCACAGGGAGGTAGTACAATCTCCTTCTTTATAATTGGCATGTACCTACACAATGTATAAATCATAATTAAACTGGTACAACTGTATCCCTGTCTGTATAGAGATAACACAGGGAGGTAGTACAATCTCCTTCTTTATAATAGGCATGTACCTACACAATGTATAAATCATAATTAAACTGGTACAACTGTATCCCTGTCTGTATAGAGATAACACAGGGAGGTAGTACAATTTCCTTCTTTATAATTGGCATATACCTAAACAATGTAGTGTACAACATTATGTGATAAAGTTTGTCAGTGACTTGCAACAGGTCGGTGGTTTTCTCCAGGTCCTCTGGTTACCTCCACCAATAAAACTGACCACCACGATATAACTGATATATTGTTGGAAGTGACGTTAATCACCATCAAACAGACAAACAAACATACCTACACAATGTATACATCATAACAGGTCAAACTAACATTAATCGACTACAGAATGTTATAAATTATCTACAATTATTTCATTTGTATTTTAAACTAACTGCACACAATCAATCAAACATGGCTATCTCAAATTCAATTTAACTTATTCCATTCCATGGTCCACTCATAGCAGCATCAATTTACATCAGATAACTTAATAACTAATTCTATTCCTTTTCTATCGCATCAATTTACATCAGATAACTTAATAACTAATTCTATTCCTTTTCTATCAGACAAACATAAAATAAACAAATTAGAAGCACAACTGTCAGATCTGGAACAAATGTGAAACACATGTGTCAGAACTACAACAAAACTGAAACACATGTGTCAGGTCTGGTATGTTGGATATCTAGATTACATATCTGTATATATTTATTTCATATAGATTGTTAATATTGTTTTTTATTTGATTATTTTTGATGCTTTTTTAATTTTTTAATTTTTATCACAATATTTGAACTTTCACCAAAATATCACACATACTTGAAAGTAGCAACAATATTTCTACGTCCAAAATACTGACTGAAGCTGTGATGAAGAGAATGACCACACGGATCTGGTCCTATACGTCTAGTAAACGTGTTGACATAAAATCTTAACTCCAGGAACTTAGCAAAGGAGAAACTCCATGTATCATTACTCATGGCAGCTAATGGTGTGGCCTGAAATTAACAATGTTATCTTTATTCTTCTTTTGTGTCTGAATATTATGTAAAACAATATCAGTTAATGGAAAGTGAGCAATTTTTCAGGCATATCATGACAAGATCTAATTACATTGTAAACTAACATATCTTGCTCTCCTGTCTGTTTGTTTTATATCACCGTGACAACTGTATCTGTGGTTGTAATGGTTAGCATGCTCACCTAAAGTGCTGTTTATCAGTCGAGTAAAAAAAAAAAAGACTATAAAATTGGTATTTGCTGCTTCTGTGCTACGCAGGATTAAGGAGTAAGAAGAAAGATTGGTTGGCTTAGAATCAATGTGTCCAAGTAAGAAGAAAGATTGGTTGGCTTAGAATCAATGTGTCCAAGTAAGAACAAAGATTGGTTGGCTTGGAATCAGTATAATGTGTCCAAGTAAGAACAAAGATTGGTTGGCTTGGAATCAGTATAATGTGTCCAAGTAAGAAGAAAGATTGGTTGGCTTAGAATCAGTATAATGTGTCCAAGTGATATGACTAACCGTACCTGGATCACTAAGTGATATGACTAACCGTACCTGGATCACTAAGTGATATGACTAACCGTACCTGGATCACTAAGTGATATGACTAACCGTACCTGGATCACTAAGCGATATGACTAACCGTACCTGGGTCACTAAGCGATATGACTAACCGTACCTGGATCACTAAGTGATATGACTAACCGTACCTGGGTCACTAAGCGATATGACTAACCGTACCTGGATCACTAAGTGATATGACTAACCATACCTGGATCACTAAGTGATATGACTAACCGTACCTGGATCACTAAGCGATATGACTAACCGTACCTGGATCACTAAGCGATATGACTAACCGTACCTGGGTCACTAAGCGATATGACTAACCGTACCTGGATCACTAAGTGATATGACTAACCGTACCTGGATCACTAAGTGATATGACTAACCGTACCTGGATCACTAAGTGATATGACTAACCGTACCTGGATCACTAAGCGATATGACTAACCGTACCTGGGTCACTAAGCGATATGACTAACCGTACCTGGATCACTAAGTGATATGACTAACCGTACCTGGGTCACTAAGCGATATGACTAACCGTACCTGGATCACTAAGTGATATGACTAACCATACCTGGATCACTAAGTGATATGACTAACCGTACCTGGATCACTAAGCGATATGACTAACCGTACCTGGATCACTAAGCGATATGACTAACCGTACCTGGATCACTAAGCGATATGACTAACCGTACCTGGGTCACTAAGCGATATGACTAACCGTACCTGGATGACTAAGTGATATGACTAACCGTACCTGGATGACTAAGTGATATGACTAACCGTACCTGGATCACTAAGCGATATGACTAACTGTACCTGGATCACTAAGCGATATGACTAACCGTACCTGGATGACTAAGTGATATGACTAACCGTACCTGGATGACTAAGTGATATGACTAACCGTACCTGGATCACTAAGTGATATGACTAACCGTACCTGGATCACTAAGTGATATGACTAACCGTACCTGGATCACTAAGTGATATGACTAACCGTACCTGGATCACTAAGTGATATGACTAACCGTACCTGGATCACTAAGTGATATGACTAACCGTACCTGGATCACTAAAGCTTCAGACACTCAGGATCAAGATGAACTTTTGTAGCAGACCTCACAAACATAATTTCTGTAAATTTCAGTTTCAACAAAATCTGAGGGACTGACGGAAGGACACAAAGTGATAGTAATAGCTCACATGACCGTTTAAGTATAGAAAGCTAAAAATATTATTTTACAGCATGCGGCTGTAAATCTATAATTTTATTTTCACAAAATATCCATTTTACTACTCATATTCCATTGGTCAAGGATAACCAGAGGCTCTCAAGAGCCTGTATCGTTCACCTGGTTATAAAAAAAACCAATTGGTCCTATGTAAAAACAATGTCCTGCAGTGGTAGTCATCTTGAAATTACGATCAACATAAAAAACTCAAAGTTTGTAAAGGACCTTCCAATGATTGATGCACAGTTTAGGTTCAATCAGTGCAATAGCTTCAGAGAAGAATATATTTCTGTATTTTCCCCATATGGTCCTGTGTTAATACTATGACCTGTGGTGGCAGCCATCTTGGATTTCCGATCGGCATAACAAACAGAAACTTTGTAGAGGACCTTCCAATGATCATTCCTGGGCAGTTTGGTTTCAACTGTCCAAGTGGTTTCAGAGAAGAAGCGTTTTGAAACATTTTCCCCATAGGGTCCAATGTTAAACTAAGTCCTGCTGTAGCTGCCATTTTGAATTTCATATCAGAACAAAAAACGTAAAGTTTGTAGAGGACCATCCAATGAACATTCATGTACAGTTTGGCTTTAATCATATTTGTAGTTTCTGAGTAGAAGGCATTTGAACATTTTCCCATAGGGTCCAATGTTAATCTATGTTCTGCGGTGGTGGCCATCTTGGATTTCCGATCGGCATAAAAAACACACACCGTGTAGAGGACCTTCCAATGATCATTCCTGGGCAGTTTGGTTTCAATTATCCAAGTGGTTTCAGAGAAGAAGCGTTTTGAAACATTTTTCCCATAGGGTCCAATGTTAAACTAAGTCCTGCCGTAGCCGCCATTTTTAATTTCATATCGGAATAAAAAACCTAAAATTTGTAGAGGACCATTCAATGAACATTCATGTACAGTTTTGCTTTAATCATATTTGTAGTTTCTGAGAAGAAGGCATTTGAACATTTTCCCATAGGGTCCAATGTTGATCTATGTCCTGCGGTGGCGGCCATCTTGAATTTTCGATCGGCATAAAAAAACAGAAACTTTGTAGAGGACCTTCCAATGATCATTCCTGGGCAGTTTGGTTTCAATTGTCCAAGTGGTTTCAGAGAAGAAGCGTTTTGAAACATTTTTCCCATAGGGTCCAATGTTAAACTAAGTCCTGCCGTAGCCGCCATTTTCAATTTCATATCGGAACAAAAAACGTAAAATTTGTAGAGGACCATCCAATGAACATTCATGTACATATTGGCTTTAATAATATTTGTAGTTTCTGAGAAGAAGGCATTTGAATATTTTCCCATAGGGTCCAATGTTAATCTATGTATTGCGGTGGCAGCCATCTTGGATTTCCAATCGGCATAAAAAACAAAATATTTGTAGAGGACCTTCCAATGATCATTCCTGGGCAGTTTGGTTTCAACTGTCCTAGTGGTTTCAGAGAAGAAGCGTTTTGAAACATTTTCCCCATAGGGTCCAATGTTAAACTAGGTCCTGCCGTAGCCGCCATTTTGAATTTCATATCGGAACTAAAAACGTATAGTTTGTAGAGGACCATCCAATGAACATTCATGTACAGTTTGGCTTTAATCATATTTGTAGTTTCTGAGAAGAAGGCATTTGAACATTTTCCCATAGGGTCCAATGTTAATCTATGTCCTGCGGTGGCGGCCATCTTGGATTTCCGATCGGCATAAAAAACAGAAAATTTGTAGAGGACCTTCCAATGATCATTCCTGGGCAGTTTGGTTTCAACTGTCCAAGTGGTTTCAGAGAAGAAGCATTTTGAAACATTTTCCCCATAGGGTCCAATGTTAAACTAAGTCCTGCCGTAGCCGCCATTTTGAATTTCATACCGGAACAACAAACCTAAAGTTTGTAGAGGACCATCTAATGAACATTCATGTACAGTTTGGCTTTAATCATATTTGTAGTTTCTGAGAAGAAGGCATTTGAATATTTTCCCATAGGGTCCAATGTTAATCTATGTCCTGCGGTGGCGGCCATCTTGGATTTTCGATCGGCATAAAAAACACACACCGTGTAGAGGACCTTCCAATGATCATTCCTGGGCAGTTTGGTTTCAACTGTCCAAGTGGTTTCAGAGAAGAAGCATTTTGAAACATTTTTCCCATAGGGTCCAATGTTAAACTAAGTCCTGCCGTAGCCGCCATTTTGAATTTCATATCGGAACAAAAAACCTTAAGATTGTAGAGGACCATCCAATGAACATTCATGTACATTTTGGCTTTAATCATATTTGTAGTTTCTGAGAAGAAGGCATTTGAATATTTTCCCATAGGGTCCAATGTTAATCTATGTCCTGCGGTGGCGGCCATCTTGGATTTCCGATCGGCATAAAAAACAGAAAATTTGTAGAGGACATTCCAATGATCATTCCTGGGCAGTTTGGTTTCAACTGTCCAAGTGGTTTCAGAGAAGAAACATTTTGAAACATTTTCCCCATAGGGTCCAATGTTAAACTAAGTCCTGCCGTAGCCGCCATTTTGAATTTCATATCGGAACAAAAAACCTGTAGATTGTAGAGGACCATCCAATGAACATTCATGTACTGTTTGGCTTTAATCATATTTGTAGTTTCTGAGAAGAAGGCATTTGAACATTTTCCCATAGGGTCCAATGTTAATCTATGTCCTGCGGTGGCGGCCATCTTGGATTTCCGATCGGCATAAAAAACATAAAATTTGTAGAGGACCTTCCAATGATCATTCCTGGGCAGTTTGGTTTCAACTGTCCAAGTGGTTTCAGAGAAGAAGCATTTTGAAACATTTTTCCCATAGGGTCCAATGTTAAACTAAGTCCTGCCGTAGCCGCCATTTTCAATTTCATACCGGAACAAAAAACCTAAAGTTTGTAGAGGACCATCTAATGAACATTCATGTACAGTTTGGCTTTAATCATATTTGTAGTTTCTGAGAAGAAGGCATTTGAATATTTTCCCATAGGGTCCAATGTTAATCTATGTCCTGCGGTGGCGGCCATCTTGGATTTCCGATCGGCATAAAAAACAGAAACTTTGTAGAGGACCTTCCAATGATCATTCCTGGGCAGTTTGGTTTCAACTGTCCAAGTGGTTTCAGAGAAGAAGCATTTTGAAACATTTTTCCCATAGGGTCCAATGTTAAACTAAGTCCTGCCGTAGCCGCCATTTTGAATTTCATATCGGAACAAAAAACCTTAAGATTGTAGAGGACCATCCAATGAACATTCATGTACAGTTTGGCTTTAATCATATTTGTAGTTTCTGAGAAGAAGGCATTTGAATATTTTCCCATAGGGTCCAATGTTAATCTATGTCCTGCAGTGGCGGCCATCTTGGATTTCCGATCGGCATAAAAAACAGAAACTTTGTAGAGGACCTTCCAATGATCATTCCTGGGCAGTTTGGTTTCAACTGTCCAAGTGGTTTCAGAGAAGAAGCATTTTGAAACATTTTTCCCATAGGGTCCAATGTTAAACTAAGTCCTGCCGTAGCCGCCATTTTGAATTTCATATCGGAACAAAAAACCTTAAGATTGTAGAGGACCATCCAATGAACATTCATGTACAGTTTGGCTTTAATCATATTTGTAGTTTCTGAGAAGAAGGCATTTGAACATTTTCCCATAGGGTCCAATGTTAATCTATGTCCTGCTGTGGCAGCCATCTTGGATTTCCGATCGGCATAAAAAACAAAAAATTTGTAGAGGAACTTCCAATGATCATTCCTGGGCAGTTTGGTTTCAACTGTCCAAGTGGTTTCAGAGAAGAAGCATTTTGAAACATTTTCCCCATAGGGTCCAATGTTAAACTAAGTCCTGCCGTAGCCGCCATTTTGAATTTCATACCGGAACAA
The DNA here is from genome assembly GCA_963680875.1 of Bathymodiolus brooksi. Taxonomy (NCBI): domain Eukaryota; kingdom Metazoa; phylum Mollusca; class Bivalvia; order Mytilida; family Modiolidae; genus Bathymodiolus; species Bathymodiolus brooksi. The sequence continues at coordinate 124,504,626 of OY804580.1, read as the reverse complement.
AAAACGTAAAGTTTGTAGAGGGCCATCTAATGAACATTCATGTACTGTTTGGCTTTAATCATATTTGTAGTTTCTGAGAAGAAGGCATTTGAATATTTTCCCATAGGGTCCAATGTTAATCTATGTCCTGCGGTGGCGGCCATCTTGGATTTCCGATCGGCATAAAAAACACACACCGTGTAGAGGACCTTCCAATGATCATTCCTGGGCAGTTTGGTTTCAACTGTCCAAGTGGTTTCAGAGAAGAAGCATTTTGAAACATTTTTCCCATAAGGTCCAATGTTAAACTAAGTCCTGTCGTAGCCGCCATTTTGAATTTCATATCCGAACAAAAAACCTTAAGATTGTAGAGGACCATCCAATGAACATTCATGTACAGTTTGGCTTTAATCATATTTGTAGTTTCTGAGAAGAAAGCATTTGAATATTTTCCCATAGGGTCCAATGTTAATCTATGTATTGCGGTGGCGGCCATCTTGGATTTCCGATCGGCATAAAAAACAGAAACTTTGTAGAGGACCTTCCAATGATCATTCCTGGGCAGTTTGGTTTCAACTGTCCAAGTGGTTTCAGAGAAGAAGCATTTTGAAACATTTTTCCCATTGGGTCCAATGTTAAACTAAGTCCTGCCGTAGCCGCCATTTTGAATTTCATATCGGAACAAAAAACCTTAAGATTGTAGAGGACCATCCAATGAACATTCATGTACAGTTTGACTTTAATCATATTTGTAGTTTCTGAGAAGAATGGGTCCAATGTTAATCTATGTCCTGCGATGGCGGCCATCTTGGATTTCCGATCGGCATAAAAAACAGTAACTTAGTAAAGGACATTCCAATGATCATTCCTGTACAGTTTGGGTTTAGTCAGTTCATTAGTTTCAGAGAAGAAGATCTTTGAAATTTCGGCCAATCAGAGCATATTATTGGCCTTGGCAGCCATATTGAATATCCGACTGGAACGAAAAACAGTAACTTTGTAGAGGACCATCCAAGGAACATTCCTGCTAAGTTTGGTTCCAATCGGCCCAGTGGTTTCGGAGAAGAAGCTTGAAATGTGAAAAGTTTACAGACGACAGACGACAGACGCCAAGTGATGGCAATAGTTCACATGGACCTCTGGTCCAGGTGACTAAAAATCTGAACAGATAATTAGAATCGAGAAATAACAAGTAAAAGTGCTTTCTCTTTATTATTACCCTGATATAATATATTTAAAAATAATACATTTACTGGTTACCTGTCTACATTTACGGCACCAGTTCCACATCATTATATCCTTGTCTCCACCTGGTACACAGTTAGATAATTTTCTCAGAGATATAAACATGGATCCATGATCATGAACAATTCTCCTGACATGGTCTAGTAAAGGTATATCACAGTTCTCTGATGGACATATATATGGCTGACAACAATAGGATTCTCTGGAAGATAATGTGTTGTATTGTCATATTTACTGCTTATATTTCATATACGATCAAACAAAGTCAGACGTTTACTTACTCAAAAAACTGACAGTATCACTACATAACTTATCTTCATAGACAGCATCAGTGGTGTAATGGTTAGCGTGCTCGTCTCAAAACTGACAGTATCACTACATAACTTATCTTCATAGACAGCATCAGTGGTGTAATGGTTAGCGTGCTTGTCTCAAAACTGACAGTATCACTACATAACTTACCTTCATAGACAGCATCGGTGGTGTAATGGTTAGCGTGCTTGTCTCAAAACTGACAGTATCACTACATAACTTATCTTCATAGACAGCATCGATGGTGTAATGGTTAGCGTGCTTGTCTCAAAACTGACAGTATCACTACATAACTTACCTTCATAGACAGCATCGGTGGTGTAATGGTTAGCGTGCTCGTCTCAAAACTGACAGTATCACTACATAACTTACCTTCATAGACAGCATCGGTGGTGTAATGGTTAGCGTGCTTGTCTCAAAACTGACAGTATCACTACATAACTTACCTTCATAGACAGCATCGGTGGTGTAATGGTTAGCGTGCTTGTCTCAAAACTGACAGTATCACTACATAACTTACCTTCATAGACAGCATCGGTGGTGTAATGATTAGCCTGCTTGTCTCAAAACTGACAGTATCATTACATAACTTATCTTCATAGACAGCATCGGTGGTGTAATGGTTAGCGTGCTTGTCTCAAAACTGACAGTATCACTACATAACTTATCTTCATAGACAGCATCGGTGGTGTAATGGTTAGCGTGCTTGTCTCAAAACTGACAGTATCACTACATAACTTACCTTCATAGACAGCATCGGTGGTGTAATGGTTAGCGTGCTTGTCTCAAAACTGACAGTATCACTACATAACTTACCTTCATAGACAGCATCGGTGGTGTAATGATTAGCCTGCTTGTCTCAAAACTGACAGTATCACTACATAACTTATCTTCATAGACAGCATCGGTGGTGTAATGGTTAGCGTGCTTGTCTCAAAACTGACAGTATCACTACATAACTTATCTTCATAGACAGCATCAGTGGTGTAATGGTTAGCGTGCTTGTCTCAAAACTGACAGTATCACTACATAACTTATCTTCATAGACAGCATCAGTGGTGTAATGGTTAGCGTGCTTGTCTCAAAACTGACAGTATCACTACATAACTTATCTTCATAGACAGCATCGGTGGTGTAATGGTTAGCGTGCTTGTCTCAAAACTGACAGTATCACTACATAACTTACCTTCATAGACAGCATCGGTGGTGTAATGGTTAACGTTCTCTTCTCAGAACTGACAGTATCACTACATAACTTATCTTCATAGACAGCATCGGTGGTGTAATGGTTAGCGTGCTTGTCTCAAAACTGACAGTATCACTACATAACTTATCTTCATAGACAGCATCGGTGGCGTAATGGTTAACGTGCTTGTCTCAAAACTGACAGTATCACTACATAACTTACCTTCATAGACAGCATCGGTGGTGTAATGGTTAGCGTGCTTGTCTCAAAACTGACAGTATCACTACATAACTTATCTTCATAGACAGCATCGGTGGTGTAATGGTTAGCGTGCTTGTCTCAAAACTGACAGTATCACTACATAACTTACCTTCATAGACAGCATCAGTGGTGTAATGGTTAGCGTGCTTGTCTCAAAACTGACAGTATCACTACATAACTTATCTTCATAGACAGCATCAGTGGTGTAATGGTTAGCGTGCTCGTCTCAAAACTGACAGTATCACTACATAACTTATCTTCATAGACAGCATCGGTGGTGTAATGGTTAGCGTGCTTGTCTCAAAACTGACAGTATCACTACATAACTTACCTTCATAGACAGCATCGGTGGCGTAATGGTTAACGTGCTTGTCTCAAAACTGACAGTATCACTACATAACTTACCTTCATAGACAGCATCAGTGGTGTAATGGTTAGCGTGCTTGTCTCAAAACTGACAGTATCACTACATAACTTATCTTCATAGACAGCATCAGTGGTGTAATGGTTAGCGTGCTCGTCTCAAAACTGACAGTATCACTACATAACTTACCTTCATAGACAGCATCGATGGTGTAATGGTTAGCGTGCTCGTCTCAAAACTGACAGTATCACTACATAACTTATCTTCATAGACAGCATCGGTGGTTTAATGGTTAGCGTGCTTGTCTCAAAACTGACAGTATCACTACATAACTTATCTTCATAGACAGCATCAGTGGTGTAATGGTTAGCGTGCTTGTCTCAAAACTGACAGTATCACTACATAACTTATCTTCATAGACAGCATCGGTGGTGTAATGGTTAGCGTGCTTGTCTCAAAACTGACAGTATCACTACCTAACTTACCTTCATAGACAGCATCGGTGGTGTAATGGTTAGCGTGCTTGTCTCAAAACTGACAGTATCACTACATAACTTATCTTCATAGACAGCATCAGTGGTGTAATGGTTAGCGTGCTTGTCTCAAAACTGACAGTATCACTACATAACTTATCTTCATAGACAGCATCGGTGGTGTAATGGTTAGCGTGCTTGTCTCAAAACTGACAGTATCACTACCTAACTTACCTTCATAGACAGCATCGGTGGTGTAATGGTTAGCGTGCTTGTCTCAAAACTGACAGTATCACTACCTAACTTACCTTCATAGACAGCATCGGTGGTGTAATGGTTAGCGTGCTTGTCTCAAAACTGACAGTATCACTACCTAACTTACCTTCATAGACAGCATCGGTGGTGTAATGGTTAGCGTGCTTGTCTCAAAACTGACAGTATCACTACATAACTTATCATCACAGACAGCATCGGTGGTGTAATGGTTAGCGTGCTTGTCTCAAAACTGACAGTATCACTACATAACTTACCTTCATAGACAGCATCGGTGGTGTAATGGTTAGCGTGCTTGTCTCAAAACTGACAGTATCACTACATAACTTATCTTCATAGACAGCATCGGTGGTGTAATGGTTAGCGTGCTCATCTCAAAACTGACAGTATCACTACATAACTTATCTTCATAGACAGCATCGGTGGTGTAATGGTTAGCGTGCTTGTCTCAAAACTGACAGTATCACTACATAACTTATCTTCATAGACAGCATCAGTGGTGTAATGGTTAGCGTGCTTGTCTCAAAACTGACAGTATCACTACATAACTTACCTTCATAGACAGCATCGGTGGCGTAATGGTTAGCGTGCTCGTCTCAAAACTGACAGTATCACTACATAACTTATCTTCATAGACAGCATCGGTGGTGTAATGGTTAGCGTGCTTGTCTCAAAACTGACAGTATCACTACATAACTTATCTTCATAGACAGCATCGGTGGTGTAATGGTTAGCGTGCTCATCTCAAAACTGACAGTATCACTACATAACTTATCTTCATAGACAGCATCGGTGGTGTAATGGTTAGCGTGCTTGTCTCAAAACTGACAGCATCACTACATAACTTACCTTCATAGACAGCATCGGTGGTGTAATGGTTAGCGTTCTCATCTCAAAACTGACAGTATCACTACATAACTTATCTTCATAGACAGCATCGGTGGTGTAATGGTTAGCGTTCTCATCTCAAAACTGACAGTATCACTACATAACTTACCTTCATAGACAGCATCAGTGGTGTAATGGTTAGCGTGCTTGTCTCAAAACTTGACAGTATCACTACATAACTTACCTTCATAGACAGCATCGGTGGTGTAATGGTTAGCGTGCTTGTCTCAAAACTGACAGTATCACTACATAACTTATCTTCATAGACAGCATCGGTGGTGTAATGGTTAGCGTGCTTGTCTCAAAATTGACAGTATCACTACATAACTTATCTTCATAGACAGCATCAGTGGTGTAATGGTTAGCGTGCTTGTCTCAAAACTGACAGTATCACTACATAACTTATCTTCATAGACAGCATCGGTGGTGTAATGGTTAGCGTGCTTGTCTCAAAACTGACAGCATCACTACATAACTTATCTTCATAGACAGCATCGGTGGTGTAATGGTTAGCGTGCTTGTCTCAAAACTGACAGTATCACTACATAACTTATCTTCATAGACAGCATCGGTGGTGTAATGGTTAGCGTGCTTGTCTCAAAACTGACAGCATCACTACATAACTTACCTTCATAGACAGCATCGGTGGTGTAATGGTTAGCGTTCTCATCTCAAAACTGACAGTATCACTACATAACTTATCTTCATAGACAGCATCGGTGGTGTAATGGTTAGCGTTCTCATCTCAAAACTGACAGTATCACTACATAACTTACCTTCATAGACAGCATCAGTGGTGTAATGGTTAGCGTGCTTGTCTCAAAACTTGACAGTATCACTACATAACTTATCTTCATAGACAGCATCGGTGGTGTAATGGTTAGCGTGCTTGTCTCAAAACTGACAGTATCACTACATAACTTATCTTCATAGACAGCATCGGTGGTGTAATGGTTAGCGTGCTTGTCTCAAAACTGACAGTATCACTACATAACTTATCTTCATAGACAGCATCGGTGGCGTAATGGTTAGCGTGCTCATCTCAAAACTGACAGTATCACTACATAACTTACCTTCATAGACAGCATCGGTGGTGTAATGGTTAGCGTGCTTGTCTCAAAACTGACAGTATCACTACATAACTTACCTTCATAGACAGCATCGGTGGTGTAATGGTTAGCGTGCTTGTCTCAAAACTGACAGTATCACTACATAACTTACCTTCATAGACAGCATCGGTGGTGTAATGATTAGCGTGCTTGTCTCAAAACTGACAGTATCACTACATAACTTATCTTCATAGACAGCATCGGTGGTGTAATGGTTAGCGTGCTTGTCTCAAAACTGACAGTATCACTACATAACTTATCTTCATAGACAGCATCAGTGGTGTAATGGTTAGCGTGCTTGTCTCAAAACTGACAGTATCACTACATAACTTATCTTCATAGACAGCATCGGTGGTGTAATGGTTAGCGTGCTTGTCTCAAAACTGACAGTATCACTACATAACTTATCTTCATAGACAGCATCGGTGGTGTAATGGTTAGCGTGCTCATCTCAAAACTGACAGTATCACTACATAACTTACCTTCATAGACAGCATCGGTGGTGTAATGGTTAGCGTGCTTGTCTCAAAACTGACAGTATCACTACATAACTTACCTTCATAGACAGCATCGGTGGTGTAATGGTTAGCGTGCTTGTCTCAAAACTGACAGTATCACTACATAACTTACCTTCATAGACAGCATCGGTGGTGTAATGATTAGCGTGCTTGTCTCAAAACTGACAGTATCACTACATAACTTATCTTCATAGACAGCATCGGTGGTGTAATGGTTAGCGTGCTTGTCTCAAAACTGACAGTATCACTACATAACTTATCTTCATAGACAGCATCAGTGGTGTAATGGTTAGCGTGCTTGTCTCAAAACTGACAGTATTACTACATAACTTATCTTCATAGACAGCATCGGTGGTGTAATGGTTAGCGTGCTTGTCTCAAAACTGACAGTATCACTACATAACTTATCTTCATAGACAGCATCTGTGGTGTAATGGTTAGCATGCTTGTCTCAAAACTGACAGTATCACTACATAACTTATCTTCATAGACAGCATCGGTGGTGTAATGGTTAGCGTGCTTGTCTCAAAACTGACAGTATCACTACATAACTTATCTTCATAGACAGCATCGGTGGTGTAATGGTTAGCGTGCTTGTCTCAAAACTGACAGTATCACTACATAACTTACCTTCATAGACAGCATCGGTGGTGTAATGGTTAGCGTGCTTGTCTCAAAACTGACAGTATCACTACATAACTTATCTTCATAGACAGCATCGGTGGTGTAATGGTTAGCATGCTGGTCTCAAAACTGACAGTATCACTACATAACTTATCTTCACAGACAGCATCGGTGGTGTAATGGTTAGCGTGCTTGTCTCAAAACTGACAGTATCACTACATAACTTATCTTCATAGACAGCATCAGTGGTGTAATGGTTAGCGTGCTCATCTCAAAACTGACAGTATCACTACATAACTTATCTTCATAGACAGCATCGGTGGTGTAATGGTTAGCGTGCTTGTCTCAAAACTGACAGTATCACTACATAACTTATCTTCATAGACAGCATCGGTGGTGTAATGGTTAGCGTGCTTGTCTCAAAACTGACAGTATCACTACATAACTTATCTTCATAGACAGCATCAGTGGTGTAATGGTTAGCGTGCTTGTCTCAAAACTGACAGTATCACTACATAACTTATCTTCATAGACAGCATCGGTGGTGTAATGGTTAGCGTGCTCGTCTCAAAACTGACAGTATCACTACATAACTTATCTTCATAGACAGCATCAGTGGTGTAACGGTTAGCGTGCTTGTCTCAAAACTGACAGTATCACTACATAACTTATCTTCATAGACAGCATCAGTGGTGTAACGGTTAGCGTGCTTGTCTCAAAACTGACAGTATCACTACATAACTTATCTTCATAGACAGCATCAGTGGTGTAATGGTTAGCGTGCTTGTCTCAAAACTGACAGTATCACTACATAACTTACCTTCATAGACAGCATCGATGGTGTAATGGTTAGCGTGCTCGTCTCAAAACTGACAGTATCACTACATAACTTACCTTCATAGACAGCATCGGTGGTGTAATGGTTAGCGTGCTTGTCTCAAAACTGACAGTATCACTACATAACTTACCTTCATAGACAGCATCAGTGGTGTAATGGTTAGCGTGCTCGTCTCAAAACTGACAGTATCACTACATAACTTATCTTCATAGACAGCATCGGTGGTTTAATGGTTAGCGTGCTTGTCTCAAAACTGACAGTATCACTACATAACTTACCTTCATAGACAGCATCGGTGGTGTAATGGTTAGCGTGCTTGTCTCAAAACTGACAGTATCACTACATAACTTATCTTCATAGACAGCATCGATGGTGTAATGGTTAGCGTGCTTGTCTCAAAACTGACAGTATCACTACATAACTTATCTTCATAGACAGCATCGGTGGTGTAATGGTTAGCGTGCTTGTCTCAAAACTGACAGTATCACTACATAACTTACCTTCATAGACAGCATCAGTGGTGTAATGGTTAGCGTGCTTGTCTCAAAACTGACAGTATCACTACATAACTTATCTTCATAGACAGCATCGGTGGTGTAATGGTTAGCGTGCTCATCTCAAAACTGACAGTATCACTACATAACTTATCTTCATAGACAGCATTGGTGGTGTAATGGTTAGCGTGCTTGTCTCAAAACTGACAGTATCACTACATAACTTATCTTCATAGACAGCATCGGTGGTGTAATGGTTAGCGTGCTTGTCTCAAACCTGACAGTATCACTACATAACTTATCTTCATAGACAGCATCGGTGGTGTAATGGTTAGCGTGCTTGTCTCAAAACTTACAGTATCACTACATAACTTATCTTCATAGACAGCATCGGTGGTGTAATGGTTAGCGTGCTTGTCTCAAAACTGACAGTATCACTACATAACTTACCTTCATAGACAGCATCGGTGGTGTAATGGTTAGCGTGCTTGTCTCAAAACTGACAGTATCACTACATAACTTATCTTCATAGACAGCATCGATGGTGTAATGGTTAGCGTGCTTGTCTCAAAACTGACAGTATCACTACATAACTTATCTTCATAGACAGCATCGGTGGTGTAATGGTTAGCGTGCTTGTCTCAAAACTGACAGTATCACTACATAACTTACCTTCATAGACAGCATCAGTGGTGTAATGGTTAGCGTGCTCGTCTCAAAACTGACAGTATCACTACATAACTTATCTTCATAGACAGCATCGGTGGTGTAATGGTTAGCGTGCTTGTCTCAAAACTGACAGTATCACTACATAACTTATCTTCATAGACAGCATCGGTGGCGTAATGGTTAGCGTGCTTGTCTCAAAACTGACAGTATCACTACATAACTTATCTTCATAGACAGCATCAGTGGTGTAATGGTTAGCGTGCTTGTCTCAAAACTGACAGTATCACTACATAACTTACCTTCATAGACAGCATCAGTGGTGTAATGGTTAGCGTGCTCGTCTCAAAACTGACAGTATCACTACATAACTTACCTTCATAGACAGCATCGGTGGTGTAATGGTTAGCGTGCTTGTCTCAAAACTGACAGTATCACTACATAACTTATCTTCATAGACAGCATCGGTGGTGTAATGGTTAGCGTGCTTGTCTCAAAACTGACAGTATCACTACATAACTTTCCTTCATAGACAGCATCGGTGGTGTAATGGTTAGCGTGCTTGTCTCAAAACTGACAGTATCACTACATAACTTACCTTCATAGACAGCATCGGTGGTGTAATGGTTAGCGTGCTCATCTCAAAACTGACAGTATCACTACATAACTTATCTTCATAGACAGCATCGGTGGTGTAATGGTTAGCGTGCTCATCTCAAAACTGACAGTATCACTACATAACTTTCCTTCATAGACAGCATCGGTGGTGTAATGATTAGCGTGCTTGTCTCAAAACTGAGAGTATCACTACATAACTTATCTTCATAGACAGCATCGGTGGTGTAATGGTTAGCGTGCTTGTCTCAAAACTGACAGTATCACTACATAACTTACCTTCATAGACAGCATCAGTGGTGTAATGGTTAGCGTGCTTGTCTAAAAACTGACAGTATCACTACATAACTTATCTTCATAGACAGCATCGGTGGTGTAATGGTTAGCGTGCTTGTCTCAAAACTGACAGTATCACTACATAACTTATCTTCATAGACAGCATTGGTGGTGTAATGGTTAGCGTGCTTGTCTCAAAACTGACAGTATCACTACATAACTTATCTTCATAGACAGCATCTGTGGTGTAATGGTTAGCATGCTTGTCTCAAAACTGACAGTATCACTACATAACTTACCTTCATAGACAGCATCGGTGGTGTAATGGTTAACGTGATCGTCTCCAGTGCAGTAGAAATGGTGTTTTGAGCCCCGGTCAGGTCAAACCAAAGACTATAAAATTGGAATTTGTTGCTTCTCCACTAAGCATACAGCACTAAGGAGTAAGAACAAAGACTTCTTGGCTCTGAATCAGAATAATGTGTCAGAGTGGAGCAACATGAATACCCCCTGATTGTTGTTTCAGTGAGCTAGCACTATAAAAAAATCCAATTAAGCGTGTTGGTCGAGTACAAAGGAGATATCATCATCAAAGTAACACTTGGTCTCACCATGATATAGCTGAAAATAAACTCATTTAGCATTAAACAACAATCACTCACTCACTCCTTATCTATCATATCATAGCTATTATTGTATGGTAGTGAGATTTCTACCTATTCATTCATCTCTTATCACCACTAAGGTTTGTGATTTGACTACAACCTTTGGTATAAACATATTTTATTAATTAATTCAATATTATACATTATGATAATACACATATAAATTATATATACATTTAAATTAATCAATAGGATTCGGAAACAAGTGGTTAAACTTATATTAATCCGTATCCCTGTTGTTATCTGGTGTTCAAGGTTTAATTAGTATCGAAAGGTAGAAGTGTATTGAGAATTATCAAGTGTTAATCAGTCGTTGTCAATGTTATTTGGTGTGCTTTAGTAAGAAAAAAATAAATAAATAAAAAGAAACAAACAAATGAAGTGTAAAAGTGCAAGTGCTTTTTTTTAATTTTTTTTTTACATGTTTAAGTTGTGTGAATATGGTTAGGAGGTGAATCGTTTACTACTTATGATGAACTTCTGCACGTTTAAGAATATATCTGTATTTAGAGTATTCGTTAAGTCTGTAGAGCCAAACAATAATAAATCCGTATTTAAGTTAATTGGTAAATTAATGGTGTGAATATATCTCAGTCTTGTTGCATTGTGACGGGGACAATGTAGCAGAAAATGGGCCGTGGTTTCTGTTGCCCCACATTGACAAAATGGGGAATTTACAATGTTTTTACGAAATAAGTGATGATTGAGAGAGCTGCATTGCATATGCAACCTAGCGTGTAAAATTTGTCCCAGTCGAGTACCAATATAATAATAAATGGGTTTAGTATTGTTTTGGGGTTGAAGATTTGATTTAATTATCTGAACAGATCTGCTTGATTTAATATTTTGTGGCTGTTTGTTCCATAGTTGTACACTGGAGGGTATGAAATAGCTTGCGTAGAGCGATGTTCGAGTGCGTACTGGAGGAATACGTGAGGTATGACGAGTATTGTGGTCATGGATCATGCCGAAATTTTGCGGAATTAAGTTACTAAGATATTGAGGAGTTAGATTATTTGACATCTTATAAAAAGGTGTACTTGATACATCCTTATGTGGTATAAATACACCTCACCACAGCTGACAGTTTATTTATAATGTTCATGCTTTCATATTTCTAAGATGTTTTAAATACCAGATTTGAATGGATCATAATGTTTACTATTCTATAAATATCCCATATATATATACTCTACAGTAATGGTAGCCGGAACTTTTGAGCCGTAATGAAAGCGGGAGGTTTGGCGCTTTAAAATCTGATTCAACCCACCATTTCTTTAGAAATGCCAGTACCAAGTCAGGGTCATTACTGTTTTCACAGTTTTCCAGTTGTTGACTGATTTTGTCTGTTTATATACTTATGAGTTTTGACTTTCCCTTTGTAAGATTGTTCGGAGTTCGGTAATTTTGTTATTACCCTTATTCATCCCTAAATATGATTAAGATGTGTAACATGATTATGTCTTACCTAAAACAGAACTTCTCTAAGAAACCTCCTAATGGTATATCTTGTCCACTGTAGAAAGGCATTGAAAGAAGTCTGAAATAAAATGGCAGATTGATCAAAGATTATCAGTGTCATATGTGTTTTGAATCCCATGGTATTACAGTAAAACCTGTCTAAACTGAATCCCTAAGGGACTGAAGAATTTGTTCAGTTTAGACAGGTATTCAGTTTACGCAGGTTCAAATTACATAGACAATTAGTAAATGGGATTGTAAAGTCTGTCTGGTTTACTCAGGGTTCAGTAGATGGGATTGTAAAGTCTGTCTGGTTTACTCAGGGTTCAGTAGATGGGACTGTAAAGTCTGTCTGGTTTACTCAGGGTTCAGTAGATGGGATTGTAAAGTCTGTCTGGTTTACTCAGGGTTCAGTAGATGGGACTGTAAAGTCTGTCTGGTTTACTCAGGGTTCAGTAGATGGGACTGTAAAGTCTGTCTGGTTTACTCAGGGTTCAGTAGATGGGATTGTAGTCTGTCTGGTTTACTCAGGGTTCAGTAGATGGGATTGTAAAGTCTGTCTGGTTTACTCAGGGTTCAGTAGATGGGACTGTAAAGTCTGTCTGGTTTACTCAGGGTTCAGTAGATGGGATTGTAGTCTGTCTGGTTTACTCAGGGTTCAGTAGATGGGATTGTAAAGTCTGTCTGGTTTACTCAGGGTTCAGTAGATGGGACTGTAAAGTCTGTCTGGTTTACTCAGGGTTCAGTAGATGGGACTGTAAAGTCTGTCTGGTTTACTCAGGGTTCAGCAGATGGGACTGTAAAGTCTATCTGGCTTACTCAGGGTTCAGCAGATGGGATTGTAAAGTCTGTCTGATTTACTCAGGGTTCAGTAGATGGGACTGTAAAGTCTGTCTGGTTTACTCAGGGTTCAGTAGATGGGACTGTAAAGTCTGTCTGGTTTACTCAGGGTTCAGTAGATGGGATTGTAAAGTCTGTCTGGTTTACTCAGGGTTCAGTAGATGGGACTGTAAAGTCTGTCTGGTTTACTCAGGGTTCAGTAGATGGGACTGTAAAGTCTGTCTGGTTTACTCAGGGTTCAGTAGATGGGATTGTAAAGTCTGTCTGGTTTACTCAGGGTTCAGTAGATGGGACTGTAAAGTCTGTCTGGTTTACTCAGGGTTCAGTAGATGGGACTGTAAAGTCTGGTTTACTCAGGGTTCAGTAGATGGGACTGTAAAGTCTGTCTGGTTTACTCAGAGTTCAGTAGATGGGACTGTAGTTTGTCTGGTTTACTCAGGGTTCAGTAGATGGGATTGTAAAGTCTGTCTGGTTTACTCAGGGTTCGGGTTAGATAGGTTTCACTGTATATTGAACCCGGGTCAAAATACCATATGACATGGTTGACACCGATATGTGATAGATTCAACGACACAATCACATTAAATAATCAAATCTCTCAAATTTTTCCCATGGTTCATATTTCTAAACCTTCGATTTGAATATTAAAGTAATCTCAAAGACTTTCTAATAAACAGTTAAATATCAGACAGATGAAGTTTTCTACATTTTACTGTTTTTTTATGTTCATATTTAATATTGTTCAACACTATTTTAAAACTGCAAAAATGTGTGAACATGAACTAGATTTACAAAAAAAACATACATAAACAATATTAGTGCAGCATCTTAAAATATAAAGTTAATGTGTATGAGGCTTAAAAACTGGGATAAAGGAGAGGTTCACCAAGCCTTTCCTCAGGTTTGTGTGTATGAGGCTTAAAAACTGGGATAAAGGAGAGGTTCACCAAGCCTTTCCTCAGGTTTGTGTGTATGAGGCTTAAAAACTGGGATAAAGGAGAGGTTCACCAAGCCTTTCCTCAGGTTTGTGTGTATGAGGCTTAAAAACTGGGATAAAGGAGAGGTTTACCAAGCCTTTCCTCAGGTTTGTGTGTATGAGGCTTAAAAACTGGGATAAAGGAGAGGTTCACCAAGCCTTTCCTCAGGTTTGTGTGTATGAGGCTTAAAAACTGGGATAAAGGAGAGGTTCACCAAGCCTTTCCTCAGGTTTGTGTGTACGAGGCTTAAAAACTGGGATAAAGGAGAGGTTCACCAAGCCTTTCCTCAGGTTTGTGTGTATGAGGCTTAAAAACTGGGATAAAGGAGAGGTTCACCAAGCCTTTCCTCAGGTTTGTGTGTATGAGGCTTAAAAACTGGGATAAAGGAGAGGTTCACCAAGCCTTTCCTCAGGTTTGTGTGTATGAGGCTTAAAAACTGGGATAAAGGAGATGATCACCAAGCCTTTCCTCAGGTTTGTGTGTATGAGGCTTAAAAACTGGGATAAAGGAGAGGTTCACCAAGCCTTTCCTCAGGTTTGTGTGTATGAGGCTTAAAAACTGGAATAAAGGAGAGGTTCACCAAGCCTTTCCTCAGGTTTGTGTGTATGAGGCTTAAAAACTGGGATAAAGGAGAGGTTTACCAAGCCTTTCCTCAGGTTTGTGTGTATGAGGCTTAAAAACTGGGATAAAGGAGAGGTTCACCAAGCCTTTCCTCAGGTTTGTGTGTATGAGGCTTAAAAACTGGGATAAAGGAGAGGTTCACCAAGCCTTTCCTCAGGTTTGTGTGTATGAGGCTTAAAAACTGGGATAAAGGAGAGGTTCACCAAGCCTTTCCTCAGGTTTGTGTGTATGAGGCTTAAAAACTGGGATAAAGGAGAGGTTCACCAAGCCTTTCCTCAGGTTTGTGTCGTATACACATTAACTGTCTATTTTAAGACACTGCATTGTGTTTATCCTGCAGAAAAATCACATTAATCCATCAATGTTTATATTTTGAATTAACTTATATAATTATCCCTTAATTGCCCCTTTTGATATTTTCTGTCAACAGGAAGTGAACTGGATTTACAACTAGGTTTCCAAAGCTCAACAGGTAACATGTGGCAGGGGTACAAGAAAAAGCTATGTTTCGGTATGTGACAATATATAACAAACATTTACACAGTCAATGCAATCTGCCTACTCAAATAGAACAAGATCAGGATAAATAATAGATGAGTGAGTATAACATAATAATAATGAAGCTACATTTAAAATAACTGATGAGTTGCCACACGAATGATGTATACAATGATTGCTATACATACTGGGGAGGCATAAAAAGGGATGGCATACTTAGTGAGGAACGAATAGAGTTAACAAACTTATTACAAACACACATCAGAATTACAATACTTGCCAAGGAGGTACATATGGGTGGACTTACTTATTGAGGGAACACAGGGTTTGTATGTTTACTGCAGAAAGAATACTAGGGTTGATATGTATAAAGAAGGGCCACATAACAACTGACATACTTACTGAGGAGGCACACAAGGGTTGACATACTTACTGAGGAGGCACACAAGGGTTGACATACTTACTGAGGAGGCACACAAGGGTTGACATACTTACTGAGGAGGCACACAAGGGTTGACATACTTACTGAAGAGGCACACAAGGGTGGACATACTTACTGAGGAGGCATGCAAGGGTTGACATACTTAATGAGGAGGCACACAAGGGTTGACATACTTACTGAGGAGGCACACAATGGTTGACATACTTACTGAGGAGGCACACAATGGTTGACATACTTACTGAGGAGGCACGCAAGGGTTGATATACTTACTGAGGAGGCACACAAGGGTTGACATACTTACTGAAGAGGCACACAATGGTTGACATACTTACTGAGGAGGCACACAATGGTTGACATACTTACTGAAGAGGCACACAATGGTTGACATACTTACTGAGGAGGCACACAAGGGTTGATATACTTACTTAAGAGGCACACAATGGTTGACATACTTACTGAGGAGGCACACAATGGTTGACATACTTACTGAGGAGGCACACAAGGGTTGACATACTTACTGAGGAGGCACACAATGGTTGACATACTTACTGAGGAGGCACACAAGGGTTGACATACTTACTGAGGAGGCACACAATGGTTGACATACTTACTGAGGAGGTACACAAGGGTTGATATACTTACTGAGGAGGCACACAAGGATTGACATACTTACTGAGGAGGCACACAAGGGTTGACATACATACTGAGGAGGCACACAAGGGTTGACATACTTACTGAGGAGGCACACAAGGGTTGATATACTTACTGAGGAGGCACACAAGGGTTGATATACTTACTGAGGAGGCACACAAGGGTTGATATTGTTGCGAGTTTGCGGTTACTCGTAATCACGTTTGTTTACTTTTTGAAATACTTCGGGAATTTTCACGTGTTTTGTGCAAGCAGAACCATTTGACCACTGGTTGACAGTTATCGTGAATATTTGAGGTTTGTTTATTTAATTATGAGTATTTATTACTTAATTGCTAACTGTATAATGCATTTATTCATCTGTAATCCCTCACATTCCAGTTAGATACTTTGTTGTTTACTACGTCAGCCATTAATAATTTAACGTATTTGTGTATTGGCGGGAATTCTCGCGAGACGTTATTTTATTGAGCAGATGTTTGATTGGCTAAGACCAGGGGGTGGGACCAATAAATAGGGGTCTTGATCAGCCTTCGGCAGAATCTTTTCTCATTGCTGTTCAAGAGCAGACGTTAATTTCTTAGCAAAGCAATATAAATCAGCCTTCGTCAGCCTTCATAAACATGGCTCATAGAGGAGTTGAGAAAATGAGAAACCAGTTGGGAATGGTAATTGTTTAAACCGGCGAAATTGATGCCGATATTTAAATTAGCCATGTGCTTGATTATCTGCTCTTGAGGTCAGCCTTCCTGATTCGCTAATAATCAGCCTTCGACCTGAAAACCTATTTAAGCTCTATTTTGCATATATATAGTAAAGCTATAGTAAAGTTTGACGGAAAGTCATATTTTTGCAAAGTTTAAGAAACTTTGTGTTTAAATTACTTAATAAATATTTTTAAAGGCTGAAGCCAGTGAAGGCTGAAATCAGCCTTCATCCAATTTTGTAAAAATCAGCCTTCATCCAAATTTGTACAAATCAGCCTTCATCCAAATTTGTACAAATCAGCCTTCATATGTTTAGAGGGATTACAGTACTTATTTGTTCAACAAATATTAATGTGCAATAATTATAGTATATTACTATCTAATATATATACATAAAGTAGAATTAAACTTTGTGCTTAAATTACTTAATAAATATTTCTAAAGGCTGAAGGCTGAAATCAGCCTTCATCCAATTTTGTACAAATCAGCCTTCATATGTTTAGAGGGATTACAGTACTTATTGGTTCAACAAATATTAATGTGTAATAATTATATAGTATATTACTATCTAATATATATCTACATAAAGTAGAATTCAACTTATCCTGACTTATATTCTTATTTATCAACCTATAGCCACTTCAAAGGATCCATGCAAATTATTGTTCCTGTTTCAGCCTTCTGAATTTGGCTTAAGGGGGCTAAACGGCAACATTGGTGTCAGAAGTGGGATTCTTTTTAAAAAATAAAGATAATTTGAAGTTGGTGGTTGAGAGAAAAAAAAAAAAAAAATAAAAATCTTAAAATTTTCATTTGAAAATTGAAAATAAATATGGATGATTCCCATGAAGTAATCATAAATACTACACCCTCTAGAGATATAGAAGGGGACCAAGATAATACTTTACCATTAAATGATTCTTTTATTGAATTAAATGGTGAAAATAGAAATACCAGGATGTCTGACCCCAAAGAGCAGATAAAAAGCAGAAATATACAGCTAGATAATATTTTTGATGAAGTAAATGAATTGAAAGGAATTTTCAAAGATGCTTGGGAAGACATATGTAATGATTTCACACAATGCAGACAAGAATTTGCATCAAAGTTTGAGCATTTGACCAATAAGGTAAATACAGATATAGTAGATATAAAGGGTCGTATAAATGCAATAGATCAAATAATTGAACAGAATAAAGTTACAATTAAAGAGGCATCTGATGCTTTAAAAAGATCAAAGGAAGAAAAGAGAGTAGTATCTGATGAACTTTCTCACACTCAAGAAATAGACAATAAATTCAAGTCAAATACATTACTTGAACAAACACATTTCAATACAAACACAAAAAGTACTGAAAATGTTAATCATAATTCTATAGACTTGGATAGACATCTGGTACCAAGAGATTCACCACCAGTGGTTAATTGCAAAAATAATAGAAATATTAGTATGAAGCCTCAATTATATGATGGGGATGATGACTTAAATGAGTATTTAGCTCAATTTGAAATTTTTAGCAGAAATTAATAACTGGGACTATATTACAAAGTCCTTGTATTTGGCAGGTAGTTTAAAAGGGGGAGCAAGAGCTCTACTTAATGAACTAGACAGGGGTCAAAGAAGGGATTATGATAGTTTAGTTAAGGTATTAAACAATAGATATGGTTCGGCAGAAAGGTCTGAATTATATAGAGCAAAACTACAAACTAGAATAAGAGGGAAAGATGAGACTTTGCCTGAATTAGCGTAAAGTATTAAGAAACTAACAAGGCTGGCATATCCTATTGCTCATTCTACCCTAATTAGTGTTCTTTCATTAGAACATTTCATTGATGCTATACCAGATGGGGATATAAGACTTCGTCTAAGAGAAGTTAACCCTAAAAACATCAATGAAGCTGAAACTTTGGCAGTCAGACTTGAGACTTTGAAACTCGCCGATAGACAAAAAGGGAGAATGATTAGGAAAGTGGGAGAACAAGCCCCTGATCTAAACCCTGTCAAAATACATAATTCAGAAGACAATATCAAACACCTTAAAGATAATTTTCAGGAGTTAAAGAAGGAAATGAGTTCTTTCACTAAGGAAATTAGAGATATGGTCCAAAATAGACTGGGCAATACAGGTTATATTGGGGAGGTTAAAAGAAATAACCCACAAAGCTCAAATAACTATCAACATTATCAAAATCGACAAACCAGAAATAATGGTAAATTCAATAGAAATTGGGGTAATAGTACCAATAATAATTTCAATAGGAATTATGACCAAAATACAATGAACCAGGGAAACCAATGGAGGTCGGGCTCGGGGGCCAGAGCCAGGCATCTTCAAGAAGGCCCCAGACAATAAAAATTAATGAAACTTGGGCTAATAATGAGGGACTTTTTGTAAAAGCTAAACTACAAAATAAATGTTTGGCATTTTTAATTGATACAGGTGCTAATGTAACAATATTGAGCAAACAGTTTATAGAAAACATTCAACCCTCATTATTGTCGCAGGTTAATCCTGTGAATGTTCACCTAGTTACTGCTACAGGTGAAACCTCACCTTTCATTGGACAGATTAATGTCCAAATTTCTTTAGGAAAGAAATTTTATCAGCACAATGTATTTATTGCTGATATAAGTAATGAAGGCATCCTAGGGATGGATTTCTTAGCTGCTAATAACTGTGATGTTCACTTAAGTGAAAACAGTTTATGCTTAAAAGGGGAGTCAATTCCTTTATTTCATTATGCCAGTAATGCAAAATCATGTTGCAGAATTTCAATAAGGGAGACAACTTATGTTCCTCCAAATACTGAAATAATTGCTAAAGGCCAATTAATGGACCTTATTAGTAAAGATCTAGTGGGGTTAGTTGAACACACAGATAAATTTGTAAATAAAAATGGGTTACTTTTAGCAAGAGCTATAATAAATCTGAATAAAGAGGAAATACCTCTTAGGATTGTTAATGTAAATGACACTCCTTGTACTATATATAAAGGTACTATAGTAGCTACTTGTGAATTGATAAAAGAAACAGACATTCAGGAAAATAAAGATGTAAATATGTCTAATGTGCAACATGATGTCAAAAAGGTGGCAACATTACCCTCACATATTGAGAATGTCTATGAAAGGGGCATAACTTGCTTAGACGAAAACCAACAAAAATCTTATAAAGATCTTTTGGTAGAGTTCCAAACGATTTTCTCAAAATCAGAAGATGATATTGGCTTGACCAATTTAGTGGAACATACAATAAATACGGGGGATCACCGTCCTGTCCGTCAAAGACCTAGACGAATACCTCTAGCTAAAATAAAAGAGGCAGATGAAGCAATTCAGAATATGGTCAAACAAGAAGTAATTGAACAATCTATGAGTCCCTGGAATTCTAATCCTGTATTGGTTAGAAAAAGTGATGGTAGTTTAAGGTTTTGCATAGATTTTAGGGGTGTGAATGATATAACAGTCAAAGATTCACATCCACTCCCAAGAATCGATGATACAATAGATGCACTATCTGGTGCAAAATATTTTTCAACAGCTGATTTAAAGTCAGGATATTATCAAATTCCTGTGGCTGAGAAAGATAGACATAAAACTGCTTTTTCCTTCCCAGGGGGAGGACTTTGGCAATTTAAGCGAATGCCTATGGGATTAAGCAACAGTGCCCCAGTATTTGAGAGATTGATGGAAAGGGTGCTCTCTGGGCTAACATGGAAAACTTGCTTAGTTTATCTTGATGATATTATTATATTTTCAAGAACTTTTGAAAACCACTTAGCTAATTTAAGAGAGGTGTTTGAGAGATTGAAAGAAGCTCATCTAAAACTCAGTCCTAAGAAATGTCATTTTTTCAAAACAAAAGTGAAATTTTTAGGTCATATAGTGAGTGATGAGGGGGTATCAACTGACCCTGGCAAAATAAAGGCAGTAAAAGACTGGCCTATTCCAAGAAATGTAAAAGAGGTTCGAAGTTTTCTTGGTTTAACATCTTACTATAGAAAATTTATTTACAAATATGCAGATAAAGCTAAAGCTTTACACAAAATTACTGAGAAAAATCAGAAATTTACATGGACAGAAGATTGTCAAAAGTCATTTGATGCATTAAAACAAGCTTTGATAAGTGCCCCTATTCTAGCATATCCAACTAGGGAAGATTTCTTTATTTTGGACACAGATGCTAGTAATGTGGGAATGGGTTCTGTATTGTCCCAAGTTCAAGACGGGCAAGAAAAAGTTATCAGCTATTACAGCAAATCTTTTAACAAAGCAGAGAGGAAATATTGTGTTACAAGAAGGGAACTTCTTGCAGTAGTGGCATCTATTAAAAACTTTCATCATTATTTATATGGAAGAAAATTTAAAGTTAGAAGTGATCATGGAGCACTTAGCTGGCTTTTCAATTTTAAGAACCCAGAGGGACAATTAGCCCGTTGGTTTGAAATTTTAGCATCCTATGATTTTAGGATAGAACATAGGGCTGGGCGATCTCATAATAATGCAGATGCTTTAAGCAGGCGCCCATGTCAAGAAACTTGTTGTCCCTATTGCTTAAGAGCAGAGAGAAACTATGATAATCAATTATCTGAAACCAAGGTATCAGCTGAAAATATAAGGACTGATCCAAACAAATCTCCTGAGGAGAATTGTTTAAATTGTTTAGATAAGTCAGTTGATGATTCCAATGATCTAGAAATAAATACAGTTCAAGTATGTTTTGGTCAAAATGATATTGGTCCAAATAATGAGAACAACTCAAAATGCATACCATGTTTGATATGTGATTCTTGCCAATTGGTTCAAGAAGTTCAACATGAAAGAAGTATTAAAGGGAGTTCTCAAAAGGGTGAACATATCAGAAAAAGTTTAAAACAGAACATAGGTATAAGAAAATCTTACTCAGGGAAACATGATATTCCTTGTAATCTGGAAACTGAGGGCAAAAGTGTCGTACTTCCTAAATTACTGGAACATGTAAGAGTAAGCACCCGAGCAAAGAGCTATGATGAAACAATGCAGGATAAGGACAATATAAAGACCTTACAGCAAAATGATGAAATATTAAGTCAGATCTTTCTTTGGAAAAGTAATAATAAAAAGCCAACTTGGTCAGATATTTCTCATACGAGTCCTGAGATAAAATTTTATTGGTCCAGATTAAAAATTCCTTCATTATCAAAGATGAAATATTGTATAGAAAATGGGAAAGTAATGATGGTAAAAATTATGATTTACATCTAGTTATTCCCAAAAGCTTGAACGGTTTTGTGTTAAACCAAGTTCATAACACACTGACAGGAGGTCATTTGGGAGTCAGAAAAACTTTATACAAGATCAAAAAGAGATACTTCTGGTATCAAATTAGAAATGATGTAAAGAATTGGTGTTCAAAATGTGATACTTGTGCTATGAAAAAGGCACCACATCGAAAACCAAAAGCCTCTATGTGTAAATACCTGGTGGGTGCTCCTTGGGAGAGAATGGCAATTGATATATTGGGACCTCTTCCTCGGACAGATAACGGTAATAAATACATAATGGTGGTTGGGGACTATTTCACAAAGTGGATGGAAGCAATTCCAATACCTGATGCTGAAGCTAAGACTGTAGCAGATAAATTTGTAGAAAGAATAGTTTCTATTTTTGGTATCCCCTTACAAATTCACTCTGACCAAGAGTCAAATTTTGAATCAAAAGTATTTAAAGAAATGTGTATAATTTTGGGTATACACAAAACAAGAACAACTCCTTCAAGGCCACAATCTGATGGCATGATTGAAAAATTTAATTCCACATTAGAAACTATGTTATCAGCTTTTGTCAGAGAAAATCAAAGAGATTGGGATGAATATGTCTATTTATTGATGTTGGCCTATAGGTCATCAGAACATGAAAGCATAGGGACTTCACCCAATTCTATGATGTTTGGAAGAGAATTAAATTTG
Source organism: Bathymodiolus brooksi (assembly GCA_963680875.1). Taxonomy (NCBI): domain Eukaryota; kingdom Metazoa; phylum Mollusca; class Bivalvia; order Mytilida; family Modiolidae; genus Bathymodiolus; species Bathymodiolus brooksi. The sequence continues at coordinate 124,481,694 of OY804580.1, read as the reverse complement.
CCTGTAGATTTGTTGTTGGGTAGATTATCTGGGAATGATTCCAATTCAGGAATGATATCTAATTATGCAAATAATTTATCTGATAAATTAGAGAAAATTCATGTCTTTGCAAGAAAGAAGTTGCAATTGTCAAGTGACAACATGAAAAAGAAATATGATATTGGATCTAAAATGCAAAATATTGTAGAAGGATCAGCTGTGTGGTTACATAATCCACACAGAACAAAGGGACTATGTCCAAAGTTACAAAGAAATTGGGATGGTCCATACATAGTGATAGATAAAATAAATGATGTTATTTATCGTATTAGAAAAGGACCAAAGTATAAACCAAAGGTGGTACACCAAGATAGGTTAAAATCCTACAAAGGTGAACATCCTCCACTGTGGGAATAGGATTAATAAATGAAACAGGATACCAAGCGAATGGAATATCTTGGTATCAGAGAAAGTATATCCAGTCCAATATTAAGATAGAAATAAATAAGATACATATGAAATTATAAATCCTAAAAATATTTCATATATTGTCATTACAGGTTACAGTATATAGATGTGGAATATGTAAGGATTATAATTTCGATCAGTCAATAAGGTGCAAGAGGCACATGACTGAAAAACACTCTGGCTATGGATGGCGGTGTCAGGAGTGCCGAATAGTATTTGCTCGTCAGTTGCCTCGACACAAAAACTGTCAAGGAGAACTAGAGCTAATTAATAGGACTACCATGACCTGCACGAGAGAGGAGAAGGAGGCATATGAGGGATTTCAAAGAAACAGAGGTGACAAGGTCATTCTCGTTAGAATGTCATGTGCAGAAAAAATGAATCTAACAAATGACCAAAGAAGCAGGTCACACAATAAAAGGGAAGGTCTTCAAAAATGTAAAAATGAGTCCAAAGAAAAGAGCAGTATTGGAAAATGTATACAGACCAATGAAAATGAACTTTGGAGAGAAGAGTTGGTGCCGTGACCAGGAGAAGAAAGAAGAATTCCGTAGGCCGATACAGATAACACCTGTCAAAATACTACCGGTAACACCAGTCAAAATTCCAGCTGCTGCTGGTAAGGCTCATGAAGAGCCCAGTAAGACTGTGGGTCCAGCTGGTGATAGTCTGTACCAGAGTCTGAGAGAAGAAAAGAAATTAATGGTGGATAGGGAAGTATCATCAACGTCGTCGGAAAAAGGAGAAATATCAATAATGGAAGAAGGAGAATTCAGTGATGATGATGATGATGATGATGATATGAATGATTTACAAGATAATAGTGAAAAAAAAGACAATGATACAAATGAGGATAGGGTGAAAGTAACAGAAGTAGTTGACATGTCGGAAATAAGCAGCAGTAAAACAGAACATATCTACACAGCAGCACCAACTAGAATCTTGAAACTAGGGCAAATAGGCAAAGGACAGAAAACCAGATTCATGTTTAACATTGGGGGGATGAAATTTGAAACCTGTGCCAACACAATTAACAATGTTCCAGATTCCGTTTTATTCGAACTTATAAACACAAATTCAACCGTCAAACCATACTTAGTGGAAGGTAGATCAACTTATTTTATTGACCGCGACCCAAAACATTTTCCAGTTATTTTAAATTATTTAAGGAATGGTGGAAGATACCATAGTGATATGTTACCTAGAGACTTGCGTCAGTTAAAAGAATTACAAGTAGAAGCCACCTTTTATGAACTTAAACATTTGGAACTCAACATACAACGCAGAATTTTAGACTTACAGCATGGACATTTTCTTTTATAGAACTTTGGGGGGGTAGTATATTATTCATGGACATTAATGGTGTTTTAACTTAAGTAATATTGGGGGGGGGGGGGAGGAAGATTTTACATGTCATTCTTGGATTGCTATTATGATGAATTTGTTGAAATTGTATGCTACAAAGCACAGTATTACCTTGGAAAAGCTTATGATGTCTTTAATTTAAGGCTGATAAAAGTTCTCTTTTCTTTTCTCAGGTTTTACTGTTCTATATTTAGTTGTTTATCCCATATAGTAGCTGGTTGTGTTATATTGTGTATTATTGAATCTAATATTTATATGTGTTACAGTTTAAGATTGAATTTTAAATTCAATTTGAATATTTTCCTCTAGATAGGAAGTTATTTTAAAATGTTATATTTTAATGGTAAAATGTTTAAAGTTAACTGTCAACTTTATCACGTTTTTATTGTATTTCATTAGCAAATATGCTATATGAGCATTCAGGGACAAATGCTTATGGGAAGGGGGGCTATGTTGCGAGTTTGCGGTTACTCGTAATCGCGTTTGTTTACTTTTTGAAATACTTCTGGAATTTTCACGTGTTTTGTGCAAGCAGAACCATTTGACCACTGGTTGACAGTTATCGTGAATATTTGAGGTTTGTTTATTTAATTATGTGTATTTATTACTTAATTGCTAACTGTATAATGCATTTATTCATCTGTAATCCCTCACATTCCAGTTAGATACTTTGTTGTTTACTACGTCAGCCATTAATAATTTAACGTATTTGTGTATTGGCGGGAATTCTCGCGAGACGTTATTTTATAGAGCAGACGTTTGATTGGCTAAGACCAGGGGGTGGGACCAATAAATAGGGGTCTTGATCAGCCTTCGGCAGAATCTTTTCTCATTGCTGTTCAAGAGCAGACATTAATTTCTTAGCAAAGCAATATAAATCAGCCTTCGTCAGCCTTCATAAACATGGCTCATAGAGGAGTTGAGAAAATGAGAAACCAGTTGGGAATGGTAATTGTTTAAACCGGCGAAATTGATGCCGATATTTAAATTAGCCATGTGCTTGATTATCTGCTCTTGAGGTCAGCCTTCCTGATTCGCTAATAATCAGCCTTCGACCTGAAAACCTATTTAAGCTCTATTTTGCATATATATAGTAAAGCTATAGTAAAGTTTGACGAAAGTCATATTTTTGCAAAGTTTAAGAAACTTTGTGTTTAAATTACTTAATAAATATTTTTAAAGGCTGAAATCAGCCTTCATCCAATTTTGTAAAAATCAGCCTTCATCCAAATTTGTACAAATCAGCCTTCATCCAAATTTGTACAAATCAGCCTTCATATGTTTAGAGGGATTACAGTACTTATTTGTTCAACAAATATTAATGTGCAATTATTATAGTATATTACTATCTAATATATATACATAAAGTAGAATTAAACTTTGTGCTTAAATTACTTAATAAATATTTCTAAAGGCTGAAGGCTGAAATCAGCCTTCATCCAATTTTGTACAAATCAGCCTTCATATGTTTAGAGGGATTATAGTACTTATTTGTTCAACAAATATTAATGTGCAATAATTATAGTATATTACTATCTAATATATATACATAAAGTAGAATTAAACTTTGTGCTTAAATTACTTAATAAATATTTCTAAAGGCTGAAGGCTGAAATCAGCCTTCATCCAATTTTGTACAAATCAGCCTTCATATGTTTAGAGGGATTACAGTACTTATTGGTTCAACAAATATTAATGTGTAATAATTATATAGTATATTACTATCTAATATATATCTACATAAAGTAGAATTCAACTTATCCTGACTTATATTCTTATTTATCAACCTATAGCCACTTCAAAGGATCCATGCAAATTATTGTTCCTGTTTCAGCCTTCTAAATTCGGCTTAAGGGGGCTAAACGGCAACAATATACTTACTGAGGAGGCACACAAGGGTTGACATACTTACTGAGGAGGCACACAAGGGTTGACATACATACTGAAGAGGCACACAACGGTTGACATACTTACTGAGGAGGCACACAAGGGTTGACATACTTACTGAGGAGGCACACAAGGGTTGATATACTTACTGAGGAGGCACACAAGGGTTGATATACTTACTGAGGAGGCACACAAGGGTTGACATACATACTGAGGAGGCACACAACGGTTGACATACTTACTGAGGAGGCACACAAGGGTTGGGATAATTAGCTGATTTCTCTGAATGACTGCTCAATAAGACTGTAAACTTCTGATGATTGGTGTAATCTAGACAATCAACCTGTCGGTATAACATGTATCATTAATAACTATATTACTTGGTATAATCTAGACAATCAACCTGAAGGTATTACATGTATCATTCATAACTATATTACTATAAATAAAATCAAGAGGCTTACCTAATGTCTGTGTTTATTACTTAACTACTGTCAAACCTGGCTTGCCATTCATCTTTATAAAACAGACATGTGATCATGTAGTGTAAGGCCCCTTCCACCAAAGACCACCCCTCTCATCAGGCCAGATCTCAGATAAGATAATAAATTATTACTAACTTCCCCCTCTCATTAAGGCCACTTTTTCATTGCAGAAGGGGTGAACTTATAAGAAGGGGCCTACTGTAACAGACATTCTTAAGTCAAACATAATCATTCCAATTACATGTGACAAAAAAATACAGGCATTCTCCCTAAGCCCCTTTGGTATCTTCAAATTCTCCTTAGAACAGTAGTTGTATATGATAATATGATAACAACAAAAACATAAAAAACTAGTATGTGCTTACTAAGATATACCCCCCGCTCCCCACATCTCTCCAACCTATTTCCATAACCAAAACATTACTGATTGTTCCGACCAAAATGAAAGGGACCGTCCTCTCTTCACCGGTAAGCTGCTGATAAAATTTTAAAACATTTTGAGAAACACTACTCAAGTTATCATATGACATAGGGTAAAAATCCTATTTTCCATCATATCAAGTCTAATAACGCTGGAACGGCAAAAGTGAAAATCGTCAAAAATGAAAGGGATCCTCCTCTCTTCACCAGTAAGCTGCTGATAAAATTTCAAAACATTCTGAGAAACACTACTCAAGTTATCATACGACATAGGGTAAAAGTCCTATTTTCCGTTATATCAAGTCCAATAACTCTGGAACGGCATGAGTGAAAATCGTCAAAAATGAAAGGGATCTTCTTCTCTTCACCAGTAAACAGCTGATAAAATTTTAAAAGATTATGAGAAACACTACTCAAGTTATCATATGACATAGGGTAAAAGTCCTATTTTCCGTCATATCAAGTCCAATAACTCTGGAATGGCAAGAGTGAAAATCGTCATAAATGAAAGGGATCCTCCTCTCTTCACCAGTAAACAGCTGATAAAATTTTAAAAGATTATGAGAAACACTACTCATGTTATCATACGACATAGGGTAAAAGTCCTATTTTCCGTCATATCAAGTCCAATAACTCTGGAATGGCAAGAGTGAAAATCGTCAAAAATGAAAGGGATCCTCCTCTCTTCACCAGTAAACAGCTGATAAAATTTTAAAAGATTCTAAGAAACAAAACTCAAGTTATCGTACGACATAGGATTTGTCTACAGACCGACAGACATGGTGAAACCAGTATACCACCCAACAACTTCGTTGCGGGGGGTATAAAAATTAAAAAATGAATCAACAATTTATATTTGTACGTACACTTTGGTTAGTTTTATTGTTCTCTCTTTTTCGTTGTTGGGATTCTTGCCTTTCATTATCAGCTGTTGTTACTCTGGGTTTTAGCTTAATTCTACCCCCTCTAGCTCTAAAATCTGCTATAAGATGCTGAAAAAAATATCACATGAGATTATCAAATCTGCTATAAGATGCTGAAAAAAATATCACATGAGATTATCAAATCTGCTATAAGATGCTGAAAAAAACATCACATGAGATTATCAAATCTGCTATAAGATGCTGAAAAAAATGTCACATGAGATTATCAAATCTGCTATAGGATGCTGAAAAAACATCACATGAGATTATCAAATCTGCTATAAGATGCTGAAAAAAATATCATATGAGATAATCAAATCTGCTATAAGATGCTGAAAAAAACATCACATGAGATTATCAAATCTGCTATAAGATACTGAAAAAAACATCACATGAGATTATCAAATCTGCTATAAGATGCTGAAAAAAATGTCACATGAGATTATCAAATCTGCTATAAGATGCTGAAAAAACATCACATGAGATTATCAAATCTGCTATAAGATACTGAAAAAAATATCATATGAGATAATCAAATCTGCTATAAGATGCTGAAAAAAACATTACATGAGATTATCAAATCTGCTATAAGATGCTGAAAAAAACATCACATGAGATTATCAAATCTGCTATAAGATGCTGAAAAAAATGTCACATGAGATTATCAAATCTGCTATAAGATGCTGAAAAAACATCACATGAGATTATCAAATCTGCTATAAGATGCTGAAAAAAATATCACATGAGATTATAAAATCGGCTATAAGAGGCTGAAAAAAATATCTGTCAACATCACATGAGATATCTGTCAGTATTTGGCAATTTGTTTGTTTTCAATCTTATTTCAAACCAAACTTCACTTAAACCTAGAATTTTCATATATTTTGAGTTATCTTATATTGCATAATTTTTTGCACAAAAAAGAATTCTAAAATACAATTTACGCATTGTAATTTTATCATTCAAAATATAAATCAAAGAAAGACAACTCTAACAAAAATAAGACCAGAGGCTCTCAAGAGCCTGTATCGTTCACCTGGTAATAAAAAAAACCAATTGGTCCTATGTAAAAACTATGTCCTGCGTCATCTTGGAATTACGATCAACATAAAAAACACAAAGTTTGTAAAGGACCTTCCAATGATTGATGCACAGTTTAGGTTCAATCAGTGCAATAGCTTCAGAGAAGAATATATTTCTGTATTTTCCCCATATGGTTCTGTGTTAATACTATGACCTGTGGTGGCAGCCATCTTGGATTTCCGATCGGCATAAAAAACAGAGGACCTTCCAATGATCATTCCTGGGCAGTTTGGTTTCAACTGTCCAAGTGGTTTCAGAGAAGAAGCGTTTTGAAACATTTTTCCCATAGGGTCCAATGTTAAACTAAGTCCTGCCGTAGCCGCCATTTTGAATTTCATATCAGAATAAAAAATGTATATTTTGTAGAGGACCATTCAATGAACATTCGTGTACAGTTTGGCTTTAATCATAATTGTAGTTTCTGAGAAGAAGGCATTTGAACATTTTCCCATAGGGTCCAATGTTAATCTATGTCCTGCGGTGGTGGCCATCTTGGATTTCCGATCGGCATAAAAAACACACACCTTGTAGAGGACCTTTCAATGATCATTCCTGGGCAGTTTGGTTTCAATTATCCAAGTGGTTTCAGAGAAGAAGCGTTTTGAAACATTTTTCCCATAGGGTCCAATGTTAAACTAAGTCCTGCCGTAGCCGCCATTTTGAATTTCATATCGGAACAAAAAACGTAAAGTTTGTAGAGGACCATCCAATGTACACACATATGGACAGTTTGGCTTTAATCATATTTGTAGTTTCTGAGAAGAAGGCATTTGAACATTTTCCCATAGGGTCCAATGTTAAGCTATGTCCTGCGGTGGTGGCCACCTTGAATTTTCGATCGGCATAAAAAAACAGAAACTTTGTAGAGGACCTTCCAATGATCATTCCTGGGCAGTTTGGATTCAACTGTCCAAGTGGTTTCAGAGAAGAAGCGTTTTGAAACATTTTCCCCATAGGGTCCAATGTTAAACTAAGTCCTGCCGTAGCCGCCATTTTGAATTTCATATCGGAACAAAAAACCTAACGTTTGTAGAGGACCATCCAATGAACATTCATGTACAGTTTGGCTTTAATAATATTTGTAGTTTCTGAGAAGAAGGCATTTGAACATTTTCCCATAGGGTCCAATGTTAATCTATGTATTGTGGTGGCGGCCATCTTGGATTTCCGATCGGCATAAAAAACATAAAATTTGTAGAGGACCTTCCAATGATCATTCCTGGGCAGTTTGGTTTCAACTGTTCTAGTGGTTTCAGAGAAGAAGCGTTTTGAAACATTTTTCCCATAGGGTCCAATGTTAAACTAAGTCCTGCCGTAGCCGCCATTTTGAATTTCATATCGGAACAAAAAACTTAATGTTTGTAGAGGATCATCCAATGAACATTCATGTACAGTTTGGCTTTAATCATATTTGTAGTTTCTGAGAAGAAGGCATTTGAACATTTTCCCATAGGGTCCAATGTTAATCTATGTCCTGCGGTGGCGGCCATCTTGAATTTTCGATCGGCATAAAAAAACAGAAACTTTGTAGAGGACCTTCCAATGATCATTCCTGGGCAGTTTGGTTTCAACTGTTCTAGTGGTTTCAGAGAAGAAGCGTTTTGAAACATTTTTCCCATAGGGTCCAATGTTAAACTAAGTCCTGCCGTAGCCGCCATTTGAATTTCATATCAGAACAAAAAACGTATTATTTGTAGAGGATCATCCAATGAACATTCATGTACAGTTTGGCTTTAATCATATTTGTAGTTTCTGAGAAGAAGGCATTTGAACATTTTCCCATAGAGTCCAATGTTAATCTATGTCCTGCGGTGGCGGCCATCTTGAATTTCCGATCGGCATAAAAAAACAGAAACTTTGTAGAAGACCTTCCAATGATCATTCCTGGGCAGTTTGGTTTCAATTATCCAAGTGGTTTCAGAGAAGAAGCGTTTTGAAACATTTTTCCCATAGGGTCCAATGTTAAACTAAGTCCTGCCGTAGCCGCCATTTTGAATTTCTTATCGGAACAAAAAACGTAAAGCTTGTAGAGGACCATCCAATGAACATTCATGTACAGTTTGGCTTTAATAATATTTGTAGTTTCTGAGAAGAAGGCATTTGAACATTTTCCCATAGGGTCCAATGTTAATCTATGTATTGCGGTGGTGGCCATCTTGGATTTCCGATCGGCTAAAAAAACATAAAATTTGTAGAGGACCTTCCAATGATCATTCCTAGGCAGTTTGGTTTCAATTATCCAAGTGGTTTCAGAGAAGAAGCGTTTTGAAACATTTTTCCCATAGGGTCCAATGTTAAACTAAGTCCTGCCGTAACCGCCATTTTGAATTTCATACCAGAACAAAAAACGTAAAGTTTGTAGAGGACCATCTAATGAACATTCATGTACAGTTTGGCTTTAATAATATTTGTAGTTTCTGAGTAGAAGGCATTTGAATATTTTCCCATAGGGTCCAATGTTAATCTATGTCCTGCGGTGGCGGCCATCTTGGATTTCCGACCGGCATAAAAAACAAAAAATTTGTAGAGGACCTTCCAATGATCATTCCTGGGCAGTTTGGTTTCAACTGTCCAAGTGGTTTCAGAGAAGAAGCATTTTGAAACATTTTTCCCATAGGGTCCAATGTTAAACTAAGTCCTGCCGTAGCCGCCATTTTGAATTTCATATCGGAACAAAAAACCTTAAGATTGTAGAGGACCATCCAATGAACATTCATGTACAGTTTGGCTTTAATCATATTTGTAGTTTCTGAGTAGAAGGCATTTGAATATTTTCCCATAGGGTCCAATGTTAATCTATGTCCTGCGGTGGTGGCCATCTTGGATTCCCGACCGGCATAAAAAACAGAAAATTTGTAGAGGACCTTCCAATGATCATTCCTAGGCAGTTTGGTTTCAATTATCCAAGTGGTTTCAGAGAAGAAGCGTTTTGAAACATTTTTCCCATAGGGTCCAATGTTAAACTAAGTCCTGCCGTAGCCGCCATTTTGAATTTCTTATCGGAACAAAAAACGTAAAGCTTGTAGAGGACCATCCAATGAACATTCATGTACAGTTTGGCTTTAATAATATTTGTAGTTTCTGAGAAGAAGGCATTTGAACATTTTCCCATAGGGTCCAATGTTAATCTATGTATTGCGGTGGTGGCCATCTTGGATTTCCGATCGGCTAAAAAAACATAAAATTTGTAGAGGACCTTCCAATGATCATTCCTAGGCAGTTTGGTTTCAATTATCCAAGTGGTTTCAGAGAAGAAGCGTTTTGAAACATTTTTCCCATAGGGTCCAATGTTAAACTAAGTCCTGCCGTAGCCGCCATTTTGAATTTCATACCAGAACAAAAAACGTAAAGTTTGTAGAGGACCATCTAATGAACATTCATGTACAGTTTGGCTTTAATCATATTTGTAGTTTCTGAGTAGAAGGCATTTGAATATTTTCCCATAGGGTCCAATGTTAATCTATGTCCTGCGGTGGCGGCCATCTTGGATTTCCGACCGGCATAAAAAACAAAAAATTTGTAGAGGACCTTCCAATGATCATTCCTGGGCAGTTTGGTTTCAACTGTCCAAGTGGTTTCAGAGAAGAAGCATTTTGAAACATTTTTCCCATAGGGTCCAATGTTAAACTAAGTCCTGCCGTAGCCGCCATTTTGAATTTCATATCGGAACAAAAAACCTTAAGATTGTAGAGGACCATCCAATGAACATTCATGTACAGTTTGGCTTTAATCATATTTGTAGTTTCTGAGTAGAAGGCATTTGAATATTTTCCCATAGGGTCCAATGTTAATCTATGTCCTGCGGTGGTGGCCATCTTGGATTCCCGACCGGCATAAAAAACAGAAAATTTGTAGAGGACCTTCCAATGATCATTCCTAGGCAGTTTGGTTTCAATTATCCAAGTGGTTTCAGAGAAGAAGCGTTTTGAAACATTTTTCCCATAGGGTCCAATGTTAAACTAAGTCCTGCCGTAGCCGCCATTTTGAATTTCTTATTGGAACAAAAAACGTAAAGCTTGTAGAGGACCATCCAATGAACATTCATGTACAGTTTGGCTTTAATAATATTTGTAGTTTCTGAGAAGAAGGCATTTGAACATTTTCCCATAGGGTCCAATGTTAATCTATGTATTGCGGTGGTGGCCATCTTGGATTTCCGATCGGCTAAAAAAACATAAAATTTGTAGAGGACCTTCCAATGATCATTCCTGGGCAGTTTGGTTTCAACTGTCCAAGTGGTTTCAGAGAAGAAGCATTTGAAACATTTTTCCCATAGGGTCCAATGTTAAACTAAGTCCTGCCGTAGCCGCCATTTTGAATTTCATATCGGAACAAAAAACCTTAAGATTGTAGAGGACCATCCAATGAACATTCATGTACAGTTTGGCTTTAATCATATTTGTAGTTTCTGAGAAGAAGGCATTTGAACATTTTCCCATAGGGTCCAATGTTAATCTATGTATTGCGGTGGTGGCCATCTTGGATTTCCGATCGGCATAAAAAACATAGAATTTCTAGAGGACCTTCCAATGATCATTCCTAGGCAGTTTGGTTTCAATTATCCAAGTGGTTTCAGAGAAGAAGCGTTTTGAAACATTTTTCCCATAGGGTTCAATGTTAAACTAAGTCCTGCCGTAGCCGCCATTTTGAATTTCATACCAGAACAAAAAACGTAAAGTTTGTAGAGGACCATCTAATGAACATTCATGTACAGTTTGGCTTTAATCATATTTGTAGTTTCTGAGTAGAAGGCATTTGAATATTTTCCCATAGGGTCCAATGTTAATCTATGTCCTGCGGTGGCGGCCATCTTGGATTTCCGACCGGCATAAAAAACAGAATATTTGTAGAGGACCTTCCAATGATCATTCCTGGGCAGTTTGGTTTCAACTGTCCAAGTGGTTTCAGAGAAGAAGCGTTTTGAAACATTTTTCCATAGGGTCCAATGTTAAACTAAGTCCTGCCGTAGCCGCCATTTTGAATTTCATATCGGAACAAAAAACCTTAAGATTGTAGAGAACCATCCAATGAACATTCATGTACAGTTTGGCTTTAATCATATTTGTAGTTTCTGAGAAGGCATTTGAACATTTTCCCATAGGGTCCAATGTTAATCTATGTCCTGCGGTGGCGGCCATCTTGGATTTCCGACCGGCATAAAAAACAGAAAATTTGTAGAGGACCTTCCAATGATCATTCCTGGGCAGTTTGGTTTCAACTGTCCGAGTGGTTTCAGAGAAGAAGCATTTTGAAACATTTTCCCATAGGGTCCAATGTTAAACTAAGTCCTGCCGTAGCCGCCATTTTGAATTTCATATCGGAACAAAAAACCTTAAGATTGTAGAGGACCATCCAATGAACATTCATGTACAGTTTGGCTTTAATCATATTTGTAGTTTCTGAGAAGAAGGCATTTGAACATTTTCCCATAGGGTCCAATGTTAATCTATGTCCTGCGATGGCGGCCATCTTGGATTTCCGATCGACATAAAAAACAGTAACTTGGTAAAGGACATTCCAATGATCATTCCTTTACAGTTTGGGTTCAGTCAGTTCATTAGTTTCAGAGAAGAAGATCTTTGAAATTTCAGCCAATCAGAGCATATTATTGGCCCTGGCAGCTATATTGAATATCCGACTGGAACGAAAAACAGTAACTTTGTAAAGGACCATCCAAGGAACATTCCTGCTAAGTTTGGTTCCAATCGGCCAAGTGGTTTCGGAGAAGAAGCTTGAAATGTGAAAAGTTTACAGACGTCGGACGCCAAGTGATGGCAATAGTTCACATGGACCTTTGGTCCAGGTGAACTAACTAGGGGAGATAATTGTGTTCACATTCTACAAATAGGTGAGTGAGTGAGTGATTGTTGTTTAATGCCATTTCAGCAATTTTTCAGCTATATCATGGTGAGAACAAGTTAATTTTCAATGAAATGATGATGAGGTTCGCTTTGTACTAGACCAACATGCTGAGTTGGATTTTCATAGTGCTAGCTCACTGAAACAACAGGCCGTGGATAGACGTGTCATCCCACTCGGACACATTATCCTGATTCCGAGCCAACAATCTTTGCTCTTTCTCCTTAATGCTGTATGCTTAGCGGAGAAGCAACAAATACCAATTTTATAGTCTTTGGTTTGACCCGACTGGGGCTCGAACCCACGATCTACCACACTCGAGGCCAGCACGCTAACCATTACACCACCAATGCGGTCGGTTCTCTACAAATATGTAATTGAACAGTAAGTCTATTATGATGGTAAAACTTACGTGTAGTTTTTTATCTGATAGAGAACCAGTAAGTCTGTTATGATGGTAAAACTTACCTGTAGTTTTTTATCTGATAGAGAACCAGTAATTTGTGTAAGTATAAGTGGGTGTGGCTTTGTGATTTCAATGTCACACCAAGGTGAAGCAGGTTTACATGGGGGATCAGTCTCTCTATCTACATATTTCTTCTTCTCTCTGTGAGATACTGGTTCAAAATATTTAGACCAGTATAAGTCTTCTGGAAAAAACTTCCTAATAATTGAACTAGATCCCACTTCAGTGTCTAAATATGGCACGTCATATTTAAGATAAGGTGACATTGAGAGAGACGATTCAAATAACACATTTCTAAATTTAGCAAAACGCTTCTGTGTTTTTTCCTGAAGTGTAACAGAACTGTGAAAAATTGCATCATCATGATTTTTCTGGTATATATGGAGAGGATCAGACTGGTCATTCAAGGGAATTAATCCAGATGATTTTCTTTTTAAGCTTGGTTGATCGTCTTCAATTGTTAAAAATATTTTTGGTACATCTGTCTCCTTGGAATTATCAGAAACGTCATTAGTTATTTCCTGATCAGGAAATACTTTTGATTCATTCATTGAAGTATCACAGATGTCATTAATTATTTCCTGATCAGTAATCGCTATAAAAGATCCAACACTTTCTGCATGACTTGTCATATAATTTAATTCCGTTATTATCTTTTCATCATTAGTAGTACATGAATTGTCTACCTTTGATTTAGACACAGTAACCTCCCCTTTATTAACAGTGGCTGACACAAGATTAGTTTCTTTCACAGATTCTACATCTATCACAATATTTTCCTCTACATTTTCATTTCCTCCCAAAATAAAGACAGGTTTGTAATCATTTTCTCCCAACATAACATTATCATTCTGTGTAGTACAATTGTCTACCTTTGATTTAGACACAGTAACCTCCCCTTTATTTGTTTGTTCTTCCTCATCTAAAGTGTCTTCCACCATGTTTTTCTGATTATTTCTAGAATTTTCATTTAACTCCAAATTTAAAGCACTGACTCCACTTTTAGAATCTTGAAGATAGTCTGATACTTTGACGAATGCCGTCTCATTTTTCTCCATGTCAGTAAAGTTGACAACAGAATCAGTTTCTGTTAGTGTGTCATCTGCTCGTGATTCTGGCATAGCAAACTCATCCATACAATAAGACATTTCTAGCTGTGAATTGTAGCAGGCTGTTATCATCTGCCTCATAACTTTCTTAATCTACAATATTATGATAATATATTTAAATTAAAGGTTGGAAACTTTTTAATAAATTTCAAGAACACGAGAGCTTGCATGCAATATGTAACAAAAATGTGAAGACAAATTAATATAACCAAAGGCTCACCTGGTTATAAATGATCAAATACATCAACCAATGATCATTTATGTACAGCTCAAGCAGGTGTGGTTTCCGAGAATTGTATATTTCAATAATTTTAATAGAATTAATATACATGTACATCATTTTCGTGCCTTTTGGTCACCTGTTTGTTTTTGATTCATTCATAACTCAATGAACTTTTCTTGTATAACCAGCATAAACAATATGGCGGCTGCCAACGGGAAACTAAGAAAGTGTCCGATTGAAAGCAAGCCTGAAATCAGCTTAATAATTAAAATAGGGAAAAGATTCAAATTGAAGAATTATAAGGATTAAGCGGTTCTTTTCATGAGTTCATGCATGTGTAAACAGTGCCAATGCACTCACAAACTTTAAATAAACATTCAGACATTTATTAAGTTTATGATTCCATCGACACCGTGTACATATGCATGAACTCCTAAACAGAAGCAATTAATCCTATAATATTTTATAAATTTCTGATCCAAACATAATCCAGAGGCCCTCAAGAGCCTGTACTACTTACCTGACATAAAATATACCAAATAAATACATTGGTACACCTATTGATCTAGATTTTGTTTTCAAAGGTCTATCTAATAAATTATCATCCATAGATTAAAAACCAGAGGCTCCCAGGAGCCTGTAATCGCTCACCTGGATCAAAGCTGCTTTCAATAACAATGCAATTGCACTGTGGTGGCCATCTTGGTGGGAGAACGCGACTGCCGGACACAATTTTGGAAGAGGACCATCCAATGACTATTCCATCCAAGTTTGGTTCTAATTGAGTTACTGGTTCCAGACAAGATGGTTTTTATGTGAATTTCCCATAGGGTCCTATGTTAAACTAAGTTCAGCTGTGCAGCCATTTTGGTCAGAGGGCGGGACCACCAGACACAATTTTGGAAGAGGACCATCCAATGACTATTTTATCAAAGTTTGGTTCCAATTGAGCAACTGGTTCCAGACAAGAAGATTTTTATGTGAATTTCCCATAGGTTCCTATGTTAAACTAAGTTTCGGCTGTGGGGGCCATCTTGGTCGAAGGGCCGAACCGCCTGACAAATTTTTTTGGAAGAGAACCATCCAATGACTATTTCATCAACATTTAGTTCTTATTGAGCAAATGGTTTCAAACAAGAAGATTTTTATGGGAATTTCCCATAGGGTCCTATGTTAAATTAAGTTCGGCTGTGGTGGCCATCTTGGTCGGAGGTCTGGAATGCCAGACACTTTTGGAAGGGGACCACCCAAGGATCGTTTCAGCAAAGTTTGGTTGAGATTGGCTCAGTACTTTCAAAGGAGAAGATTTTTTTTAAATGTCATCCCCCCTTTTTTCTATTTCTAGCTTGGTGGCCATCTTGGTTGGAAGTCAGGATCACTGGACACAATTTTGGAAGGGGACCATCCAAGGACTATTCCACCAAAGTTTGGTTGCAATTGGCCCAGTGGTTTCTGAGGAGAAGATTTTTATGTGAATATCCCATAGGTTCCTATGTTAAGCTAAGTTCGGCTGTCACGGACATCTTGGTCGAAGGGCTGAACCGCCTGACATATTTTTGGAAGAGAACCATCCAATGACTATTTCATCAACATTTTGTTGTTATTGAGCAAATGGCTTCAGACAAGAAGATTTTTATGGGAATTTCCCATAGGGTCATATGTTAAATTAACTTCGGCTGTGGTGGCCATCTTGGTCGGAGTTCTGAAATGCTGGACACAATTTTGGAAGAGGACCACCCAAGAATCATTTCAGCAAAGTTTGGTTGAGATTGGCTCAGTAGTTTCAGAGGAGAATTTTTTTTTTAAATTTCATCCCCCCTTTTTTCTAATTTGCATAATCGGTCAAAATCGACAAAAGTTCAAAGTTCATAAAAAATCCAGTAATATATGTTAAAAAGCTCATCATTATGCTTATACAGTTCAAATTTGGGCACATTCTGGCTTAAAATAGAGCAGTTTTGGCCATTTGAAGAAATTTCTATTTTTAGTAATGGCGGCCATCTTGGATACAGGACGGCGCTGACAGACACAATTTTGAAAGGGATCCCCCCAGGGACCATCCCTGGCAGGTTTGGTTTAATTTGGTTCAGCGGTTTCAGAGGAGAAGATTTAAATGTGATCTTTTATCAAAATATGCCTAATTTGCATAATCGGTATAAATCGGTTGAAAGAAAAATTTCAAACAAAAACCCCGAACATATGCTAAACTAATCCTTGCCATGTAGCTGCAGTTGAAATTTGAGCTCATTTTGACTTATACTAAAGCAGCAATGGACAATTGAAGAAATTTCTATTTTTAGTAACAGCAGCCATCTTGAATGGAGGGCAGGGCTGTCGGACACAATTTTGAAAGGGACCCACTCAGGGACCATCCCTGCCAGGTTTGGTTTAATTTGGTTCAGCTTTTTCAGAGGAGAAGATTTAAATGTGATCTTTTATCAAAATATGCCTAATTTGCATAATCGGTATATATCGGCTGAAAGAAAAATTTCACAAAAAAACCTGGAATATATGTTAAACTACTCCTTGCCATGTAGCTGCAGCAAAATGTTTAGCTCATTTTGACTTACACTAAAGCAGCAATGGACAATTAAAATTTCATCCCCTCTTTTTTCTATTTTTAGCTTGGTGGCCATCTTGGTTGGAAGTCGGGATCACCGGACACAACTTTGGAAGGGGACCATCCAAGGACAATTCCACCAAAGTTTGGTTGCAATTGGCCCAGTGGTTTCTGAGGAGAAGATTAAAATGTGAAATGTTGACGGACGGACGACGGACGACGGACGAAAAGTGATGACAATAGCTCACATGACCTAAAGGCCAAGTGAACTAAAAACAACTAAATGCTAAAATCTAAAAATGTAACAGCTTTGGGTCATTTTAAATGATGACTAAATCATCACCTACCCTTTTCAATTCTCCTTTTGATCCCCCTCTCAGAACAATGGTACAACCCAAATGTTGAGCACAACCATCAAAACATAACAATGTCTTTGTCTCTCCTGGAAAGAAAGCTTAATTATTACTGTCTGAGCATACATCAGAATACACAACCATCAAAACATAACAATGTCTTTGTCTCTCCTGGAAAGAAAGCTTAATTATTACTGTCTGAGCATACATCAGAATACACAACCATCAAAACATAACAATATCTTTGTCTCTCCTGGAAAGAAAGCTTAATTATTAC
Organism: Bathymodiolus brooksi; assembly: GCA_963680875.1. Classification (NCBI taxonomy): domain Eukaryota; kingdom Metazoa; phylum Mollusca; class Bivalvia; order Mytilida; family Modiolidae; genus Bathymodiolus; species Bathymodiolus brooksi. The sequence continues at coordinate 124,464,237 of OY804580.1, read as the reverse complement.
TGTCTGAGCATACATCAGAATACACAACCATCAAAACATAACAATGTCTTTGTCTCTCCTGGAAAGAAAGTTTAATTATTACTGTCTGAACATACATCATAACACACAACCATCAAAACATAACAATGTCTTTGTCTCTCCTGGAAAGAAAGATTAATTATTACTGTCTGAGCATACATCAGAATACACAACCATCAAAACATAACAATGTCTTTGTCTCTCCTGGAAAGAAAGTTTAATTATTACTGTCTGAACATACATCAGAATACACAACCATCAAAACATAACAATATCTTTGTCTCTCCTGGAAAGACAGATTAATTATTACTATCTGAGCATACATCATAATACACAATCATCAAAACATAACAATGTCTTTGTCTCTCCTGGAAAGAAAGATTAATTATTACTGTCTGAACATACATCAGAATACACAACCATCAAAACAAAACAATGTCTTTGTCTCTCCTGGAAAGAAAGATTAATTATTACTGTCTGAGCATACATCAGAATACACAACCATCAAAACATAACAATGTCTTTGTCTCTCCTGGAAAGAAAGATTAATTATTACTGTCTGAGCATACATCAGAATACACAACCATCAAAACATAACAATATCTTTGTCTCTCCTGGAAAGAAAGATTAATTATTACTGTCTGAGCATACATCATAATACACAATCATCAAAACATAACAATGTCTTTGTCTCTCCTGGAAAGAAAGATTAATTATTACTGTCTGAGCATACATCAGAATACACAACCATCAAAACATAACAATGTCTTTATCTCTCCTGGAAAGAAAGTTTAATTATTACTGTCTGAGCATACATCAGAATACACAACCATCAAAACATAACAATGTCTTTGTCTCTCCTGGAAAGAAAGATTAATTATTACTGTCTGAGCATACATCATAACACACAACCATCAAAACATAACAATGTCTTTGTCTCTCCTAGAAAAAAAGTTTAATTATTACTATCTGAGCATACATCAGAATATACAACCATCAAAACATAACAATGTCTTTGTCTCTCCTGGAAAGAAAGATTAATTATTACTGTCTGAGCATACATCAGAATACACAACCATCAAAACATAACAATATCTTTGTCTCTCCTGGAAAGAAAGTTTAATTATTACTGTCTGAGCATACATCAGAATATACAACCATCAAAACATAACAATGTCTTTGTCTCTCCTGGAAAGAAAGTTTAATTATTACTGTCTGAGCATACATCAGAATACACAACCATCAAAACATAACAATGTCTTTGTCTCTCCTGGAAAGAAAGATTAATTATTACTGTCTGAGCATACATCATAATACACAATCATCAAAACATAACAATGTCTTTGTCTCTCCTGAAAAGAAAGATTAATTATTACTGTCTGAGCATACATCAGAATACACAACCATCAAAACATAACAATGTCTTTGTCTCTCCTGGAAAGAAAGTTTAATTATTACTGTCTGAGCATACATCAGAATACACAACCATCAAAACATAACAATGTCTTTGTCTCTCCTGGAAAGAAAGTTTAATTATTACTGTCTGAACATACATCAGAATACACAACCATCAAAACATAACAATGTCTTTGTCTCTCCTGGAAAGAAAGTTTAATTATTACTGTCTGAGCATACATCAGAATACACAACCATCAAAACATAACAATGTCTTTGTCTCTCCTGGAAAGAAAGAGTAATTATTACTGTCTGAGCATACATCATAATACACAATCATCAAAACATAACAATGTCTTTGTCTCTCCTGAAAAGAAAGATTAATTATTACTGTCTGAACATACATCATAACACACAACCATCAAAACATAACAATGTCTTTGTCTCTCCTAGAAAGAAAGATTAATTATTACTGTCTGAGCATACATCAGAATACACAACCATCAAAACATAACAATGTCTTTATCTCTCCTGGAAAGAAAGTTTAATTATTACTGTCTGAGCATACATCAGAATACACAACCATCAAAACATAACAATGTCTTTGTCTCTCCTGGAAAGAAAGTTTAATTATTACTGTCTGAACATACATCATAACACACAACCATCAAAACATAACAATGTCTTTGTCTCTCCTGGAAAGAAAGCTTAATTATTACTGTCTGAGCATACATGAGAATACACAACCATCAAAACATAACAATATCTTTGTCTCTCCTGGAAAGAAAGCTTAATTATTACTGTCTGAGCATACATCAGAATACACAACCATCAAAACATAACAATGTCTTTGTCTCTCCTGGAAAGAAAGTTTAATTATTACTGTCTGAGCATACATCAGAATACACAACCATCAAAACATAACAATGTCTTTGTCTCTCCTGGAAAGAAAGATTAATTATTACTGTCTGAGCATACATCAGCATACACAATCATCAAAACATAACAATGTCTTTGTCTCTCCTGAAAAGAAAGATTAATTATTACTGTCTGAGCATACATCAGAATACACAACCATCAAAACATAACAATGTCTTTGTCTCTCCTGGAAAGAAAGTTTAATTATTACTGTCTGAACATACATCAGAATACACAACCATCAAAACATAACAATGTCTTTGTCTCTCCTGGAAAGAAAGTTTAATTATTACTGTCTGAGCATACATCAGAATACTCAACCATCAAAACATAACAATGTCTTTGTCTCTCCTGGAAAGAAAGAGTAATTATTACTGTCTGAGCATACATCATAATACACAATCATCAAAACATAACAATGTCTTTGTCTCTCCTGAAAAGAAAGATTAATTATTACTGTCTGAACATACATCATAACACACAACCATCAAAACATAACAATGTCTTTGTCTCTCCTAGAAAGAAAGATTAATTATTACTGTCTGAGCATACATCAGAATACACAACCATCAAAACATAACAATGTCTTTATCTCTCCTGGAAAGAAAGTTTAATTATTACTGTCTGAGCATACATCAGAATACACAACCATCAAAACATAACAATGTCTTTGTCTCTCCTGGAAAGAAAGTTTAATTATTACTGTCTGAACATACATCATAACACACAACCATCAACAATGTCTTTGTCTCTCCTGGAAAGAAAGATTAATTATTACTGTCTGAGCATACATCAGAATACACAACCATCAAAACATAACAATGTCTTTGTCTCTCCTGGAAAGAAAGTTTAATTATTACTGTCTGAGCATACATCAGAATACACAACCATCAAAACATAACAATATCTTTGTCTCTCCTGGAAAGAAAGATTAATTATTACTGTCTGAGCATACATCATAATACACAATCATCAAAACATAACAATGTCTTTGTCTCTCCTGGAAAGAAAGATTAATTATTACTGTCTGAACATACATCAGAATACACAACCATCAAAACAAAACAATGTCTTTGTCTCTCCTGGAAAGAAAGATTAATTATTACTGTCTGAGCATACATCAGAATACACAACCATCAAAACATAACAATGTCTTTGTCTCTCCTGGAAAGAAAGATTAATTATTACTGTCTGAGCATACATCAGAATACACAACCATCAAAACATAACAATATCTTTGTCTCTCCTGGAAAGAAAGATTAATTATTACTGTCTGAGCATACATCATAATACACAATCATCAAAACATAACAATGTCTTTGTCTCTCCTGGAAAGAAAGATTAATTATTACTGTCTGAGCATACATCAGAATACACAACCATCAAAACATAACAATGTCTTTATCTCTCCTGGAAAGAAAGTTTAATTATTACTGTCTGAGCATACATCAGAATACACAACCATCAAAATATAACAATGTCTTTGTCTCTCCTGGAAAGAAAGATTAATTATTACTGTCTGAGCATATATCATAACACACAACCATCAAAACATAACAATGTCTTTGTCTCTCCTAGAAAAAAAGTTTAATTATTACTATCTGAGCATACATCAGAATATACAACCATCAAAACATAACAATGTCTTTGTCTCTCCTAGAAAGAAAGTTTAATTATTACTGTCTGAGCATACATCAGAATACACAACCATCAAAACATAACAATGTCTTTGTCTCTCCTGGAAAGAAAGATTAATTATTACTGTCTGAGCATACATCAGAATACACAACCATCAAAACATAACAATGTCTTTGTCTCTCCTAGAAAGAAAGATTAATTATTACTGTCTGAGCATACATCAGAATACACAACCTTCAAAACATAACAATGTCTTTGTCTCTCCTAGAAAGAAAGATTAATTATTACTGTCTGAGCATACATCAGAATACACAACCATCAAAACATAACAATGTCTTTGTCTCTCCTGGAAAGAAAGTTAATTATTACTGACTGAGCATACATCAGAATACACAACCATCAAAACATAACAATGTCTTTGTCTCTCCTAGAAAGAAAGAGTAATTATTACTGTCTGAGCATACATCAGAATACACAACCATCAAAACATAACAATGTCTTTGTCTCTCCTGGAAAGAAAGAGTAATTATTACTGTCTGAGCATACATCAGAATACACAACCATCAAAACATAACAATGTCTTTGTCTCTCCTGGAAAGAAAGTTTAATTATAACTGTCTGAGCATACATCAGAATACACAACCATCAAAACATAACAATGTCTTTGTCTCTCCTAGAAAGAAAGCTTAATTATTACTGTCTGAGCATACATCAGCATACACAATCATCAAAACATAACAATGTCTTTGTCTCTCCTAGAAAGAAAGATTAATTATTACTGTCTGAGCATACATCAGAATACACAACCATCAAAACATAACAATGTCTTTGTCTCTCCTGGAAAGAAAGTTTAATTATTACTGTCTGAACATACATCATAACACACAACCATCAAAACATAACAATGTCTTTGTCTCTCCTGGAAAGAAAGATTAATTATTACTGTCTGAGCATACATCAGAATACACAACCATCAAAACATAACAATGTCTTTGTCTCTCCTGGAAAGAAAGTTTAATTATTACTGTCTGAGCATACATCAGAATACACAACCATCAAAACATAACAATATCTTTGTCTCTCCTGGAAAGAAAGATTAATTATTACTGTCTGAGCATACATCATAATACACAATCATCAAAACATAACAATGTCTTTGTCTCTCCTGGAAAGAAAGATTAATTATTACTGTCTGAACATACATCAGAATACACAACCATCAAAACAAAACAATGTCTTTGTCTCTCCTGGAAAGAAAGATTAATTATTACTGTCTGAGCATACATCAGAATACACAACCATCAAAACATAACAATGTCTTTGTCTCTCCTGGAAAGAAAGTTTAATTATTACTGTCTGAACATACATCATAACACACAACCATCAAAACATAACAATGTCTTTGTCTCTCCTGGAAAGAAAGATTAATTATTACTGTCTGAGCATACATCAGAATACACAACCATCAAAACATAACAATGTCTTTGTCTCTCCTGGAAAGAAAGTTTAATTATTACTGTCTGAGCATACATCAGAATACACAACCATCAAAACATAACAATATCTTTGTCTCTCCTGGAAAGAAAGATTAATTATTACTGTCTGAGCATACATCAGAATACACAACCATCAAAACATAACAATGTCTTTGTCTCTCCTGGAAAGAAAGATTAATTATTACTGTCTGAGCATACATCAGAATACACAACCATCAAAACATAACAATATCTTTGTCTCTCCTGGAAAGAAAGATTAATTATTACTGTCTGAGCATACATCATAATACACAATCATCAAAACATAACAATGTCTTTGTCTCTCCTGGAAAGAAAGATTAATTATTACTGTCTGAGCATACATCAGAATACACAACCATCAAAACATAACAATGTCTTTATCTCTCCTGGAAAGAAAGTTTAATTATTACTGTCTGAGCATACATCAGAATACACAACCATCAAAACATAACAATGTCTTTGTCTCTCCTGGAAAGAAAGATTAATTATTACTGTCTGAGCATACATCATAACACACAACCATCAAAACATAACAATGTCTTTGTCTCTCCTAGAAAAAAAGTTTAATTATTACTATCTGAGCATACATCAGAATATACAACCATCAAAACATAACAATGTCTTTGTCTCTCCTGGAAAGAAAGATTAATTATTACTGTCTGAGCATACATCAGAATACACAACCATCAAAACATAACAATGTCTTTGTCTCTCCTAGAAAGAAAGATTAATTATTACTGTCTGAGCATACATCAGAATACACAACCATCAAAACATAACAATGTCTTTGTCTCTCCTAGAAAGAAAGATTAATTATTACTGTCTGAGCATACATCAGAATACACAACCATCAAAACATAACAATGTCTTTGTCTCTCCTGGAAAGAAAGTTTAATTATTACTGTCTGAACATACATCAGAATACACAACCATCAAAACATAACAATGTCTTTGTCTCTCCTGGAAAGAAAGAGTAATTATTACTGTCTGAGCATACATCAGAATACACAACCATCAAAACATAACAATGTCTTTGTCTCTCCTAGAAAGAAAGATTAATTATTACTGTCTGAGCATACATCAGAATACACAACCATCAAAACATAACAATGTCTTTGTCTCTCCTAGAAAGAAAGATTAATTATTACTGTCTGAGCATACATCAGAATACACAACCATCAAAACATAACAATGTCTTTGTCTCTCCTGGAAAGAAAGTTTAATTATTACTGTCTGAACATACATCAGAATACACAACCATCAAAACATAACAATGTCTTTGTCTCTCCTGGAAAGAAAGAGTAATTATTACTGTCTGAGCATACATCATAACACACAACCATCAAAACATAACAATGTCTTTGTCTCTCCTAGAAAAAAAGTTTAATTATTACTATCTGAGCATACATCAGAATATACAACCATCAAAACATAACAATGTCTTTGTCTCTCCTAGAAAGAAAGTTTAATTATTACTGTCTGAGCATACATCAGAATACAAAACCATCAAAACATAACAATGTCTTTGTCTCTCCTGGAAAGAAAGATTAATTATTACTGTCTGAGCATACATCAGAATACACAACCATCAAAACATAACAATGTCTTTGTCTCTCCTAGAAAGAAAGATTAATTATTACTGTCTGAGCATACATCAGAATACACAACCATCAAAACATAACAATGTCTTTGTCTCTCCTAGAAAGAAAGATTAATTATTACTGTCTGAGCATACATCAGAAAACACAACCATCAAAACATAACAATGTCTTTGTCTCTCCTGGAAAGAAAGTTTAATTATAACTGTCTGAGCATACATCAGAATACACAACCATCAAAACATAACAATGTCTTTGTCTCTCCTAGAAAGAAAGCTTAATTATTACTGTCTGAGCATACATCAGCATACACAATCATCAAAACATAACAATGTCTTTGTCTCTCCTAGAAAGAAAGATTAATTATTACTGTCTGAGCATACATCAGAATACACAACCATCAAAACATAACAATGTCTTTGTCTCTCCTGGAAAGAAAGAGTAATTATTACTGTCTAAGCATACATCAGAATACACAACCATCAAAACATAACAATGTCTTTGTCTCTCCTGGAAAGAAAGTTTAATTATAACTGTCTGAGCATACATCAGAATACACAACCATCAAAACATAACAATGTCTTTGTCTCTCCTAGAAAGAAAGCTTAATTATTACTGTCTGAGCATACATCAGCATACACAACCATCAAAACATAACAATGTCTTTGTCTCTCCTGGAAAGAAAGTTTAATTATTACTGTCTGAACATACATCATAATACACAATCATCAAAACATAACAATGCCTTTGTCTCTCCTGGAAAGAAAGTTTAATTATTACTGTCTGAACATACATCATAATACACAATCATCAAAACATAACAATGTCTTTGTCTCTCCTAGAAAGAAAGATTAATTATTACTGTCTGAGCATACATCAGCATACACAACCATCAAAACATAACAATGTCTTTGTCTCTCCTGGAAAGAAAGTTTAATTATTACTGTCTGAGCATACATCATAATACACAATCATCAAAACATAACAATGTCTTTGTCTCTCCTAGAAAGAAAGATTAATTATTACTGTCTGAGCATACATCAGCATACACAACCATCAAAACATAACAATGTCTTTGTCTCTCCTGGAAAGAAAGTTTAATTATAACTGTCTGAGCATACATCAGAATACACAACCATCAAAACATAACAATGTCTTTGTCTCTCCTAGAAAGAAAGCTTAATTATTACTGTCTGAGCATACATCAGCATACACAACCATCAAAACATAACAATGTCTTTGTCTCTCCTGGAAAGAAAGTTTAATTATTACTGTCTGAACATACATCATAATACACAATCATCAAAACATAACAATGTCTTTGTCTCTCCTGGAAAGAAAGTTTAATTATTACTGTCTGAACATACATCATAATACACAATCATCAAAACATAACAATGTCTTTGTCTCTCCTAGAAAGAAAGATTAATTATTACTGTCTGAGCATACATCAGAATACACAACTATCAAAACATAACAATGTCTTTGTCTCTCCTAGAAAGAAAGATTAATTATTACTGTCTGAGCATACATCAGAATACACAACCATCAAAACATAACAATGTCTTTGTCTCTCCTAGAAAGAAAGATTAATTATTACTGTCTGAGCATACATCAGCATACACAACCATCAAAACATAACAATGTCTTTTCTCTCCTGGAAAGAAAGTTTAATTATTACTGTCTGAACATACATCATAATACACAATCATCAAAACATAACAATGTCTTTGTCTCTCCTGGAAAGAAAGTTTAATTATTACTGTCTGAACATACATCATAATACACAATCATCAAAACATAACAATGTCTTTGTCTCTCCTAGAAAGAAAGATTAATTATTACTGTCTGAGCATACATCAGAATACACAACCATCAAAACATAACAATGTCTTTGTCTCTCCTAGAAAGAAAGATTAATTATTACTGTCTGAGCATACATCAGAATACACAACCATCAAAACATAACAATGTCTTTGTCTCTCCTAGAAAGAAAGATTAATTATTACTGTCTGAGCATACATCAGAATACACAACCATCAAAACATAACAATGTCTTTGTCTCTCCTAGAAAGAAAGATTAATTATTACTGTCTGAGCATACATCAGAATACACAACCATCAAAACATAACAATGTCTTTGTCTCTCCTAGAAAGAAAGATTAATTATAACTGTCTGAGCATACATCAGAATACACAACCATCAAAACATAACAATGTCTTTGTCTCTCCTAGAAAGAAAGATTAATTATTACTGTCTGAGCATACATCAGAATACACAACCATCAAAACATAACAATGTCTTTGTCTCTCCTAGAAAGAAAGATTAATTATTACTGTCTGAGCATACATCAGAATACACAACCATCAAAACATAACAATGTCTTTGTCTCTCCTAGAAAGAAAGATTAATTATTACTGTCTGAGCATACATCAGAATACACAACCATCAAAACATAACAATGTCTTTGTCTCTCCTGGAAAGAAAGATTAATTATTACTGTCTGAGCATACATCAGAATACACAACCATCAAAACATAACAATGTCTTTGTCTCTCCTGGAAAGAAAGATTAATTATTACTGTCTGAGCATACATCAGAATACACAACCATCAAAACATAACAATGTCTTTGTCTCTCCTAGAAAGAAAGATTAATTATAACTGTCTGAGCATACATCAGAATACACAACCATCAAAACATAACAATGTCTTTGTCTCTCCTGGAAAGAAAGATTAATTATTACTGTCTGAGCATACATCAGAATACACAACCATCAAAACATAACAATGTCTTTGTCTCTCCTGGAAAGAAAGTTTAATTATTACTGTCTGAACATACATCATAATACACAATCATCAAAACATAACAATGTCTTTGTCTCTCCTAGAAAGAAAGATTAATTATTACTGTCTGAGCATACATCAGAATACACAACCATCAAAACATAACAATGTCTTTGTCTCTCCTGGAAAGAAAGATTAATTATTACTGTCTGAGCATACATCAGAATACACAACCATCAAAACATAACAATGTCTTTGTCTCTCCTGGAAAGAAAGATTAATTATTACTGTCTGAGCATACATCAGAATACACAACCATCAAAACATAACAATGTCTTTGTCTCTCCTGGAAAGAAAGTTTAATTATTACTGTCTGAACATACATCAGAATACACAACCATCAAAACATAACAATGTCTTTGTCTCTCCTGGAAAGAAAGATTAATTATTACTGTCTGAGCATACATCAGAATACACAACCATCAAAACATAACAATGTCTTTGTCTCTCCTAGAAAGAAAGATTAATTATTACTGTCTGAGCATACATCAGAATACACAACCATCAAAACATAACAATGTCTTTGTCTCTCCTGGAAAGAAAGATTAATTATTACTGTCTGAGCATACATCATAATACACAACCATCAAAACATAACAATGTCTTTGTCTCTCCTAGAAAGAAAGATTAATTATTACTGTCTGAGCATACATCAGAATACACAACCATCAAAACATAACAATGTCTTTGTCTCTCCTGGAAAGAAAGATTAATTATTACTGTCTGAACATACATCAGAATACACAACCATCAAAACATAACAATGTCTTTGTCTCTCCTGGAAAGAAAGATTAATTATTACTGTCTGAGCATACATCATAATACACAACCATCAAAACATAACAATGTCTTTGTCTCTCCTGGAAAGAAAGTTTAATTATAACTGTCTGAGCATACATCAGAATACACAACCATCAAAACATAACAATGTCTTTGTCTCTCCTGAAAAGAAAGTTTAATTATTACTGTCTGAACATACATCAGAATACACAACCATCAAAACATAACAATGTCTTTGTCTCTCCTGAAAAGAAAGTTTAATTATAACTGTCTGAGCATACATCAGAATACACAACCATCAAAACAAAACAATGTCTTTGTCTCTCCTAGAAAGAAAGATTAATTATTACTGTCTGAGCATACATCATAATACACAATCATCAAAACATAACAATGTCTTTGTCTCTCCTGAAAAGAAAGATTAATTATTACTGTCTGAACATACATCAGAATACACAACCATCAAAACATAACAATGTCTTTGTCTCTCCTGAAAAGAAAGTTTAATTATTACTGTCTGAACATACATCAGAATACACAATCATCAAAACATAACAATGTCTTTGTCTCTCCTAGAAAGAAAGATTAATTATTACTGTCTGAGCATACATCATAATACACAATCATCAAAACATAACAATGTCTTTGTCTCTCCTAGAAAGAAAGATTAATTATTACTGTCTGAACATACATCAGAATACACAACCATCAAAACATAACAATGTCTTTGTCTCTCCTGAAAAGAAAGTTTAATTATTACTGTCTGAACATACATCAGAATACACAATCATCAAAACATAACAATGTCTTTGTCTCTCCTAGAAAGAAAGATTAATTATTACTGTCTGAACATACATCAGAATACACAACCATCAAAACATAACAATGTCTTTGTCTCTCCTGGAAAGAAAGTTTAATTATTACTGTCTGAGCATACATCAGAATACACAACCATCAAAACATAACAATGTCTTTGTCTCTCCTAGAAAGAAAGTTTAATTATTACTGTCTGAGCATACATCAGAATACACAACCATCAAAACATAACAATGTCTTTGTCTCTCCTAGAAAGAAAGATTAATTATAACTGTCTGAGCATACATCAGAATACACAACCATCAAAACATAACAATGTCTTTGTCTCTCCTAGAAAGAAAGATTAATTATAACTGTCTGAGCATACATCAGAATACACAACCATCAAAACATAACAATGTCTTTGTCTCTCCTAGAAAGAAAGTTTAATTATTACTGTCTGAACATACATCAGAATACACAACCATCAAAACATAACAATGTCTTTGTCTCTCCTAGAAAGAAAGATTAATTATTACTGTCTGAGCATACATCAGAATACAACAAACAATACTAAATACAAGAGTGACTGACATGAATAAGAAATTATAATAAAACTTATCATAAACATATCATATTTTCTCAATTCATAATTACACTCCTACAAATAACTGATAAATAAATACAATAGTTTTAGGCTTTTCATCTTGTAATATACATGTGTTTAACCACCACTGTTTTTCACATCTTTGTCTGGTCACTATCCTGTATGTTATTTTTGTTGAATAAAAATTTAGAATTCAAAATGGTACAGCCAAATACCAGAAGTCAGATATGGTCAATAATATGGTGTTTTAAAATGTCAACAATAACTTGGTCAAAAACATTTTTATCTACTAATTTTTACACAGGGAGGGAAAGATGAATCTATAAGTAAATTATTTACCTGATGGTAATGTGAAGTGACACACTTTAAAGTTATGGAGGGAAAGGTGAATCTGTAAGTAAATTATTTACCTGATGGTAATGTGAAGTGACACACTTGAAAGTTATGGAGGGAAAGGTGAATCTATAAGTAAATTATTTACCTGATGGTAATGTGAAGTGACACACTTTAAAGTTATGGAGGGAAAGGTGAATCTATAAGTAAATTATTTACCTGATGGTAATGTGAAGTGACACACTTTAAAGTTATGGAGGGAAAGGTGAATCTGTAAGTAAATTATTTACCTGATGGTAATGTGAAGTGACACACTTTAAAGTTATGGAGGGAAAGGTGAATCTATAAGTAAATTATTTACCTGATGGTAATGTGAAGTGACACACTTGAAAGTTATGACAGAATCCTAGGGTAATTGGTCCACTAACAATGCCGTCTATAGAGGGTACTATAGACCCCTGTGTCAACCTCTCAATTTTCTCCATCACAGACTGAAAATGTCAATTTTATACAAAATGAAACTTAATATTTAATATGAATAGAATATATATATCTTGTCTTAGAATATAATGTTCTTTGTATGAAGCTTAATTAGGAACAGGTAGAAATAAGAGGCTTGGATAGCATTTCTAACCAATCAGCTCTTGAAGAAGACAGAAAAGTAATGGAATTTGATCTAAAAGGTTGATTACTTCCTCTTGCAAATGTCAGACCAGAAATAAACGGTTTGATGCATGGGCAGACGAACAAGGTGAATGTAGTCATAAGTATGTACAACTAGGTGCACGAAACATAATTTATGTCATACATGTATAAAATAGTCAAAGTCCCATAGCTCCTATACATTTTGTGTAATCAAAATGGCGCCAAAGCAGGCTCAACTACGAAATATGAACAAATTCCATCATATGGTTGTAGAGGAGTTGTGGTCACAAAATTTCCTCCTGTCGGAGAGCGACGGGGGACAATAATGGAGTGAGGAAATTACATAAGGAATCTAAAGGAAAAAGTTATCAAAATCAGACTTCAATTAAAAATTACAAATTTTGGGTGTTGGCCTCATTTTGACCCCTTTATATTTTGGAAAAGAGCCATAAAATATCTGTTGACATACTACAAAAAGAGAATTCTATTTGGAAAATAAATAAAAAAAATTCATCAAGATTGGTTGAAAAATATAGAAAAACAGAAAGCACCCTTTATGACACCTTTGGGTCTCTTGTTTCGTTTGTTTTTCCAGTCAACAAAAACATAATTTTTGCACAAAAGACAAGTTTAAATTTGGCGCCAAATTGATATCCGATAATTTTTATGTGTCCGGTCCGGAGTGATTCTTGTTCTTATATTTCAAATATTGATATTTTCGTTCATTAAAGCGTTTCTAAGATTGCGGCTTTAATTTTGTCAATGTCCTTGAACTTCATCAAAGCATGGAGGAACGATAAATGATACAATAAAAGAGTTTTGATCTGGCGGTTCACTTTAGTTTTAATCAAAATAAATTATGGACAAATTGGAGATCAAACAGGGCTCTTTTATACAACAAACCCAGTATTTTATAACGACAGTCGGTCCGGTGGAAACCAATGTTTTTCCGGACTGAATTGATTTTTACCGGATTTGTCCGTTGGACCGGCATGTTTGGGAATCTCTGACATAAAAAGTACGCGACAAACACCAAGTGATGACAATATCTCACAATACCCTCTGGGTCAGGTGAGCTAAAAGTACACAAGAATCAATACTTACCAACTTAACATTATATACCAACGCAATGCCTTTTTCTAGAAGATAATTCTGAGCCAGTCTAGATACACATTTCTCTACTATTACAATATTTGGTTTAGGATGAAGGGAGGAAATCTTTTTGACATTCTTTTTCAGGAACTCTTCCTCCTATTATTATTAAGTATAAAAATATAACATTTACTTCTGCATATTAATTTTATTTTATGTTGTATATGATAAGAAACTGTTTGTTTGCTTGTTTGTTTGATGGTGTTTAACGCCACTTTGAACAATATTTCAGCTATATCGTGGCGGTCAGTTTTATTGGTGGAAGAAACCGGAGAAAACCACTGACCTGTCACAAGTCACTGACAAATTTTATCACATAATGTTGTACATCTCGCCCTGATCAAGATTCGAACTCACAACATCAGTGGTGATAGGCACTGATTACATGGATAGTTGTAAATCCAACTACCATACGATCACGGCCACGATGACCCTCGATAAGAAAATGTTAAGACCCTATATGCCAGATAAACAAAATAAAAACATATCAAATTTATATCAAGATCTGCCATCTTAACTGAATAAACATCAACCATCCTCCATACCAATTGAATCTGCTACAGAATTGAGAGGTGATTGTTCATTTTGTTGATATTGGTGGAATTGTTGACCATCACTGTTTAAACTTTCTTTAGGTGAGAGGTGATTGTTCATTTTGTTGATATTGGTAGAATTGTTGACCATCACTGTTTAAACTTTCTTTAGGTGAGAGGTGATTGTTTATTTTGTTGATATTGGTGGAATTGTTGACCATCACTGTTTAAACTTTCTTTAGGTGAGAGGTGATTGTTTGTACTGTTGATATTGGTAGAATTGTTGACCATCACAGTTTAAGCTTTCTTTAGGTGAGAGGTGATTGTTTGTTTTGTTGATATTGGTGGAATTGTTGACCATCACTGTTTAAGCTTTCTTTAGGTGAGAGGTGATTGTTTGTTTTGTTGATATTGGTGGAATTGTTGACCATCACTGTTTAAACTTTCTTTAGGTGAGAGGTGATTGTTCATTTTGTTGATATTGGTGGAATTGTTGACCATCACTGTTTAAACTTTCTTTAGGTAAGAGGTGATTGTTCATTTTGTTGATATTGGTGGAATTGTTGACCATCACAGTTTAAACTGTCTTTAGGTGAGATGTGATTGTTCATTTTGTTGATATTGGTGGAATTGTTGACCATCACTGTTAAACTTTCTTTAGGTGAGAGGTGATTGTTCTTTTTGTTGATATTGGTGGAATTGTTGACCATCACTGTTTAAACTTTCTTTAGGTGAGAGGTGATTGTTTATTTTGTTGATATTGGTGGAATTGTTGACCATCACTGTTTAAACTTTCTTTAGGTGAGAGGTGATTGTTTGTACTGTTGATATTGGTAGAATTGTTGACCATCACAGTTTAAGCTTTCTTTAGGTGAGAGGTGATTGTTTGTTTTGTTGATATTGGTGGAATTGTTGACCATCACTGTTTAAGCTTTCTTTAGGTGAGAGGTGATTGTTTGTTTTGTTGATATTGGTGGAATTGTTGACCATCACTGTTTAAACTTTCTTTAGGTGAGAGGTGATTGTTCATTTTGTTGATATTGGTGGAATTGTTGACCATCACTGTTTAAACTTTCTTTAGGTAAGAGGTGATTGTTCATTTTGTTGATATTGGTGGAATTGTTGACCATCACAGTTTAAACTGTCTTTAGGTGAGATGTGATTGTTCATTTTGTTGATATTGGTGGAATTGTTGACCATCACTGTTAAACTTTCTTTAGGTGAGAGGTGATTGTTCTTTTTGTTGATATTGGTGGAATTGTTGACCATCACTGTTTAAACTTTCTTTAGGTGAGAGGTGATTGTTCATTTTGTTGATATTGGTAGAATTGTTGACCATCACTGTTTAAACTTTCTTTAGGTGAGAGGTGATTGTTTATTTTGTTGATATTGGTGGAATTGTTGACCATCACTGTTTAAACTTTCTTTAGGTGAGAGGTGATTGTTTGTACTGTTGATATTGGTAGAATTGTTGACCATCACAGTTTAAGCTTTCTTTAGGTGAGAGGTGATTGTTTGTTTTGTTGATATTGGTGGAATTGTTGACCATCACTGTTTAAGCTTTCTTTAGGTGAGAGGTGATTGTTTGTTTTGTTGATATTGGTGGAATTGTTGACCATCACTGTTTAAGCTTTCTTTAGGTGAGAGGTGATTGTTCATTTTGTTGATATTGGTGGAATTGTTGACCATCACTGTTTAAACTTTCTTTAGGTAAGAGGTGATTGTTCATTTTGTTGATATTGGTGGAATTGTTGACCAT
Organism: Bathymodiolus brooksi; assembly: GCA_963680875.1. Taxonomy (NCBI): domain Eukaryota; kingdom Metazoa; phylum Mollusca; class Bivalvia; order Mytilida; family Modiolidae; genus Bathymodiolus; species Bathymodiolus brooksi. The sequence continues at coordinate 124,447,702 of OY804580.1, read as the reverse complement.
CACAGTTTAAACTGTCTTTAGGTGAGATGTGATTGTTCATTTTGTTGATATTGGTGGAATTGTTGACCATCACTGTTTAAGCTTTCTTTAGGTGAGAGGTGATTGTTCATTTTGTTGATATTGGTGGAATTGTTGACCATCACTGTTTAAACTTTCTTTAGGTAAGAGGTGATTGTTCATTTTGTTGATATTGGTGGAATTGTTGACCATCACAGTTTAAACTGTCTTTAGGTGAGATGTGATTGTTCATTTTGTTGATATTGGTGGAATTGTTGACTATCACTGTTAAACTTTCTTTAGGTGAGAGGTGATTGTTCTTTTTGTTGATATTGGTGGAATTGTTGACCATCACTGTTTAAACTTTCTTTAGGTGAGAGGTGATTGTTTATTTTGTTGATATTGGTGGAACTGTTGACCATTACTGTTTAAGCTTTCTTTAGGTGAGAGGTGATTGTTTGTTCTGTTGATATTGGTGGAACTGTTGACCATTACTGTTTAAACTTTCTTTAGGTGAGAGGTGATTGCTTTGTTGATATTGGTGGAATTGTTGACCATTACTGTTTAAACTTTCTTTAGGTGAGAGGTGATTGTTCATTTTGTTGATATTGGTGGAATTGTTGACCATCACTGTTTAAACTTTCTTTAGGTGAGAGGTGATTGTTTATTTTCTTGATATTGGTGGAACTGTTGACCATTACTGTTTAAGCTTTCTTTAGGTGAGAGGTGATTGTTTGTTCTGTTGATATTGGTGGAACTGTTGACCATTACTGTTTAAACTTTCTTTAGGTGAGAGGTGATTGCTTTGTTGATATTGGTGGAATTGTTGACCATTACTGTTTAAACTTTCTTTAGGTGAGAGGTGATTGTTCATTTTGTTGATATTGGTGGAATTGTTGACCATCACTGTTAAACTTTCTTTAGGTGAGAGGTGATTGTTCTTTTTGTTGATATTGGTGGAATTGTTGACCATCACTGTTTAAACTTTCTTTAGGTGAGAGGTGATTGTTCATTTTGTTGATATTGGTAGAATTGTTGACCATCACTGTTTAAACTTTCTTTAGGTGAGAGGTGATTGTTTATTTTGTTGATATTGGTGGAATTGTTGACCATCACTGTTTAAACTTTCTTTAGGTGAGAGGTGATTGTTTGTACTGTTGATATTGGTAGAATTGTTGACCATCACAGTTTAAGCTTTCTTTAGGTGAGAGGTGATTGTTTGTTTTGTTGATATTGGTGGAATTGTTGACCATCACTGTTTAAGCTTTCTTTAGGTGAGAGGTGATTGTTTGTTTTGTTGATATTGGTGGAATTGTTGACCATCACTGTTTAAGCTTTCTTTAGGTGAGAGGTGATTGTTCATTTTGTTGATATTGGTGGAATTGTTGACCATCACTGTTTAAACTTTCTTTAGGTAAGCGGTGATTGTTCATTTTGTTGATATTGGTGGAATTGTTGACCATCACAGTTTAAACTGTCTTTAGGTGAGATGTGATTGTTCATTTTGTTGATATTGGTGGAATTGTTGACCATCACTGTTAAACTTTCTTTAGGTGAGAGGTGATTGTTCTTTTTGTTGATATTGGTGGAATTGTTGACCATCACTGTTTAAACTTTCTTTAGGTGAGAGGTGATTGTTTATTTTGTTGATATTGGTGGAACTGTTGACCATTACTGTTTAAGCTTTCTTTAGGTGAGAGGTGATTGTTTGTTCTGTTGATATTGGTGGAACTGTTGACCATTACTGTTTAAACTTTCTTTAGGTGAGAGGTGATTGCTTTGTTGATATTGGTGGAATTGTTGACCATTACTGTTTAAACTTTCTTTAGGTGAGAGGTGATTGTTCATTTTGTTGATATTGGTGGAATTGTTGACCATCACTGTTTAAACTTTCTTTAGGTGAGAGGTGATTGTTTATTTTGTTGATATTGGTGGAACTGTTGACCATTACTGTTTAAGCTTTCTTTAGGTGAGAGGTGATTGTTTGTTCTGTTGATATTGGTGGAACTGTTGACCATTACTGTTTAAACTTTCTTTAGGTGAGAGGTGATTGCTTTGTTGATATTGGTGGAATTGTTGACCATTACTGTTTAAACTTTCTTTAGGTGAGAGGTGATTGTTCATTTTGTTGATATTGGTGGAATTGTTGACCATCACTGTTTAAACTTTCTTTAGGTGAGAGGTGATTGTTTATTTTGTTGATATTGGTGGAACTGTTGACCATTACTGTTTAAGCTTTCTTTAGGTGAGAGGTGATTGTTTGTTCTGTTGATATTGGTGGAACTGTTGACCATTACTGTTTAAACTTTCTTTAGGTGAGAGGTGATTGCTTTGTTGATATTGGTGGAATTGTTGACCATTACTGTTTAAACTTTCTTTAGGTGAGAGGTGATTGTTCATTTTGTTGATATTGGTGGAATTGTTGACCATCACTGTTTAAACTTTCTTTAGGTGAGAGGTGATTGTTTGTTCTGTTGATATTGGTGGAACTGTTGACCATTACTGTTTAAACTTTCTTTAGGTGAGAGGTGATTGCTTTGTTGATATTGGTGGAATTGTTGACCATTACTGTTTAAATTTTCTTTAGGTGAGAGGTGATTGTTCATTTTGTTGATATTGGTGGAATTGTTGACCATCACAGTTTAAACTGTCTTTAGGTGAGATGTGATTGTTCATTTTGTTGATATTGGTGGAATTGTTGACCATCACTGTTTAAACTTTCTTTAGGTGAGAGGTGATTGTTCTTTTTGTTGATATTGGTGGAATTGTTGACCATCACCGTTTAAACTTTCTTTAGGTGAGAGGTGATTGTTTATTTTGTTGATATTGGTGGAATAGTTGACCATCACAGTTTAAACTGTCTTTAGGTGAGAGGTGATTGTTCATTTTGTTGATATTGGTGGAATTGTTGACCATCACTGTTTAAATTTTCTTTAGGTGAGAGGCGATTGTTCATTTTGTTGATATTGGTGGAATTGTTGACCATCACTGTTTAAACTTTCTTTAGGTGAGAGGTGATTGTTCATTTTGTTGATATTAGTAGAATTGTTGACCATCACAGTTTAAGCTTTCTTTAGGTGAGAGGTGATTGTTTGTACTGTTGATATTGGTAGAATTGTTGACCATCACAGTTTAAGCTTTCTTTAGGTGAGAGGTGATTGTTTGTTTTGTTGATATTGGTGGAATTGTTGACCATCACTGTTTAAACTTTCATTAGGTGAGAGGTGATTGTTTGTTTTGTTGATATTGGTGGAACTGTTGACCATTACTGTTTAAACTTCCTTTAGGTGAGAGGTGATTGTTTGTTTTGTTGATATTGGTGGAATTGTTGACCATCACTGTTTAAGCTTTCTTTAGGTGAGAGGTGATTGTTTATTTTGTTGATATTGGTGGAATTGTTGACCATCACTGTTTAAACTTTCTTTAGGCGAGAGGTGATTATTTGTTTTGTTGATATTGGTGGAATTGTTGACCATCACTGTTTAAGCTTTCTTTAAGTGAGAGGTGATTGTTTGTTTTGTTGATATTGGTGGAATTGTTGACCATCACTGTTTAAACTTTCTTTAGGTGAGAGGTGATTGTTCATTTTGTTGATATTGGTGGAATTGTTGACCATCACTGTTTAAACTTTCTTTAGGTGAGAGGTGATTGTTCATTTTGTTGATATTGGTGGAATTGTTGACCATCACAGTTTAAACTGTCTTTAGGTGAGATGTGATTGTTCATTTTGTTGATATTGGTGGAATTGTTGACCATCACTGTTAAACTTTCTTTAGGTGAGAGGTGATTGTTCTTTTTGTTGATATTGGTGGAATTGTTGACCATCACTGTTTAAACTTTCTTTAGGTGAGAGGTGATTGTTTATTTTGTTGATATTGGTGGAACTGTTGACCATTACTGTTTAAGCTTTCTTTAGGTGAGAGGTGATTGTTTGTTCTGTTGATATTGGTGGAACTGTTGACCATTACTGTTTAAACTTTCTTTAGGTGAGAGGTGATTGCTTTGTTGATATTGGTGGAATTGTTGACCATTACTGTTTAAACTTTCTTTAGGTGAGAGGTGATTGTTCATTTTGTTGATATTGGTGGAATTGTTGACCATCACTGTTTAAACTTTCTTTAGGTGAGAGGTGATTGTTTATTTTGTTGATATTGGTGGAACTGTTGACCATTACTGTTTAAGCTTTCTTTAGATGAGAGGTGATTGTTTGTTCTGTTGATATTGGTGGAACTGTTGACCATTACTGTTTAAACTTTCTTTAGGTGAGAGGTGATTGCTTTGTTGATATTGGTGGAATTGTTGACCATTACTGTTTAAACTTTCTTTAGGTGAGAGGTGATTGTTCATTTTGTTGATATTGGTGGAATTGTTGACCATCACTGTTTAAACTTTCTTTAGGTGAGAGGCGATTGTTTGTTCTGTTGATATTGGTGGAACTGTTGACCATTACTGTTTAAACTTTCTTTAGGTGAGAGGTGATTGCTTTGTTGATATTGGTGGAATTGTTGACCATTACTGTTTAAATTTTCTTTAGGTGAGAGGTGATTGTTCATTTTGTTGATATTGGTGGAATTGTTGACCATCACAGTTTAAACTGTCTTTAGGTGAGATGTGATTGTTCATTTTGTTGATATTGGTGGAATTGTTGACCATCACTGTTTAAACTGTCTTTAGGTGAGAGGTGATTGTTCTTTTTGTTGATATTGGTGGAATTGTTGACCATCACCGTTTAAACTTTCTTTAGGTGAGAGGTGATTGTTTATTTTGTTGATATTGGTGGAATAGTTGACCATCACAGTTTAAACTGTCTTTAGGTGAGAGGTGATTGTTCATTTTGTTGATATTGGTGGAATTGTTGACCATCACTGTTTAAATTTTCTTTAGGTGAGAGGTGATTGTTCATTTTGTTGATATTGGTGGAATTGTTGACCATCACTGTTTAAACTTTCTTTAGGTGAGAGGTGATTGTTCATTTTGTTGATATTAGTAGAATTGTTGACCATCACTGTTTAAGCTTTCTTTAGGTGAGAGGTGATTGTTTGTACTGTTGATATTGGTAGAATTGTTGACCATCACAGTTTAAGCTTTCTTTAGGTGAGAGGTGATTGTTTGTTTTGTTGATATTGGTGGAATTGTTGACCATCACTGTTTAAACTTTCATTAGGTGAGAGGTGATTGTTTGTTTTGTTGATATTGGTGGAACTGTTGACCATTACTGTTTAAACTTCCTTTAGGTGAGAGGTGATTGTTTGTTTTGTTGATATTGGTGGAATTGTTGACCATCACTGTTTAAGCTTTCTTTAGGTGAGAGGTGATTGTTTGTTTTGTTGATATTGGTGGAATTGTTGACCATCACTGTTTAAACTTTCTTTAGGCGAGAGGTGATTATTTGTTTTGTTGATATTGGTGGAATTGTTGACCATCACTGTTTAAGCTTTCTTTAAGTGAGAGGTGATTGTTTGTTTTGTTGATATTGGTGGAATTGTTGACCATCACTGTTTAAACTTTCTTTAGGTGAGAGGTGATTGTTCATTTTGTTGATATTGGTGGAATTGTTGACCATCACTGTTTAAACTTTCTTTAGATGAGAGGTGATTGTTCATTTTGTTGATATTGGTGGAATTGTTGACCATCACAGTTTAAACTGTCTTTAGGTGAGATGTGATTGTTCATTTTGTTGATATTGGTGGAATTGTTGACCATCACTGTTAAACTTTCTTTAGGTGAGAGGTGATTGTTCTTTTTGTTGATATTGGTGGAATTGTTGACCATCATTGTTTAAACTTTCTTTAGGTGAGAGGTGATTGTTCATTTTGTTGATATTGGTGGAATTGTTGACCATCACTGTTTAAACTTTCTTTAGGTGAGAGGTGATTGTTCATTTTGTTGATATTGGTGGAATTGTTGACCATCACAGTTTAAACTGTCTTTAGGTGAGATGTGATTGTTCATTTTGTTGATATTGGTGGAATTGTTGACCATCACTGTTAAACTTTCTTTAGGTGAGAGGTGATTGTTCTTTTTGTTGATATTGGTGGAATTGTTGACCATCACTGTTTAAACTTTCTTTAGGTGAGAGGTGATTGTTTATTTTGTTGATATTGGTGGAACTGTTGACCATTACTGTTTAAGCTTTCTTTAGGTGAGAGGTGATTGTTTGTTCTGTTGATATTGGTGGAACTGTTGACCATTACAGTTTAAACTTTCTTTAGGTGAGAGGTGATTGCTTTGTTGATATTTGTGGAATTGTTGACCATTACTGTTTAAACTTTCTTTAGGTGAGAGGTGATTGTTCATTTTGTTGATATTGGTGGAATTGTTTACCATTACTGTTTAAACTTTCTTTAGGTGAGAGGTGATTGTTCATTTTGTTGATATTGGTGGAATTGTTGACCATTACTGTTTAAGCTTTCTTTAGGTGAGAGGTGATTGTTTGTTCTGTTGATATTGGTGGAACTGTTGACCATTACTGTTTAAGCTTTCTTTAGGTGAGAGGTGATTGTTTGTTCTGTTGATATTGGTGGAACTGTTGACCATTACTGTTTAAACTTTCTTTAGGTGAGAGGTGATTGCTTTGTTGATATTGGTGGAATTGTTGACCATTACTGTTTAAACTTTCTTTAGGTGAGAGGTGATTGTTCATTTTGTTGATATTGGTGGAATTGTTGACCATCACTGTTTAAACTTTCTTTAGGTGAGAGGTGATTGTTTGTTCTATTGATATTGGTGGAACTGTTGACCATTACTGTTTAAACTTTCTTTAGGTGAGAGGTGATTGCTTTGTTGATATTGGTGGAATTGTTGACCATTACTGTTTAAATTTTCTTTAGGTGAGAGGTGATTGTTCATTTTGTTGATATTGGTGGAATTGTTGACCATCACAGTTTAAACTGTCTTTAGGTGAGATGTGATTGTTCATTTTGTTGATATTGGTGGAATTGTTGACCATCACTGTTTAAACTTTCTTTAGGTGAGAGGTGATTGTTCTTTTTGTTGATATTGGTGGAATTGTTGACCATCACTGTTTAAACTTTCTTCAGGTGAGAGGTGATTGTTTATTTTGTTGATATTGGTGGAATAGTTGACCATCACAGTTTAAACTGTCTTTAGGTGAGAGGTGATTGTTCATTTTGTTGATATTGGTGGAATTGTTGACCATCACTGTTTAAATTTTCTTTAGGTGAGAGGCGATTGTTCATTTTGTTGATATTGGTGGAATTGTTGACCATCACTGTTTAAACTTTCTTTAGGTGAGAGGTGATTGTTCATTTTGTTGATATTGGTAGAATTGTTGACCATCACTGTTTAAGCTTTCTTTAGGTGAGAGGTGATTGTTTGTACTGTTGATATTGGTAGAATTGTTGACCATCACAGTTTAAGCTTTCTTTAGGTGAGAGGTGATTGTTTGTTTTGTTGATATTGGTGGAATTGTTGACCATCACTGTTTAAACTTTCTTTAGGCGAGAGGTGATTGTTTGTTTTGTTGATATTGGTGGAATTGTTGACCATCACTGTTTAAGCTTTCTTTAGGTGAGAGGTGATTGTTTGTTTTGTTGATATTGGTGGAATTGTTGACCATCACTGTTTAAGCTTTCTTTAGGTGAGAGGTGATTGTTTATTTTGTTGATATTGGTGGAATTGTTGACCATCACTGTTTAAACTTTCTTTAGGCGAGAGGTGATTATTTGTTTTGTTGATATTGGTGGAATTGTTGACCATCACTGTTTAAGCTTTCTTTAAGTGAGAGGTGATTGTTTGTTTTGTTGATATTGGTGGAATTGTTGACCATCACTGTTTAAACTTTCTTTAGGTGAGAGGTGATTGTTCATTTTGTTGATATTGGTGGAATTGTTGACCATCACTGTTTAAACTTTCTTTAGGTGAGAGGTGATTGTTCATTTTGTTGATATTGGTGGAATTGTTGACCATCACAGTTTAAACTGTCTTTAGGTGAGATGTGATTGTTCATTTTGTTGATATTGGTGGAATTGTTGACCATCACTGTTAAACTTTCTTTAGGTGAGAGGTGATTGTTCTTTTTGTTGATATTGGTGGAATTGTTGACCATCACTGTTTAAACTTTCTTTAGGTGAGAGGTGATTGTTTATTTTGTTGATATTGGTGGAACTGTTGACCATTACTGTTTAAGCTTTCTTTAGGTGAGAGGTGATTGTTTGTTCTGTTGATATTGGTGGAACTGTTGACCATTACTGTTTAAACTTTCTTTAGGTGAGAGGTGATTGCTTTGTTGATATTGGTGGAATTGTTGACCATTACTGTTTAAACTTTCTTTAGGTGAGAGGTGATTGTTCATTTTGTTGATATTGGTGGAATTGTTGACCATCACTGTTTAAACTTTCTTTAGGTGAGAGGTGATTGTTTATTTTGTTGATATTGGTGGAACTGTTGACCATTACTGTTTAAGCTTTCTTTAGATGAGAGGTGATTGTTTGTTCTGTTGATATTGGTGGAACTGTTGACCATTACTGTTTAAACTTTCTTTAGGTGAGAGGTGATTGCTTTGTTGATATTGGTGGAATTGTTGACCATTACTGTTTAAACTTTCTTTAGGTGAGAGGTGATTGTTCATTTTGTTGATATTGGTGGAATTGTTGACCATCACTGTTTAAACTTTCTTTAGGTGAGAGGCGATTGTTTGTTCTGTTGATATTGGTGGAACTGTTGACCATTACTGTTTAAACTTTCTTTAGGTGAGAGGTGATTGCTTTGTTGATATTGGTGGAATTGTTGACCATTACTGTTTAAATTTTCTTTAGGTGAGAGGTGATTGTTCATTTTGTTGATATTGGTGGAATTGTTGACCATCACAGTTTAAACTGTCTTTAGGTGAGATGTGATTGTTCATTTTGTTGATATTGGTGGAATTGTTGACCATCACTGTTTAAACTGTCTTTAGGTGAGAGGTGATTGTTCTTTTTGTTGATATTGGTGGAATTGTTGACCATCACCGTTTAAACTTTCTTTAGGTGAGAGGTGATTGTTTATTTTGTTGATATTGGTGGAATAGTTGACCATCACAGTTTAAACTGTCTTTAGGTGAGAGGTGATTGTTCATTTTGTTGATATTGGTGGAATTGTTGACCATCACTGTTTAAATTTTCTTTAGGTGAGAGGTGATTGTTCATTTTGTTGATATTGGTGGAATTGTTGACCATCACTGTTTAAACTTTCTTTAGGTGAGAGGTGATTGTTCATTTTGTTGATATTAGTAGAATTGTTGACCATCACTGTTTAAGCTTTCTTTAGGTGAGAGGTGATTGTTTGTACTGTTGATATTGGTAGAATTGTTGACCATCACAGTTTAAGCTTTCTTTAGGTGAGAGGTGATTGTTTGTTTTGTTGATATTGGTGGAATTGTTGACCATCACTGTTTAAACTTTCATTAGGTGAGAGGTGATTGTTTGTTTTGTTGATATTGGTGGAACTGTTGACCATTACTGTTTAAACTTCCTTTAGGTGAGAGGTGATTGTTTGTTTTGTTGATATTGGTGGAATTGTTGACCATCACTGTTTAAGCTTTCTTTAGGTGAGAGGTGATTGTTTGTTTTGTTGATATTGGTGGAATTGTTGACCATCACTGTTTAAACTTTCTTTAGGCGAGAGGTGATTATTTGTTTTGTTGATATTGGTGGAATTGTTGACCATCACTGTTTAAGCTTTCTTTAAGTGAGAGGTGATTGTTTGTTTTGTTGATATTGGTGGAATTGTTGACCATCACTGTTTAAACTTTCTTTAGGTGAGAGGTGATTGTTCATTTTGTTGATATTGGTGGAATTGTTGACCATCACTGTTTAAACTTTCTTTAGATGAGAGGTGATTGTTCATTTTGTTGATATTGGTGGAATTGTTGACCATCACAGTTTAAACTGTCTTTAGGTGAGATGTGATTGTTCATTTTGTTGATATTGGTGGAATTGTTGACCATCACTGTTAAACTTTCTTTAGGTGAGAGGTGATTGTTCTTTTTGTTGATATTGGTGGAATTGTTGACCATCATTGTTTAAACTTTCTTTAGGTGAGAGGTGATTGTTCATTTTGTTGATATTGGTGGAATTGTTGACCATCACTGTTTAAACTTTCTTTAGGTGAGAGGTGATTGTTCATTTTGTTGATATTGGTGGAATTGTTGACCATCACAGTTTAAACTGTCTTTAGGTGAGATGTGATTGTTCATTTTGTTGATATTGGTGGAATTGTTGACCATCACTGTTAAACTTTCTTTAGGTGAGAGGTGATTGTTCTTTTTGTTGATATTGGTGGAATTGTTGACCATCACTGTTTAAACTTTCTTTAGGTGAGAGGTGATTGTTTATTTTGTTGATATTGGTGGAACTGTTGACCATTACTGTTTAAGCTTTCTTTAGGTGAGAGGTGATTGTTTGTTCTGTTGATATTGGTGGAACTGTTGACCATTACAGTTTAAACTTTCTTTAGGTGAGAGGTGATTGCTTTGTTGATATTTGTGGAATTGTTGACCATTACTGTTTAAACTTTCTTTAGGTGAGAGGTGATTGTTCATTTTGTTGATATTGGTGGAATTGTTTACCATTACTGTTTAAACTTTCTTTAGGTGAGAGGTGATTGTTCATTTTGTTGATATTGGTGGAATTGTTGACCATTACTGTTTAAGCTTTCTTTAGGTGAGAGGTGATTGTTTGTTCTGTTGATATTGGTGGAACTGTTGACCATTACTGTTTAAGCTTTCTTTAGGTGAGAGGTGATTGTTTGTTCTGTTGATATTGGTGGAACTGTTGACCATTACTGTTTAAACTTTCTTTAGGTGAGAGGTGATTGCTTTGTTGATATTGGTGGAATTGTTGACCATTACTGTTTAAACTTTCTTTAGGTGAGAGGTGATTGTTCATTTTGTTGATATTGGTGGAATTGTTGACCATCACTGTTTAAACTTTCTTTAGGTGAGAGGTGATTGTTTGTTCTATTGATATTGGTGGAACTGTTGACCATTACTGTTTAAACTTTCTTTAGGTGAGAGGTGATTGCTTTGTTGATATTGGTGGAATTGTTGACCATTACTGTTTAAATTTTCTTTAGGTGAGAGGTGATTGTTCATTTTGTTGATATTGGTGGAATTGTTGACCATCACAGTTTAAACTGTCTTTAGGTGAGATGTGATTGTTCATTTTGTTGATATTGGTGGAATTGTTGACCATCACTGTTTAAACTTTCTTTAGGTGAGAGGTGATTGTTCTTTTTGTTGATATTGGTGGAATTGTTGACCATCACTGTTTAAACTTTCTTCAGGTGAGAGGTGATTGTTTATTTTGTTGATATTGGTGGAATAGTTGACCATCACAGTTTAAACTGTCTTTAGGTGAGAGGTGATTGTTCATTTTGTTGATATTGGTGGAATTGTTGACCATCACTGTTTAAATTTTCTTTAGGTGAGAGGCGATTGTTCATTTTGTTGATATTGGTGGAATTGTTGACCATCACTGTTTAAACTTTCTTTAGGTGAGAGGTGATTGTTCATTTTGTTGATATTGGTAGAATTGTTGACCATCACTGTTTAAGCTTTCTTTAGGTGAGAGGTGATTGTTTGTACTGTTGATATTGGTAGAATTGTTGACCATCACAGTTTAAGCTTTCTTTAGGTGAGAGGTGATTGTTTGTTTTGTTGATATTGGTGGAATTGTTGACCATCACTGTTTAAACTTTCTTTAGGCGAGAGGTGATTGTTTGTTTTGTTGATATTGGTGGAATTGTTGACCATCACTGTTTAAGCTTTCTTTAGGTGAGAGGTGATTGTTTGTTTTGTTGATATTGGTGGAATTGTTGACCATCACTGTTTAAACTTTCTTTAGGCGAGAGGTGATTGTTTGTTTTGTTGATATTGGTGGAATTGTTGACCATCACTGTTTAAGCTTTCTTTAGGTGAGAGGTGATTGTTTGTTTTGTTGATATTGGTGGAATTGTTGACCATCACTGTTTAAACTTTCTTTAGGTGAGATGTGATTGTTCATTTTGTTGATATTGGTGGAATTGTTGACCATCACTGTTTAAACTTTCTTTAGGTGAGAGGTGATTGTTCTTTTTGTTGATATTGGTGGAATTGTTGACCATCACCGTTTAAACTTTCTTTAGGTGAGAGGTGATTGTTTATTTTGTTGATATTGGTGGAATAGTTGACCATCACAGTTTAAACTGTCTTTAGGTGAGAGGTGATTGTTCATTTTGTTGATATTGGTGGAATTGTTGACCATCACTGTTTAAATTTTCTTTAGGTGAGAGGTGATTGTTCATTTTGTTGATATTGGTGGAATTGTTGACCATCACTGTTTAAACTTTCTTTAGGTGAGAGGTGATTGTTCATTTTGTTGATATTAGTAGAATTGTTGACCATCACTGTTTAAGCTTTCTTTAGGTGAGAGGTGATTGTTTGTACTGTTGATATTGGTAGAATTGTTGACCATCACAGTTTAAGCTTTCTTTAGGTGAGAGGTGATTGTTTGTTTTGTTGATATTGGTGGAATTGTTGACCATCACTGTTTAAACTTTCATTAGGTGAGAGGTGATTGTTTGTTTTGTTGATATTGGTGGAACTGTTGACCATTACTGTTTAAACTTCCTTTAGGTGAGAGGTGATTGTTTGTTTTGTTGATATTGGTGGAATTGTTGACCATCACTGTTTAAGCTTTCTTTAGGTGAGAGGTGATTGTTTGTTTTGTTGATATTGGTGGAATTGTTGACCATCACTGTTTAAACTTTCTTTAGGCGAGAGGTGATTATTTGTTTTGTTGATATTGGTGGAATTGTTGACCATCACTGTTTAAGCTTTCTTTAAGTGAGAGGTGATTGTTTGTTTTGTTGATATTGGTGGAATTGTTGACCATCACTGTTTAAACTTTCTTTAGGTGAGAGGTGATTGTTCATTTTGTTGATATTGGTGGAATTGTTGACCATCACTGTTTAAACTTTCTTTAGGTGAGAGGTGATTGTTCATTTTGTTGATATTGGTGGAATTGTTGACCATCACAGTTTAAACTGTCTTTAGGTGAGATGTGATTGTTCATTTTGTTGATATTGGTGGAATTGTTGACCATCACTGTTAAACTTTCTTTAGGTGAGAGGTGATTGTTCTTTTTGTTGATATTGGTGGAATTGTTGACCATCATTGTTTAAACTTTCTTTAGGTGAGAGGTGATTGTTTATTTTGTTGATATTGGTGGAATTGTTGACCATCACTGTTTAAACTTTCTTTAGGCGAGAGGTGATTATTTGTTTTGTTGATATTGGTGGAATTGTTGACCATCACTGTTTAAGCTTTCTTTAAGTGAGAGGTGATTGTTTGTTTTGTTGATATTGGTGGAATTGTTGACCATCACTGTTTAAACTTTCTTTAGGTGAGAGGTGATTGTTCATTTTGTTGATATTGGTGGAATTGTTGACCATCACTGTTTAAACTTTCTTTAGGTGAGAGGTGATTGTTCATTTTGTTGATATTGGTGGAATTGTTGACCATCACAGTTTAAACTGTCTTTAGGTGAGATGTGATTGTTCATTTTGTTGATATTGGTGGAATTGTTGACCATCACTGTTAAACTTTCTTTAGGTGAGAGGTGATTGTTCTTTTTGTTGATATTGGTGGAATTGTTGACCATCACTGTTTAAACTTTCTTTAGGTGAGAGGTGATTGTTTATTTTGTTGATATTGGTGGAACTGTTGACCATTACTGTTTAAGCTTTCTTTAGGTGAGAGGTGATTGTTTGTTCTGTTGATATTGGTGGAACTGTTGACCATTACTGTTTAAACTTTCTTTAGGTGAGAGGTGATTGCTTTGTTGATATTGGTGGAATTGTTGACCATTACTGTTTAAACTTTCTTTAGGTGAGAGGTGATTGTTCATTTTGTTGATATTGGTGGAATTGTTGACCATCACTGTTTAAACTTTCTTTAGGTGAGAGGTGATTGTTTATTTTGTTGATATTGGTGGAACTGTTGACCATTACTGTTTAAGCTTTCTTTAGGTGAGAGGTGATTGTTTGTTCTGTTGATATTGGTGGAACTGTTGACCATTACAGTTTAAACTTTCTTTAGGTGAGAGGTGATTGCTTTGTTGATATTTGTGGAATTGTTGACCATTACTGTTTAAACTTTCTTTAGGTGAGAGGTGATTGTTCATTTTGTTGATATTGGTGGAATTGTTGACCATTACTGTTTAAACTTTCTTTAGGTGAGAGGTGATTGTTCATTTTGTTGATATTGGTGGAATTGTTGACCATTACTGTTTAAGCTTTCTTTAGGTGAGAGGTGATTGTTTGTTCTGTTGATATTGGTGGAACTGTTGACCATTACTGTTTAAGCTTTCTTTAGGTGAGAGGTGATTGTTTGTTCTGTTGATATTGGTGGAACTGTTGACCATTACTGTTTAAACTTTCTTTAGGTGAGAGGTGATTGCTTTGTTGATATTGGTGGAATTGTTGACCATTACTGTTTAAACTTTCTTTAGGTGAGAGGTGATTGTTCATTTTGTTGATATTGGTGGAATTGTTGACCATCACTGTTTAAACTTTCTTTAGGTGAGAGGTGATTGTTTGTTCTGTTGATATTGGTGGAACTGTTGACCATTACTGTTTAAACTTTCTTTAGGTGAGAGGTGATTGCTTTGTTGATATTGGTGGAATTGTTGACCATTACTGTTTAAATTTTCTTTAGGTGAGAGGTGATTGTTCATTTTGTTGATATTGGTGGAATTGTTGACCATCACAGTTTAAACTGTCTTTAGGTGAGATGTGATTGTTCATTTTGTTGATATTGGTGGAATTGTTGACCATCACTGTTTAAACTTTCTTTAGGTGAGAGGTGATTGTTCATTTTGTTGATATTGGTGGAATTGTTGACCATCACTGTTTAAACTTTCTTTAGGTGAGAGGTGATTGTTTATTTTGTTGATATTAGTTGACCATCACAGTTTAAACTGTCTTTAGGTGAGAGGTGATTGTTCATTTTGTTGATATTGGTGGAATTGTTGACCATCACTGTTTAAATTTTCTTTAGGTGAGAGGCGATTGTTCATTTTGTTGATATTGGTGGAATTGTTGACCATCACTGTTTAAACTTTCTTTAGGTGAGAGGTGATTGTTCATTTTGTTGATATTGGTAGAATTGTTGACCATCACTGTTTAAGCTTTCTTTAGGTGAGAGGTGATTGTTTGTACTGTTGATATTGGTGGAATTGTTGACCATCACAGTTTAAGCTTTCTTTAGGTGAGAGGTGATTGTTTGTTTTGTTGATATTGGTGGAATTGTTGACCATCACTGTTTAAACTTTCTTTAGGCGAGAGGTGATTGTTTGTTTTGTTGATATTGGTGGAATTGTTGACCATCACTGTTTAAGCTTTCTTTAGGTGAGAGGTGATTGTTTGTTTTGTTGATATTGGTGGAATTGTTGACCATCACTGTTTAAGCTTTCTTTAGGTGAGAGGTGATTGTTTGTTTTGTTGATATTGGTGGAATTGTTGACCATCACTGTTTAAACTTTCTTTAGGTGAGAGGTGATTGTTCATTTTGTTGATATTGGTGGAATTGTTGACCATCACTGTTTAAACTTTCTTTAGGTGAGAGGTGATTGTTTGTTCTATTGATATTGGTGGAACTGTTGACCATTACTGTTTAAACTTTCTTTAGGTGAGAGGTGATTGCTTTGTTGATATTGGTGGAATTGTTGACCATTACTGTTTAAATTGTCTTTAGGTGAGAGGTGATTGTTCATTTTGTTGATATTGGTGGAATTGTTGACCATCACAGTTTAAACTGTCTTTAGGTGAGATGTGATTGTTCATTTTGTTGATATTGGTGGAATTGTTGACCATCACTGTTTAAACTTTCTTTAGGTGAGAGGTGATTGTTCTTTTTGTTGATATTGGTGGAATTGTTGACCATCACTGTTTAAACTTTCTTTAGGTGAGAGGTGATTGTTTATTTTGTTGATATTGGTGGAATAGTTGACCATCACAGTTTAAACTGTCTTTAGGTGAGAGGTGATTGTTTGTTTTGTTGATATTGGTGGAATTGTTGACCATCACTGTTTAAATTTTCTTTAGGTGAGAGGCGATTGTTCATTTTGTTGATATTGGTGGAATTGTTGACCATCACTGTTTAAATTTTCTTTAGGTGAGAGGCGATTGTTCATTTTGTTGATATTGGTGGAATTGTTGACCATCACTGTTTAAACTTTCTTTAGGTGAGAGGTGATTGTTTATTTTGTTGATATTGGTGGAACTGTTGACCATTACTGTTTAAACTTTCCTTAGGTGAGAGGTGATTGCTTTGTTGATATTGGTGGAACTGTTGACCATTACTTTTTAAACTTTCTTTAGGTGAGAGGCGATTGCTTTGTTGATATTGGTGGAATTGTTGACCATTACTGTTTAAACTTTCTTTAGGTGAGAGGTGATTGTTCATTTTGTTGATATTGGTGGAATTGTTGACCATCACTGTTTAAACTTTCATTAGGTGAGAGGCGATTGTTCATTTTGTTGATACTGGTGGAATTGTTGACCATCACTGTTTAAATTTTCTTTAGGTGAGAGGCGATTGTTCATTTTGTTGATATTGGTGGAATTGTTGACCATCCCTGTTTAAGCTTTCTTTAGGTGAGAGGCGATTGCTTTGTTGATATTGGTGGAATTGTTGACCATTACTGTTTAAATTTTCTTTAGGTGAGAGGCGATTGTTCATTTTGTTGATATTGGTGGAATTGTTGACCATCACTGTTTAAACTTTCTTTAGGTGAGAGGTGATTGTTTGTTTTGTTGATATTGGTGGAATTGTTGACCATCACTGTTTAAGCTTTCTTTAGGTGAGAGGTGATTGTTTGTTTTGTTGATATTGGTAGAATTGTTGCCCATCACTGTTTAAACTTTCTTTAGGTGAGAGGCGATTGTTCATTTTGTTGATATTAGTAGAATTGTTGACCATCTCTATAAGATCATATAAACTTTAATAGCTGTATTTTCTGATTTTGTCATTAAAATAAGAATCTTAATATATTGTACAATGCATACCTGTAAAATTTGAGGCTCTAATGAGGAGAACTTATTCTGCACTCTCTGGTACTCTATTGATCCTTTCAGCAGGAGTATGTACGGATTGACAAGTTTATGTGCCATCTTTTTATGAGCAATATTCCTTGTAAATACAATACCATGAACCAGCCAGGTTTGTTCTTTAGTTTCTCCAGGAATCTGAAAACAGTTTTTTGTTGGTTAGAATATTCAATTTTACATAATCAGCAACATTTCTGAAATAACATTTTCTCAATATATTCAACTTCTTTTCGTACATCAAGGTTGACATTCATACAATAATCAATAATTGATAGATATTCATTTCTTTATGAACATCTTAATAGATGGAATGTGATGGATTATTTGTCTTTGTAGATTTGTATTCATTTATTATCTTGACAGACACCGGTGTTTTATATTAGTTGGCTTCATATATTTTTTTTTAAATGTTCAAATTATCTCCCTTTGACTTGTACATCAACTCTGAATGGCCGTTGTGGTAATCGTATGGTTGTTGGATTTACAACTACATGTGCAATCAGTGCCTATCACCAATAAAGTTGTGAGTTTGAAACCCGCTTATGGTGAGGTGTACTGGATACATTATGTGACAGTTTGTCAGTGACCTGCAACAGGTCAGTGGTTTTCTCTAGGTACTCCAGTTTCCTCCACAAATAAAACTAACTGCAACGATATAACTGCAATATTGTTGAAAGTGGCGATAAACACCATAAACCCTGACATTGTTAACTACTTTTTCAGGTCTGACATAGTTACTGACCTTTTTGAACTTGACATATTTAAAGATATTCATGTCATCCCCTTCCTCCCGTATGTCAGGTCTGACATATTTACTGACCTTTTTGAACTTGACATATTTAAGGATATTCATGTCATCCCCTTCCTCCCGTACGTCAGGTCTGACATAGTTGCTGACACGTTGTGCAGTTCCCAGTACTATTTCTAACCAAGAATTGGACAATCCTTCTTCAAATAACATTTGTTGCACCAAAGCATTCAAATGATCTTGATGAGATTTTCTAGAACCAAAAAAAAAGTTTTATTACGTAGTACGGTAGTACAGTCTATTCAAAGAATAAAATTTGACAAAATGAAAGTCAAGTTATTTTAAATACATTTACAAGTATATTGTTATTCTAATGCAATTATTATATAACACGTTTTATCATTGGCTAATGTTTACTGACATGTCATTGGTTAATGTTTACTGACTTGCCGTAACTAAGGGTTCTAGTGTGCATCAGTTGCCATATTGAATTCTTAAAATCCAACATGTCAATATGATTGAAAAATATAGACATCACCTACCTATGAAATAATTTCTTGCTGCGAAATAACGAAAAGTTTCATCTGATGTCACAAGTTTTTATAACGTTTATGTACCAAAATAATCGACAATATTTCCCTGCATTTTATTTTTCTGGAATTTTTTGACAATTTGTTAAGCCCTAGTATATCTTTCATTAGAATAGAAATAATTGTGTTGTATTTGAATAGTTGCTGGTGTCAATTAGGAATTTAATGGTCTTAAATATTCATTTTACTGACTCAGCTACACGTCGTCAAGTAAAACTGTATTATCAAACATCAAATCCACAATTGATGCTGGCAACTATTCATATACAATACAGATATTTATGAATTCTCAAATTCATCAAACCTATGTTATAATATTTCCATCAATTTCATGTTTTATATTACAGATGATTGATAATCTTTTCCATCAGACCTCCCCCCATATTCCTCTAGATGAGTATAAAGACCCCCCCTCTCCACTTCCTCTAGATGAGTATAAAGACCTCCCCACCCCTTCCTCTAGATGAGTATAAAGACCTCCCCTCTCCACTTCCTATAGATGAGCATAAAGACCTCCCCACCCCTTCCTCTAGATGAGTATAAAGACCTCCCCTCTCCACTTCCTCTAGATGAGCATAAAGACCTCCCCACCCCTTCCTCTAGATGAGTATAAAGACCTCCCCACTCCCTTCCTCTAGATGAGCATAAAGACCTCTCCCACTCCCCTTCCTCTACATGAGTATAAAGACCTCCCCACTCCCTTCCTCTATATGAGCATAAAGACCTCCCCATTCCCTTTCCTCTAGATGAGTATAAAGACCTCCCCTCTCCACTTCCTCTAGATGAGCATAAAGACCTCCCCCACTCCCCTTCCTCTACATGAGTATAAAGACCTCCCCGCTCCCCTTCCTCTAGATGAGTATAAAGACCTCCACATTCACTTTCCTCTAGATGAGCATAAAGACCTCCCCACTCCCCTTCCTCTAGATGAACTTAAAGACCTCCCCACTTCACTTCCTCTAGATGAGCATAAAGACCTCCCCACTCCACTTCCTCTAGATGAGTATAAAGACCTCCCCTCTCCACTTCCTCTAGATGAGTATAAAGACCTCCCCACCCCTTCCTCTAGATGAGTATAAAGACCTCCCCTCTCCACTTCCTCTAGATGAGCATAAAGAACTCCCCACTCTCCTTCCTCTACATGAGTATAAAGACCTCCACACTCCCTTCTTCTAGATGAGTATAAAGACCTCCCCATTCCCCATCCTCTAGATGAGTATAAAGACCTCCCCACTCCCCTTCCTCTAGATGAGTATAAAGACCTCCCCACTCCCTTCCTCTAGATGAGTATAAAGACCTCCATTCTCCACTTCCTCTAGATGAGTATAGACCTCCCCATTCCCTTTCCTCTAGATGAGTATAAAGACCTCCCCACACCCTTCCTCTAGATGAGTATAAAGACCTCCCCACTCCCCTTCCTCTAGATGAGTATAGACCTCCCCATTCCCTTTCCTCTAGATGGGTATAAAGACCTCCCTACTCCCTTCCTCTAGATGAGTATAAAGACCTCCCCACTCCCCTTCCTCTAGATGAGTATAAAGACCTCCCCACTCCCTTCCTCTAGATGAGTATAAAGACCTCCATTCTCCACTTCCTCTAGATGAGTATAGACCTCCCCATTCCCTTTCCTCTAGATGAGTATAAAGACCTCCCCACACCCTTCCTCTAGATGAGTATAAAGACCTCCCCACTCCCCTTCCTCTAGATGAGTATAGACCTCCCCATTCCCTTTCCTCTAGATGGGTATAAAGACCTCCCCACTCCCTTCCTCTAGATGAGTATAAAGACCTCCCCACTCCCCTTCCTCTAGATGAGTATAAAGACCTCCCCATTCCCTTTCCTCTAGATGAGTATAAAGACCTCCCACTCCCTTCCTCTAGATGAGTATAAAGACCTCTCCACTCCCTTCCTCTAAATGAGCATAAATACCTCCCCACTCCCCTTCCTGTAGATGAGTATAAAGACCTCTCCACTCCCCTTCCTCTAGATGAGTATAAAGACCTCCCCACTCCCCTTCCTCTAGATGAGTATAAAGACCTCCCCATTCTCCTTCCTCTAGATGAGTATAAAGACCTCCCCATTCCCTTTCCTCTAGATGAGTATAAAGACCTCCCCACTCCATTCCTCTAGATGAGTATAAAGACCTCTCCACACCTCTTCCTCTGAATGAGTATTAAGACCTCCCCACACCTCTTCCTCTGAATGAGTATTAAGACCTCCCCACACCTCTTTCTCTAGATGAATATAAAGACCTCCCCATTCCCCTTCCTATAGATGAGTATAAAGACCTCCCCACTCCCCTTCCACAAGATGAGTATAAAGACCTCCCCACTCCTCTTCCTCTAGATGAGTATATCTTTTCCATCAGACCTCCCCACTCCTCTTCCTCTAGATGAGTATATCTTTTCCATCAGACCTCCCCACTCCTCTTCCTCTAGATGAGTATATCTTTTCCATCAGACCTCCCCACTCCCCTTCCTCTAGATGAGTATATCTTTTCCATCAGAACTCCCCACTCCCCTTCCTCTAGATGAGTATAAAGACCTTCCCACACCTCTTCCTCTAGATGAGTGTAAAGACCTCCCCATTCCCCTTCCTATAGATGAGTATAAAGACCTCCCCACTCCCCTTCCTCTAGATGAGTATAAAGACCTCCCCACTCCCCTTCCTCTAGATGAGTATATCTTTTCCATCAGACCTCCCCACTCCCTTTCCTCTAGATGAGTATATCTTTTCCATCAGACCTCCCCACTCCCCTTCCTCTAGATGAGTATAAAAAAAATATCACATTTGTGTAAATATTTCTATAATAGTTACAGATGTGAATCCTTACACAGTGTGAACACTTACTTGAGTGATGAATAAGCCTTTCGTTCACCATTCTCCTCCTTCAACGTATCAGAGTTTCTCCAACAAACAGATTTGATCAACTTTGAGGCTGGTATACTCTGTGAACTCCCAGAAAACATACTAGCTATAAATAATAAAATTTAATAAAACATACTGACTTTAAACAATAAAATTTAATAAAACATACTGACTTTACAAAATAAAATTTAATAAAAGATACTGGCTTTACACAATAAAATTTAATAAAACATACTGACTTTACAAAATAAAATCTAATAAAACAAACTGACTTTACAAAATAAAATTTAATAAAACATACTGACTTTACAAAATAAAATCTAATAAAAAATACTGACTTTACAAAATAAAATTTAATAAAACAAACTGACTTTACAAAATAAAATTTAATAAAACATACTGACTTTACAAAATAAAATTTAATAAAACGTACTGACTTTACAAAATAAAATTTAATAAAACAAACTGACTTTACAAAATAAAATTTAATAAAACATACTGACTTTACAAAATAAAATTTAATAAAACAAACTGACTTTACAAAATAAAATTTAATAAAACATACTGACTTTACAAAATAAAATCTAATAAAACGTACTGACTTTACAAAATAAAATTTAATAAAACAAACTGACTTTACACAATAAATTTAATAAAACAAACTGACTTTACAAAATAAAATTTAATAAAACAAACTGACTTTACAAAATAAAATTTAATAAAACATACTGACTTTACAAAATAAAATTTAATAAAATGTACTGACTTTACAAAATAAAATTTAATAAAACAAACTGACTTTACAAAATAAAATTTAATAAAACATACTGACTTTACAAAATAAAATCTAATAAAACATACTGACTTTACAAAATAAAATTTAATAAAACAAACTGACTTTACAAAATAAAATTTAATAAAACATACTGACTTTACAAAATAAAATCTAATAAAACGTACTGACTTTACAAAATAAAATTTAATAAAACAAACTGACTTTACAAAATAAAATTTAATAAAACAAACTGACTTTACAAAATAAAATCTAATAAAACAAACTGACTTTACAAAATAAAATTTAATAAAACATACTGACTTTACAAAATAAAATTTAATAAAACATACTGACTTTACAAAATAAAATCTAATAAAAAATACTGACTTTACAAAATAAAATTTAATAAAACAAACTGACTTAACAAAATAAAATTTAATAAAACATACTGACTTTACAAAATAAAATCTAATAAAACGTACTGACTTTACAAAATAAAATTTAATAAAACAAACTGACTTTACAAAATAAAATTTAATAAAACAAACTGACTTTACAAAATAAAATCTAATAAAACATACTGACTTTACAAAATAAAATCTAATAAAACGTACTGGCTTTACAAAATAAAATCTAATAAAACAAACTGACTTTACAAAATAAAATTCAATAAAACAAACTGACTTTACAAAATAAAATTTTTATAAAACAAACTGTCTTTACAAAATAAAATTGAATAAAACATACTGGCTTTACAAAATAAAATTGAATAAAACAAACTGTCTTTACAAAATAAAATTGAATAAAAAATACTGACTTTACAAAATTAAATTTAATAAAACAAACTGACTTTACAAAATAAAATCTAATAAAACATACTGACTTTACAAAATTAAATTTAATAAAACGTACTGACTTTACAAAATAAAATTTAATAAAAAATACTGACTTTACAAAATAAAATTTAATAAAACAAACTGACTTTACAAAATAAAATCTAATAAAACATACTGGCTTTACAAAATAAAATTTAATAAAAAATACTGACTTTACAAAATTAAATTTAATAAAACAAACTGACTTTACAAAATAAAATCTAATAAAACATACTGACTTTACAAAATAAAATTCAATAAAACAAACTGACTTTAGAAAGTAAAATTTAATAAAACAAACTGACTTTACACAATAAAATTTTTATAAAACAAACTGTCTTTACAAAATAAAATTTAATAAAACATACTGGCTTTACAAAATAAAATCTAATAAAAAATACTGACTTTACAAAATAAAATTTAATAAAACAAACTGACTTTACAAAATAAAATTTAATAAAACATACTGACTTTACAAAATAAAATTTAATAAAACATACTGACTTTACAAAATAAAATTTTTATAAAACAAACTGACTTTAGAAAGTAAAATCTAATAAAACAAACTGACTTTACAAAATAAAATTTAATAAAACATACTGGCTTTACAAAATAAAATTTAATAAAACATACTGACTTTACAAAATTAAATTTAATAAAATGTACTGACTTTACAAAATTAAATTTAATAAAACGTACTGACTTTACAAAATAAAATTTAATAAAACATACTGACTTTACAAAATAAAATTTAATAAAATATACTGACTTTACAAAATAAAATTTAATAAAACATACTGACTTTACAAAATAAAATTTAATAAAACATACTGACTTTACAAAATAAAATTTAATAAAACATACTGGCTTTACAAAATAAAATTTAATAAAACAAACTGACTTTATAAAATTAAATTTAATAAAACAAACTGACTTTACACAATAAAATCTAATAAAACATACTGACTTTACAAAATAAAATTTAATAAAACAAACTGACTTTACAAAATAAAATTTAATAAAACATACTGGCTTTACATATAAAATAAAATTTAATAAAAAAAACTGACATTACAAAATAAAATTTAATAAAACATACTGACTTTAATATAATTTACCCGATATGATATCATCTGTGTACCCAGCAGTATGAGAATCCTGTCTTGGTAATGGTTCAAAATCTTTATCTGTAAAGCAAAATATTTAATTCAATATTCTAATATGACGTCCTTCAAACGCTATGAGTCCAAATCCGTGGTAAAAATAATATTTATCTATGACCGATTACATCATAGATAGACGTGGCTAGTGTTTATAAAGTGGCTGTTCCATGCCACTCCCTTGTAAAAGATGCCCAATGATGCAATACACAAAATAAATAAACATGAGTGTCCAACTTAAAAATGAAGTGTTTAAAATTAGGAGATCAGAGTATAGTATTTGTATTTTTATCTCCATTCTAATGCAATACTGAACATTAAAATGTATTCTTGCATATCCCTGGGTCTAACAATCACACAAATTAAAATTCCGCTAAATGTTGTTGACGACTTTGGAACATAAACAACATGACGTAATATGAAGACTTCCAGTGTAAAACGTAAAGATCAGGCTTTTTGGGCTTCGTGTACGCCTCCTCATCAAAGTGGAATTTCCCCTTTCTTTTGAATTGGTGTTCATGAATGACAACCTTTAGAAACTTCAAAACTTATTTACCATCGGCATTGAAACACCTTTCCGGTTGTCATTTCAAAATTCTTTGGAAAAAAACGAAATGTTATTCTAACATTTCAGTCGGTTTAATTAACAGAACAGCCAAAAACACTGGATGACCTAGGGCACTTCGATTTGAAAATGTTCCATAATTGTCCTATTAGAATCAAAATAATTACCGGTAGCCATATATTTATATTGTTTTTACCACGGGTTGTCACTTTACGCCGAATATTCTACCCCTCGCTAGCTCTCGTGGTAAAATATTCGGCATAAAGTGTCAACCCGTGGTAAGAACAATATAAATATATGGCTACCGGTAATTATTTATTAATTAATATTGCTACACGTACCTGTCTTTACAAATGATAGTACAAATCGTCTGTCTTATAAGGTTTTAATGTGTTGTACATACCCTCTGTCATATAAGTTTTTAATGTGTTGTACATACCCTCTGTAACATAAGTTTTTAATGTGTTATACATACCCTCTGTCACGTAAGTTTTTAACGTGTTGTACATACCCTCTGTCATATAAGTTTTTAATGTGTTGTACATACCCTCTGTCATATAAGTTTTTAATGTGTTGTACATACCCTCTGTCATATAAGTTTTTAATGTGTTGTACATACCCTCTGTCATATAAGTTTTTAATGTGTTGTACATACCCTCTGTCATATAAGTTTTTAATGTGTTGTACATACCCTCTGTCATATAAGTTTTTAATGTGTTGTACATACCCTCTGTCATATAAGTTTTTAATGTGTTGTACATACCCTCTGTCATATAAGTTTTTAATGTGTTGTACATACCCTCTGTCATATAAGTTTTTAATGTGTTGTACATACCCTCTGTCATATAAGTTTTTAATGTGTTGTACATACCCTCTGTCATATAAGTTTTTAATGTGTTGTACATACCCTCTGTCATATAAGTTTTTAATGTGTTGTACATACCCTCTGTCACATGTAGAGGCACATAGAATGTACTACCAGTCTCGTCTTGGTTCTTAACATCTATGGACTGCTGCTCTTCTGACACTAATAAAATATTAAATCACTTTTGTAGGCCATGATTATTTATGTTTTTATTACAATTGACACAACAATGTACAGGTACCTGTAGTCCTGTAATAAAGTAAGGTATATATATATGTATGAAAGTGAAATAAATGCTTTTTGAGTGGAAGGAAATCTGTGCTGGCTTTATATCATTTAATTATATATGTATTGCTGTATGACATCCTATTATCAAGAGAGGATAGTAAGGATAACATTACTGTACGACATCCTATTATCAAGAGAGGATAGTAGGGATAACATTACTGTACGACATCCTATTATCAAGAGAGGATAGTAGGGATCACATTGTTGTAGGACATCCTATTATCAAGAGAGGATAGTAGGGATCACATTGCTGTAGGACATCCTATTATCAAGAGAGGATAGTAGGGATAACATTACTGTACGATATCCTATTATCAAGAGAGGATAGTAGGGATCACATTGTTGTAGGACATCCTATTATCAAGAGAGGATAGTAGGGATCACATTGTTGTAGGACATCCTATTATCAAGAGAGGATAGTAGGGATCACATTGTTGTAGGACATCCTATTATCAAGAGAGGATGGTAAGGATCACATTGTTGTAGGACATCCTATTATCAAGAGAGGATAGTAGAGATCACATTGTTGTAGGACATCCTATTATCAAGAGAGGATGGTAGGGATCACATTGTTGTAGGACATCCTATTATCAAGAGAGGATAGTAGGGATCACATTGCTGTAGGACATCCTATTATCAAGAGAGGATGGTAGGGATCACATTGTTGTAGGACATCCTATTATCAAGAGAGGATGGTAGGGATCACATTGTTGTAGGACATCCTATTATCAAGAGAGGATGGTAGGGATCACATTGCTGTAGGACATCCTATTATCAAGAGAGGATAGTAAGGATCACATTGTTGTAGGACATCCTATTATCAAGAGAGGATGGTAGGGATCATATTGCTGTAGGACATCCTATTATCAAGAGATGATAGTAGGGATCACATTGTTGTAGGACATACTATTATCAAGAGAGGATGGTAGGGATCACATTGTTGTAGGACATCCTATTATCAAGAGAGGATGGTAGGGATCACATTGCTGTAGGACATCCTATTATCAAGAGAGGATAGTAAGGATCACATTGCTGTAGGACATCCTATTATCAAGAGATGATAGTAGGGATCACATTGTTGTAGGACATCCTATTATCAAGAGAGGATAGTAAGGATCACATTGTTGTAGGACATCCTATTATCAAGAGAGGATGGTAAGGATCACATTGTTGTAGGACATCCTATTATCAAGAGAGGATAGTAGGGATCACATTGTTGTAGGACATCCTATTATCAAGAGAGGATAGTAAGGATCACATTGTTGTAGGACATCCTATTATCAAGAGAGGATGGTAGGGATCACATTGTTGTAGGACATCCTATTATCAAGAGATGATAGTAGGGATCACATTGTTGTAGGACATCCTATTATCAAGAGAGGATGGTAAGGATCACATTGTAGTAGGACATCCTATTATCAAGAGAGGATAGTAGGGATCACATTGTTGTAGGACATCCTATTATCAAGAGAGGATAGTAAGGATCACATTGTTGTAGGACATCCTATTATCAAGAGAGGATGGTAGGGATCACATTGTTGTAGGACATCCTATTATCAAGAGATGATAGTAGGGATCACATTGTTGTAGGACATCCTATTATCAAGAGAGGATGGTAAGGATCACATTGTTGTAGGACATCCTATTATCAAGAGAGGATAGTAGGGATCACATTGTTGTAGGACATCCTATTATCAAGAGAGGATAGTAGGGATCACATTGTTGTAGGACATCCTATTATCAAGAGAGGATGGTAGGGATCACATTGTTGTAGGACATCCTATTATCAAGAGAGGATAGTAGGGATCACATTGTTGTAGGACATCCTATTATCAAGAGAGGATGGTAGGGATCACATTGTTGTAGGACATCCTATTATCAAGAGAGGATAGTAGGGATCACATTGTTGTAGGACATCCTATTATCAAGAGAGGATAGTAGGGATCACATTGTTGTAGGACATCCTATTATCAAGAGAGGATGGTAGGGATCACATTGTTGTAGGACATCCTATTATCAAGAGAGGATAGTAAGGATCACATTGTTGTAGGACATCCTATTATCAAGAGAGGATGGTAGGGATCACATTGTTGTAGGACATCCTATTATCAAGAGAGGATGGTAGGGATCACATTGCTGTAGGACATCCTATTATCAAGAGAGGATAGTAAGGATCACATTGCTGTAGGACATCCTATTATCAAGAGATGATAGTAGGGATCACATTGCTGTAGGACATCCTATTATCAAGAGAGGATGGTAAGGATCACATTGTTGTAGGACATCCTATTATCAAGAGAGGATAGTAGGGATCACATTGTTGTAGGACATCCTATTATCAAGAGAGGATAGTAAGGATCACATTGTTGTAGGACATCCTATTATCAAGAGAGGATGGTAGGGATCACATTGTTGTAGGACATCCTATTATCAAGAGATGATAGTAGGGATCACATTGTTGTAGGACATCCTATTATCAAGAGAGGATGGTAAGGATCACATTGTAGTAGGACATCCTATTATCAAGAGAGGATAGTAGGGATCACATTGTTGTAGGACATCCTATTATCAAGAGAGGATAGTAAGGATCACATTGTTGTAGGACATCCTATTATCAAGAGAGGATGGTAGGGATCACATTGTTGTAGGACATCCTATTATCAAGAGATGATAGTAGGGATCACATTGTTGTAGGACATCCTATTATCAAGAGAGGATGGTAAGGATCACATTGTTGTAGGACATCCTATTATAAAGTGAGGATAGTAGGGATCACATTGTTGTAGGACATCCTATTATCAAGAAAGGATAGTAGGGATCACATTGTTGTAGGACATCCTATTATCAAGAGAGGATGGTAGGGATCACATTGTTGTAGGACATCCTATTATCAAGAGAGGATAGTAGGGATCACATTGTTGTAGGACATCCTATTATCAAGAGAGGATGGTAGGGATCACATTGTTGTAGGACATCCTATTATCAAGAGAGGATAGTAGGGATCACATTGTTGTAGGACATCCTATTATCAAGAGAGGATAGTAGGGATCACATTGTTGTAGGACATCCTATTATCAAGAGAGGATGGTAGGGATCACATTGTTGTAGGACATCCTATTATCAAGAGAGGATAGTAAGGATCACATTGTTGTAGGACATCCTATTATCAAGAGAGGATGGTAGGGATCACATTGTTGTAGGACATCCTATTATCAAGAGATGATAGTAGGGATCACATTGTTGTAGGACATCCTATTATCAAGAGAGGATGGTAAGGATCACATTGTTGTAGGACATCCTATTATCAAGAGAGGATAGTAGGGATCACATTGTTGTAGGACATCCTATTATCAAGAGAGGATGGTAAGGATCACATTGTTGTAGGACATCCTATTATCAAGAGAGGATGGTAGGGATCACATTGCTGTAGGACATCCTATTATCAAGAGAGGATAGTAGGGATCACATTGTTGTAGGACATCCTATTATCAAGAGAAGATAGTAGGGATCACATTGCTGTAGGACATCCTATTATCAAGAGAGGATAGTAGGGATCACATTATTGTAGGACATCCTGTTATCAAGAGAGGATAGTAGGGATCACATTGTTGTAGGACATCCTATTATCAAGAGAGGATGGTAGGGGTCACATTGTTGTAGGACATCCTATTATCAAGAGAGGATAGTAGGGATCACATTGCTGTAGGACATCCTATTATCAAGAGAGGATAGTAAGGATCACATTGCTGTAGGACATCCTATTATCAAGAGAGGATAGTAGGGATCACATTGTTGTAGGACATCCTATTATCAAGAGAGGATAGTAAGGATTACATTGTTGTAGGACATCCTATTATCAAGAGAGGATAGTAGGGATCACATTGTTGTAGGACATCCTATTATCAAGAGAGGATAGTAGGGATCACATTGTTGTAGGACATCCTATTATCAAGAGAGGATGGTAGGGATGACATTGCTGTAGGACATCCTATTATCAAGAGAGGATGGTAAGGATCATATTGTTGTAGGACATCCTATTATCAAGAGAGGATAGTAAGGATCACATTGTTGTAGGACATCCTATTATCAAGAGAGGATAGTAGGGATCACATTGTTGTAGGACATCCTATTATCAAGAGAGGATGGTAGGGATGACATTGCTGTAGGACATCCTATTATCAAGAGAGGATGGTAAGGATCATATTGTTGTAGGACATCCTATTATCAAGAGAGGATACTAGGGATCACATTGCTGTAGGACATCCTATTATCAAGAGAGGATAGTAAGGATCACATTGCTGTAGGACATCCTATTATCAAGAGAGGATAGTAGGGATCACATTGCTGTAGGACATCCTATTATCAAGAGAGGATAGTAGGGATCACATTGTTGTAGGACATCCTATTATCAAGAGAGGATAGTAGGGATCACATTGCTGTAGGACATCCTATTATCAAGAAAGGATAGTAGGGATCACATTGCTGTAGGACATCCTATTATCAAGAGAGGATGGTAGGGATTACATTCACTGGATTAACCCTGCCACCCCAGAACCTGGATTTCAAAAATCTTACGTCATGGTATTTTTTTCATGTTCAATGATTTGAGGTGAGAAGTGATTGTACTTTTTGTTGAAAACAAAAACTAGAGGCTCAGTGGGCTGAGTCTGTGTCACTCACCTTTCATTCTGTTTTGAGAAAACTTTATACAGAACCTTTCATAGGTACTTCCTATCAAATGTCGGTTCATTTGGCTACTCGGTTTCAGAGGAGAAGATTTTTTAGAAATAACCAGAACAAGGGCAACGCAAAGCCTGGCGTATCCCCTCGCCTAAAAATTTGACCCGGTGACCTTGACTTTTGACCCTGAAAATCAATAGGGTTCCAGATTCTCCTAAGGACTAAGTATGTACCAAGTTTGGTCAAAATCCATTGAAGGATGTTGATTCTAGTGTTCACAAGGATGTTATGCAGTAAAAATTTGACCCGGTGACCTTGACCTTTGACCTTGAAAATCAATAGGGTTAAGGATGCTGATTCTAGAGTGTTCACAAGGATGTTATGTGGTAAATATTTGACCAGGTGACCTTGACCTTTGACCTATGACCTTAAAAATCAATATGGTTCCAGACTCTCCTAAGGACTAAGCATGTACCAAGCTTGGTCAAAGTCCATTGAAGGATGTTGATTCTAGAGTGTTCTCAAGGATGTTACGTGGTAAATATTTGACCAGGTGACCTTGACCTTTGACCTATGACCTTAAAAATCAATAGGGTTCCAGACTCCCCTAAGGACTAAGTATGTACCAAGTTTGGTCAAAATCCATTGAAAGCTGTTGATTCTAGAGTGGTCACAAGGATGTTATGGAAGGACGGATGGACGGACAGTAGCGTTGCTATATCCCTTCGCAACTTCGTTGGCGAGGGGATAAAAAAGAATTGCCTATGTTTGTTATTGAATCGGGACGGAATGAGCAATCTGTATAAAAGACCTTCCTTAGATGCTTCCTATCAAGTTTCAGTTCATTTGATCAAGTGATTACAGAGGAGAATATTTTTTAGAAATCAACCAATCAGAAACAAGAATTGTCTGTGGTGGCCATGTTTGTTAACGGATCGGGACGAAATGAGCAATCTTTATAGAGGACATTCCATAGATGCTTCCTGCCAAGTTTCGTTTCATGTGGCCAATCAGTTCCAGAAGAGAAGATTTTTAGAAATCGGCCAATCAGAATCAAGAATTGCCTGTGGTGGCCATGTTTGTTAATGGATTGGGACAAAATGTGCAATCTTTAGTGAGGACCTTCCATAGATGCTTCGTAACAAGTTTCAGTTCATTTGGCTAAGGGGTTACTGAGGAGAAGATTAAAATGTGATGGACACCAAGTGATGGCAAAAGCTCACATTGCCTTTGGCAAGGTGAGGTAAAAAATGAATCACTGCAATATGAACTCATTCCAAACAAACTCAAGTTTGAGTACATAAACAAATTGTATACAAACTATAATGCATATTGTCTTATAGATACAGTATAAATGACATGATAAGTTATATAAATCTTACAGTTGTCATGTTGATCTGCTTTAACATCAATCTCTTGTAGCCATTGTGGATCTGTATTAGCTTGTAGTAAGTTATCTGCCCCTGTCATACTGTTATCTGGAGGATCTATTGGTGTTGTCTGTAATATCAACAACTGCTGTAGTTATTTACAAATAAATCAGCTTGTACTACTTTCAGTTATAAGTTAAAACATCAATACATAATTTTGAGTGGGTGAAAATCTGTCCAAGTTTTTTATTTTTGTTTATATGTGTATTATCCTTAGAAATCCAATTATCAGAGGGGGGGATTGGGATCTCAATCAGAGGGGGAGGATTGGGATCTCAATCAGAGGGGAGGATTGGGATCTCAATCAGAGGGGGAGGATTGGGATCTCAATCAGAGGGAGGATTGGGATCTCAATCAGAGGGGAGGATTGGGATCTCAATCAGAGGGGGAGGATTGGGATCTCAATCAGAGGGGAGGATTGGGATCTCAATCAGAGGGGGAGGATTGGGATCTCAATCAGAGGGGGAGGATTGGGATCTCAATCAGAGGGGAGGATTGGGATCTCAATCAGAGGGGGAGGATTGGGATCTCAATCAGAGGGGAGGATTGGGATCTCAATCAGAGGGGGAGGATTGGGATCTCAATCAGAGGGGAGGATTGGGATCTCAATCAGAGGGGGAGGATTGGGATCTCAATCAGAGGGGAGGATTGGGATCTCAATCAGAGGGGAGGATTGGGATCTCAATCAGAGAGGGAGTATTGGGATCTCAATCAGAGGGGGAGGATTGGGATCTCAATCAGAGGGGAGGATTGGGATCTCAATCAGAGGGGAGGATTGGAATCTCAATCAGAGGGGGAGGATTGGGATCTCAATCAGAGGGGAGGATTGGGATCTCAATCAGAGGGGGAGGATTGGGATCTCAATCAGAGGGGAGGATTGGGATCTCAATCAGAGGGGGAGGATTGGGATCTCAATCAGAGGGGAGGATTGGGATCTCAATCAGAGGGGAGGATTGGGATCTCAATCAGAGGGGGAGGATTGGGATCTCAATCAGAGGGGGAGGATTGGGATCTCAATCAGAGGGGGGGATTGGGATCTCAATCAGAGGGGAGGATTGGGATCTCAATCAGAGGGGGAGGATTGGGATCTCAATCAGAGGGGGAGGATTGGGATCTCAATCAGAGGGGAGGATTGGAATCTCAATCAGAGGGGGAGGATTGGGATCTCAATCAGAGGGGAGGATTGGGATCTCAATCAGAGGGGGAGGATTGGGATCTCAATCAGAGGGGGAGGATTGGGATCTCAATCAGAGAGGAGGATTGGGATCTCAATCAGAGGAAGAGGATTGGGATCTCAATCAGAGGGGGAGGATTGGGATCTCAATCAGAGGGGAGGATTGGGATCTCAATCAGAGGGGGAGGATTGGGATCTCATTAACTGGTTTAACGCCACCACATTTGTGTGCCTATTCTAAGACAGGACCTGTATTTCCAACACCATATGTTGTGCTCATTTTTATGTTCAACTGTTTGAGGTGAGATGTGATTGTTTGTTTTGTTGATATTAGTAGAACTGCTGAGCATCACTTTTAGATGTGATTGTTTGTTTTGTTGATATTAGTAGAACTGTTGACCATCACTTTTAGATGTGATTGTTTGTTTTGTTGATATTAGTAGAACTGTTGACCATCACTTTTAGATGTGATTGTTTGTTTTGTTGATATTAGTAGAACTGTTGACCATCACTTTTAGATGTGATTGTTTGTTTTGTTGATATTAGTAGAACTGTTGAGCATCACTTTTAGATGTGATTGTTTGTTTTGTTGATATTAGTAGAACTGCTGACCATCACTTTTAGATGTGATTGTTTGTTTTGTTGATATTAGTAGAACTGCTGAGCATCACTTTTAGATGTGATTGTTTGTTTTGTTGATATTAGTAGAACTGTTGACCATCACTTTTAGATGAGATTGTTTGTTTTGTTGATATTAGTAGAACTGTTGACCATCACTTTTAGATGTGATTGTTTGTTTTGTTGATATTAGTAGAACTGCTGAGCATCACTTTTAGATGTGATTGTTTGTTTTGTTGATATTAGTAGAACTGTTGAGCATCACTTTTAGATGAGATTGTTTGTTTTGTTGATATTAGTAGAACTGTTGACCATCACTTTTAGATGAGATTGTTTGTTTTGTTGATATTAGTAGAACTGTTGACCATCACTTTTAGATGTGATTGTTTGTTTTGTTGATATTAGTAGAACTGTTGACCATCACTTTTAGATGTGATTGTTTGTTTTGTTGATATTAGTAGAACTGTTGAGCATCACTTTTAGATGTGATTGTTTGTTTTGTTGATATTAGTAGAACTGTTGACCATCACTTTTAGATGTGATTGTTTGTTTTGTTGATATTAGTAGAACTGTTGAGCATCACTTTTAGATGTGATTGTTTGTTTTGTTGATATTAGTAGAACTGTTGAGCATCACTTTTAGATGTGATTGTTTGTTTTGTTGATATTAGTAGAACTGTTGAGCATCACTTTTAGATGTGATTGTTTGTTTTGTTGATATTAGTAGAACTGTTGAGCATCACTTTTAGATGTGATTGTTTGTTTTGTTGATATTAGTAGAACTGTTGACCATCACTTTTAGATGTGATTGTTTGTTTTGTTGATATTAGTAGAACTGCTGAGCATCACTTTTAGATGTGATTGTTTGTTTTGTTGATATTAGTAGAACTGTTGAGCATCACTTTTAGATGTGATTGTTTGTTTTGTTGATATTAGTAGAACTGCTGAGCATCACTTTTAGATGTGATTGTTTGTTTTGTTGATATTAGTAGAACTGTTGACCATCACTTTTAGATGTGATTGTTTGTTTTGTTGATATTAGTAGAACTGCTGACCATCACTTTTAGATGTGATTGTTTGTTTTGTTGATATTAGTAGAACTGCTGAGCATCACTTTTAGATGAGATTGTTTGTTTTGTTGATATTAGTAGAACTGTTGACCATCACTTTTAGATGTGATTGTTTGTTTTGTTGATATTAGTAGAACTGTTGAGCATCACTTTTAGATGTGATTGTTTGTTTTGTTGATATTAGTAGAACTGTTGACCATCACTTTTAGATGTGATTGTTTGTTTTGTTGATATTAGTAGAACTGTTGACCATCACTTTTAGATGTGATTGTTTGTTTTGTTGATATTAGTAGAACTGTTGACCATCACTTTTAGATGTGATTGTTTGTTTTGTTGATATTAGTAGAACTGTTGACCATCACTTTTAGATGTGATTGTTTGTTTTGTTGATATTAGTAGAACTGTTGACCATCACTTTTAGATGTGATTGTTTGTTTTGTTGATATTAGTAGAACTGTTGACCATCACTTTTAGATGTGATTGTTTGTTTTGTTGATATTAGTAGAACTGTTGACCATCACTTTTAGATGTGATTGTTTGTTTTGTTGATATTAGTAGAACTGTTGACCATCACTTTTAGATGTGATTGTTTGTTTTGTTGATATTAGTAGAACTGTTGACCATCACTTTTAGATGTGATTGTTTGTTTTGTTGATATTAGTAGAACTGTTGACCATCACCTTTAGATGTGATTGTTTGTTTTGTTGATATTAGTAGAACTGTTGACCATCACTTTTAGATGTGATTGTTTGTTTTGTTGATATTAGTAGAACTGTTGACCATCACTTTTAGATGTGATTGTTTGTTTTGTTGATATTAGTAGAACTGTTGACCATCACTTTTAGATGTGATTGTTTGTTTTGTTGATATTAGTAGAACTGTTGACCATCACTTTTAGATGTGATTGTTTGTTTTGTTGATATTAGTAGAACTGTTGACCATCACTTTTAGATGTGATTGTTTGTTTTGTTGATATTAGTAGAACTGTTGACCATCACTTTTAGATGTGATTGTTTGTTTTGTTGATATTAGTAGAACTGTTGACCATCACTTTTAGATGTGATTGTTTGTTTTGTTGATATTAGTAGAACTGTTGACCATCACTTTTAGATGTGATTGTTTGTTTTGTTGATATTAGTAGAACTGTTGACCATCACTTTTAGATGTGATTGTTTGTTTTGTTGATATTAGTAGAACTGTTGACCATCACTGTTTAATCTTTCTTTTCATATATTGATGGAGATATATATGAGATATATGATCATCTGTGCATAAAAAAATAAATAAATATCTGAAAAAATTATCTTGCTTTAACATTAAAATATTAAGCTGTTTAACTTGTCTTATTCCTTTTGTTTTTAACAATAAAATATGTTTAAAGTACAATAAGAAATTTTCTTTTTTAAAATCTGCTATATTCATGGTGTCATTTGAAAATCAATTTAAATGAATACACATCTGTTTACATACAGACCATATCAGAGTTCGTGAATAGCGTCTTGAGCCGGTCCGATTGTCCGACTGTTCGTCTCACGAAAAAGTCTGTTGTGGTGCATTGGGAAATAGTTGGTAATTGGTTAGATCATAATTGAACTGATTCCCGATCTTTCGCTGCCATTTTTTTTAGCACCGTAACTTCCCAACAGATACCAGTTCAATTAATGGCAGCATGGCCGATTCGTTTCTCGACTGGTGCAAGGCCAGGGAAACGGCTGCACGCTCCTGATTTAAACGGAGAGGACACGAAAAGAAAGAATGCTGCAGAAGAATAAAATATTATACAAATGAAAGATGTCTTTAAATGTTTATTTTCAGGTTTGCTGGTTGCTGTTGATGTTCCAGTTTCACCCTAATAATGAATATGGCCTAATCATCTTTTGTTATTAAAAGTTTCACAAATTGTAGGACCACCAACTTTTTTGTGGGACTGGCAGAAATTTGCATTCTGTCAGTCCTATGTCTAACAGAAAATTTGAGGTATTCACGAACTCTGCCATATAATGTCTGTGTATTCTAGTAAGTAGACTGTGTACTGGTACTAGTATATCAATACAGATTTAGAGATCCAGTAATCATTGTTATATGCCAGTCTCTATAAACACCACATAGACATCTTTTGTGCACAAAGGACCACAAGGGACAACATTATAAGTTGTGACAAATTAACTTTTATTAAAGACTTAATAAATAAAATTCAATTTTTTTTTTTGTGAATTTTATTATTTTTTACTTGAAATTTAATATGTAGGTCCTTTGTGCTGATTAAAATGTCCCAATTGGTCCTTTGTGCTCCTTTGTGCACAAAGGAGGTCCTTTGCAGTGTTTATAAAGACCCATTATATGCTGGCCAATCTTATATTAGAAATTATATTTAGAATTTGATATTATTATGTCTGCTTGGAACAGACATGGATGTGGAATTAAACGTTTAAAACTAGCAGTAGATGTGTGACAGCCCCATGACATATTCTGATCCCACCATAATGAATATACAACAGCACCAAATTAGACCAACCCACATTGTGTCTCATACTCTGGACAGTTCTTGAAGCTTCACATTTAGGGGACAAGTAGAAAATAACTATTCTATAAAGTCCTTGGTGTGTACTGACTAGAGTATGGAAGCAGATGGATGTCAGTTAACTATCACAATAATAATATCCTAAAAACAAGTGCTTGTTTACCAGAATGAGAAAAAGATTGACGTACCTCTGATGGTTTATAAAGTGTAAAGTTGTCCTGGAAAATATTAGCTTGTCCACCAATAATCTCTAAGTATCCTGCATCTAATAAAGCTTGACCAATGACAACAGCCTGCATTCTGAAATGAAATCAATTCATAATTAAAAGTTATTTCTGATACAAAAACAAATGTCTTCCCACAACATTCCTTCATCTTTTAAGAAAGATACTTTGCAGTATCTGTTTAAAATGTGGGAGGATTTTTGTATACAAACTTTTTCATATATTCTCAGTTAAAAAGGGCAATATCTCCATCAAATAGGGTCCCATCACACTGCAGTAAGGATATCAAATATTCATATTAAAATAAGCAAGCTTGCAAAGTCTTGAAGAATTCTCATTTAAATTGGAATTGTGTGTACAAACTTTTTTTTATGAAATTTCAAAGTCAAAAACTCCTTTAAAAATGGTCTGATCAAGTAAGTGAGTGGGTGATTGTAGCTCAATGCCAAATTAATGGAAAAATTGTTCACCTATATCATGGCGAGAACAAGTAACATTCAATAAGATGATAATGATGTCTGCTTTGTACTAGACCAACACGCTTGGTTGGATTTGTATAGTGCTTCCTCACTGAAAGAACAGTACACATGTAGACATGTTGCTTTACTCGGACAAATTATCATAATTCAGTGATTGCGCTTCTCCTTAATGCTGCATGCTTAGCAGAGAGGCAAACAAATACCAATATTATAGACTTCAGTGTGACCAGACCTGAGCTCAAATCCACGATCTACAACACTCAAGGTGAGCATGCTAACCATTACATTACCGATATGGATTGGTCTAATCAAATGTCAATTGTAACTACTCAGACCATTCTCGCTACCCTGCAAATAACCTTGTACGTACATAGTAGAAATTCTTCTTAAATTGTTTGCCGGAAGTTAAGTTAAGTTAAGCCACACAAAAATATAGTACACGAAAATCCAATATGGAAGACATACTAAGCAAAATCTAATCATGCAAAACTAATTAAAACTTTAATTGAAATATAGGAAATTGCTTAAAATATAACTTTATCAAACTTTCATGTAACTGAGATGTGAAAAGTAGTGTGATTTATACGCCTAATGCATACGAGGTTATTTGCAGGGTAGCGAGAATGGCCGAGTAGTTACGATTGATCAAATGTGTATCAAGATATGCAAATTTTCATTTATATAAGTAATCAGTAAGCATGCAATAATTTCAAGAACATACATGTGTTCATATCTACAAAGTAAGAAACAGAGCAATAGATTATTAGAAAAAATAATATAAAGTTCATTTGACTAAAAGTAGCTTCGATCAACGTTTTCCAAAGCACTGTGCATGCATGATTGCATCCCTTTCCGATATGGCGTCATTTTTGTTTGTTATTGAACGACTAAAAAGTTTCTTTTCACCGAAATGGATTTCAATAAACCTAATCTCGTCATTTTCTTATGAGACACATGGTAAAAATGCTTGGCGACATAGAGCCACTATTCAAAACAGCAAGGTGACTTCCACTTCGCTACAAAAAAACGAAGTCAACCTTTCCAAGGCGACTTCTTTGCTGGAATCATCTTGTAGCACGAGTCCTGCAAGACTTTAAACAAGTATATACCGGTAGGTACAAAAATTAATAAAGGATATTTATTTCTTATTCTTTACCTCTGTGCAGCTTTATCATTACCAAGAAGCCAGTCAACCAACTTATTTCCCACAATGCACTTGTAATAAGTTTTCAAACGTATTCTGTGACTTTGCATCTCAATGCCTTTAGATGGATCGATAATTTGTCTCCAGATCTCACGCAGTTGAACAGAATCCTGTTAAATATGAAAAAACAAAATGGAGGTCAATTTGATATTAGTTTCTAAGTTGTTGTGTCAAACAACAGAAAGAAGGCTATAACATAGTCAGGATATGGTAAAGTCACTTTCACAAGTGATTAAATTCTACCAAATCCTCCCTTTCCTAGGTGATATAAATTGTGAAACTAAGAGAGATAAATTCAATTTTTAACATTATAATCAACAAGTTACGTGAACAAGTTATTAAAACAAATCACATACCTGTATACAAGCACATGACTGCTGAAAAACTAAATATTTATTATGTATGGACTTACCTCTAGAAATTTACGTCCTAATCCAGTGTTCACATCAATATCTGTACTACTCTGTGAAAGGTCAAATGGTATGAGTACATCTGTACTTGGTGTACTAGGAGTCATGCCTGAGACAGATCTGTATAACATAGATTTGATTTGAATTGATTCGATTTATTGTGCTTAATGCCACTTTCAGCAATATTTCAGCTATATCATGGCAACCAGTTTTAGTGGTGGAAGAAGCCGGAGTACCCGGAGAGAACCACCGACCATGGGCAAGCAACTGGTAGACTTGATTACTTGCGGCTGCGAGTCGAGTGCACCCTTTTGTGTAATTTACAAAGCCGGGCGCCAACCCACGCCGTATTGGTGATAGGCTTGTATGAGTTGTTAGGTAATCCAACTACCTAACTCATTGAACCACCCCGGCCCTTGTATAACATAGATATTTAAACAAAAGATTAAAGTAAATACAATATCTACTTACAGGCTTTTACAATACAGACATGATTCCCTACCATTTTTTTTACAGATTGAAACCTGATAACAACACATATTATTGTAAAAGTGTTTTTCCTGAGAAATCATTTTTTGTGTGAATTTAATGATTCATTCAGTTCAGGAAGATAAAACAGAAACAAAACAAGAAATTGTAATAGCGTTATTAAGAATAACATAAAAAATCTACAAATCTAAGAATCCTTAAGAATTTCACTCTCATCAAATGTTTGAATCAATGATTTCAAATTTATTCCTAGTACCATTGTGGTTTAAGGTCATTAGTTCAAACTACGAACATGTAAAACAGTGAAAATTAAATATTAGATATCAACAATAAAAAAACATCTCATGGACCATTAAGCTTCTGGAGCACCTGATTTCACCCCAGGTTTTTAGTGAGATTTGTGTTGTTTATTTTGTCTAATTACTTCATGATTATATTTTGTGTTGTAATGTCTTTTATGATTCTTTTATCATAAAAACTCCATTTGTTTGCAGTTGGTTCATGTTTTTTTTCTCAAAGTAATATGTATCTATTTACACTGGTGTTCAAGACAAATTCCATTTCAGATTATGTTCTTGTCTTATAACAGTAACAATGACAGGTATTACTAGTGGAGCAGTAGGTGCTTTTCCTTTCGAAGCATCGGAGTTGGTGAGGTTTCTGTTGCTCAATCTTTAGTTTTCTGTGTCGTGTTTTGTTGACCATTGTCTTTTTGTGCCTTTTCTTCTTGTATTGCCAATAATTCTTTGATTCATGGCTTCTGATTACTCTTTTGGTATCTTCAAACTTTTATATATACTCGAGCTCCTCCGTCGTTCTATAAGTACCTAGTTATATCCTGTGATGTTCTCTTCATTGACCCCCATAAGCTATAGACTTGTGGTTCTCTCTCTATAGACAGCTGTAAGTCTTCTTTATCTACACTGATGTTACCACTGGGTTCATTCTGTAAGGCACTCATAGCTACTTTACCACAGTAGGTACAAACTCTTATACCACCTACAAATAATCGTCAACTATACAATATAATACAATCCATTTAACATAATAAACCTGTCAGTGTCTATATTGAACTCTGTGTAAACTGACCACTAAATTCAGCCCTAATATCTAAAATCTTTGTACAATTAACCTGTCATACCACCAAAAGATACACCCAATGACTATTTATGTAACCTTTGGATTCAATCAAGTTTCTAGTATTTAGGAAATTA
The DNA here is from genome assembly GCA_963680875.1 of Bathymodiolus brooksi. Taxonomy (NCBI): domain Eukaryota; kingdom Metazoa; phylum Mollusca; class Bivalvia; order Mytilida; family Modiolidae; genus Bathymodiolus; species Bathymodiolus brooksi. The sequence goes on along the minus strand of OY804580.1, from coordinate 124,406,371 downwards.
TGTCTTGCTATAAGGTACTTTGCTAATACTTTTTTCTATGGTGGTGACCTTCTTGAATTTCCAATTGACACAAAAAGATACAATTGATAGAAAGGATTATCAGTGCTTTCATTAAGAGCCGGTACCCGGTACTTTTACCCGGCTATGGTAGCGTCTGGTACCGGCAGAAAAAACCAGAGGCTCTCAAGAGCCTGTATCGTTCACCTGGTAATAAAAAAAACCAATAGGTCCTATGTAAAAACTATGTCCTGCGTCATCTTGGAATTACGATCAACATAAAAAACACAAAGTTTGTAAAGGACCTTCCAATGATTGATGCACAGTTTAGGTTCAATCAGTGAAATAGCTTCAGAGAAGAATATATTTCTGTATTTTCCCCATATGGTTCTGTGTTAATACTATGACCTGTGGTGGCAGCCATCTTGGATTTCCGATCGGCATAAAAAACAGGACCTTCCAATGATCATTCCTGGGCAGTTTGGTTTCAACTGTCCTAGTGGTTTCAGAGAAGAAGCATTTTGAAACATTTTTCCCATAGGGTCCAATGTTAAACTAAGTCCTGCCGTAGCCGCCATTTTGAATTTCATATCAGAATAAAAAACGTATATTTTGTAGAGGACCATTCAATGAACATTCATGTACAGTTTGGCTTTAATCATATTTGTAGTTTCTGAGAAGAAGGCATTTGAACATTTTCCCATAGGGTCCAATGTTAATCTATGTCCTGCGGTGGTGGCCATCTTGGATTTCCGATCGGCATAAAAAACACACACCTTGTAGAGGACCTTCCAATGATCATTCCTGGGCAGTTTGGTTTCAATTATCCAAGTGGTTTCAGAGAAGAAGCGTTTTGAAACATTTTTCCCATAGGGTCCAATGTTAAACTAAGTCCTGCCGTAGCCGCCATTTTGAATTTCATATCGGAACAAAAAACGTAAAGTTTGTAGAGGACCATCCAATGTACACACATATGGACAGTTTGGCTTTAATCATATTTGTAGTTTCTGAGAAGAAGGCATTTGAACATTTTCCCATAGGGTCCAATGTTAATCTATGTCCTGCGGTGGTCGCCATCTTGAATTTTCGATCGGCATAAAAAAACAGAAACTTTGTAGAGGACCTTCCAATGATCATTCCTGGGCAGTTTGGATTCAATTGTCCAAGTGGTTTCAGAGAAGAAGCGTTTTGAAACATTTTTCCCATAGGGTCCAATGTTAAACTAAGTCCTGCCGTAGCCACCATTTTGAATTTCATATCGGAACAAAAAACCTAACGTTTGTAGAGGACCATCCAATGAACATTCTTGTACAGTTTGGCTTTAATCATATTTGTAGTTTCTGAGAAGAAGGCATTTGAACATTTTCCCATAGGGTCCAATGTTAATCTATGTCCTGCGGTGGCGGCCATCTTGGATTTCCGATCGGCATAAAAAACAGAAAATTTGTAGAGGGCCTTCCAATGATCATTCCTGGGCAGTTTGGTTTCAATTATCCAAGTGGTTTCAGAGAAGAAGCGTTTTGAAACATTTTTCCCATAGGGTCCAATGTTAAACTAAGTCCTGCCGTAGCCGCCATTTTGAATTTTATATCGGAACAAAAAACGCAAAGTTTGTAGAGGACCATCCAATGAACATTCATGTACAGTTTGGCTTTAATCATATTTGTAGTTTCTGAGAAGAAGGCATTTGAACATTTTCCCATAGGGTCCAATGTTAATCTATGTCCTGCGGTGGTGGCCATCTTGGATTTCCGACCGGCATAAAAAACAGAAAATTTGTAGAGGACCTTCCAATGATCATTCCTGGGCAGTTTGGTTTCAACTGTCCAAGTGGTTTCAGAGAAGAAGCATTTTGAAACATTTTTCCCATAGGGTCCAATGTTAAACTAAGTCCTGCCGTAGCCGCCATTTTGAATTTCATATCGGAACAAAAAACGTAATGTTTGTAGAGGACCATCCAATGAACATTCTTGTACAGTTTGGCTTTAATCATATTTGTAGTTTCTAAGAAGAAGGCATTTGAACATTTTCCCATAGGGTCCAATGTTAATCTATGTCCTGCGGTGGTGGCCATCTTGGATTTCCGATCGGCATAAAAAACACACACCTTGTAGAGGACCTTCCAATGATCATTCCTGGGCAGTTTGGTTTCAATTATCCAAGTGGTTTCAGAGAAGAAGCGTTTTGAAACATTTTTCCCATAGGGTCCAATGTTAAACTAAGTCCTGCCGTAGCCGCCATTTTGAATTTTATATCGGAACAAAAAACGCAAAGTTTGTAGAGGACCATCCAATGAACATTCATGTACAGTTTGGCTTTAATCATATTTGTAGTTTCTGAGAAGAAGGCATTTGAACATTTTCCCATAGGGTCCAATGTTAATCTATGTCCTGCGGTGGTGGCCATCTTGGATTTCCGACCGGCATAAAAAACAGAAAATTTGTAGAGGACCTTCCAATGATCATTCCTGGGCAGTTTGGTTTCAACTGTCCAAGTGGTTTCAGAGAAGAAGCATTTTGAAACATTTTTCCCATAGGGTCCAATGTTAAACTAAGTCCTGCCGTAGCCGCCATTTTGAATTTCATATCGGAACAAAAAACGTAATGTTTGTAGAGGACCATCCAATGAACATTCTTGTACAGTTTGGCTTTAATCATATTTGTAGTTTCTAAGAAGAAGGCATTTGAACATTTTCCCATAGGGTCCAATGTTAATCTATGTCCTGCGGTGGTGGCCATCTTGGATTTCCGATCGGCATAAAAAACACACACCTTGTAGAGGACCTTCCAATGATCATTCCTGGGCAGTTTGGTTTCAATTATCCAAGTGGTTTCAGAGAAGAAGCGTTTTGAAACATTTTTCCCATAGGGTCCAATGTTAAACTAAGTCCTGCCGTAGCCGCCATTTTGAATTTTATATCGGAACAAAAAACGCAAAGTTTGTAGAGGACCATCCAATGAACATTCATGTACAGTTTGGCTTTAATCATATTTGTAGTTTCTGAGAAGAAGGCATTTGAACATTTTCCCATAGGGTCCAATGTTAATCTATGTCCTGCAGTGGCGGCCATCTTGAATTTCCGATCAGCATAAAAAAACAGAAACTTTGTAGAGGACCTTCCAATGATCATTCCTGGGCAGTTTGGTTTCAATTATCCAAGTGGTTTCAGAGAAGAAGCGTTTTGAAACATTTTTCCCATAGGGTCCAATGTTAAACTAAGTCCTGCCGTAGCCGCCATTTTGAATTTCATACCAGAACAAAAAACGTAAAGTTTGTAGAGGACCATCTAATGAACATTCATGTACAGTTTGGCTTTAATCATATTTGTAGTTTCTGAGTAGAAGGCATTTGAATATTTTCCCATAGGGTCCAATGTTAATCTATGTCCTGCGGTGGCGGCCATCTTGGATTTCCGACCAGCATAAAAAACAGAAACTTTGTAGAGGACCTTCCAATGATCATTCCTGGGCAGTTTAGTTTCAACTGTCCAAGTGGTTTCAGAGAAGAAGCATTTTGAAACATTTTTCCCATAGGGTCCAATGTTAAACTAAGTCCTGCCGTAGCCGCCATTTTGAATTTCATACCAGAACAAAAAACGTAAAGTTTGTAGAGGACCATCTAATGAACATTCATGTACAGTTTGGCTTTAATCATATTTGTAGTTTCTGAGTAGAAGGCATTTGAACATTTTCCCATAGGGTCCAATGTTAATCTATGTATTGTGGTGGTGGCCATCTTGGATTTCCGATCGGCATAAAAAACATAAAATTTGTAGAGGACCTTCCAATGATCATTCCTAGGCAGTTTGGTTTCAATTATCCAAGTGGTTTCAGAGAAGAAGCGTTTTGAAACATTTTTCCCATAGGGTCCAATGTTAAACTAAGTCCTGCCGTAGCCGCCATTTTGAATTTCATACCAGAACAAAAAACGTAAAGTTTGTAGAGGACCATCTAATGAACATTCATGTACAGTTTGGCTTTAATCATATTTGTAGTTTCTGAGTAGAAGGCATTTGAATATTTTCCCATAGGGTCCAATGTTAATCTATGTCCTGCGGTGGCGGCCATCTTGGATTTCCGACCGGCATAAAAAACAGAAAATTTGTAGAGGACCTTCCAATGATCATTCCTGGGCAGTTTGGTTTCAACTGTCCAAGTGGTTTCAGAGAAGAAGCATTTTGAAACATTTTTCCCATAGGGTCCAATGTTAAACTAAGTCCTGCCGTAGCCGCCATTTTGAATTTCATATCGGAACAAAAAACCTTAAGATTGTAGAGGACCATCCAATGAACATTCATGTACAGTTTGGCTTTAATAATATTTGTAGTTTCTGAGAAGAAGGCATTTGAACATTTTCCCATAGGGTCCAATGTTAATCTATGTCCTGCGGTGGCGGCCATCTTGGATTTCCAACCGGCATAAAAAACATAAAATTTGTAGAGAACCTTCCAATGATCATTCCTGGGCAGTTTGGTTTCAACTGTCCAAGTGGTTTCAGAGAAGAAGCATTTTGAAACATTTTTCCCATAGGGTCCAATGTTAAACTAAGTCCTGCCGTAGCCGCCATTTTTAATTTCATATCGGAACAAAAAACCTTAAGATTGTAGAGGACCATCCAATGAACATTCATGTACAGTTTGGCTTTAATCATATTTGTAGTTTCTGAGAAGAAGGCATTTGAACATTTTCCCATAGGGTCCAATGTTAATCTATGTCCTGCGATGGTGGCCATCTTGGATTTTCGATCGGCATAAAAAACAGTAACTTGGTAAAGGACATTCCAATGATCATTCCTTTACAGTTTGGGTTCAGTCAGTTCATTAGTTTCGGAGAAGAAGATCTTTGAAATTTCAGCCAATCAGAGCATATTATTGGCCCTGGCAGCCATATTGAATATCCGACTGGAACGAAAAACAGTAACTTTGTAGAGGACCATCCAAGGAACATTCCTGCTAAGTTCGGTTCCAATCGGCCAAGTGGTTTCGGAGAAGAAGCTTGAAATGTGAAAAGTTTACAGACGACAGACGACAGACGACGGACGCCAAGTGATGGCAATAGTTCACATGGACCTTTGGTCCAGGTGAACTAATAAAAACAAAACAAAAATCTAGTTAATACAATATAAGAGCATTCTGTGGGACTCGAAATCGTAATCTAGTATTTATGGGAGTGTCTTCGTCGAGGTCCGCGTCGGAATCTGTATCTGTACTTTCTTCACCTCCAGTATTGGAGATCAGATTTCATAGAATATAATAGAATAAAATAGAATATGTTTATTTGTCAATTAAAGATGCCCATGATAGGAAGTATAATTAAATGAAAATCACAATATTTACATCAATTGGTATGATTAGATTGATTGGATTTAACATACAAGACATACAAATACATGTAAATATACAATTTTGTAATCAATAATTTTGACAAGTATTGTGATCCCTGTAATAGATTAAGAGACAATGCATCATCCACAGTTGTATATCTAACACAGATATATAATTATTATCATTATTAATAAATATTGTATAACATAAAATATTACTATTATTAATTTTGAATTATATCATTTCTAGATGAATGTAACTTTAGTATCATATCAGAAAGTTGATTTATGATGAAATTGTCTTCATTGGACATTAACCATATAAATTGCTCTCTAATATCTAAATGTTTAAAGTTATAATTATTATTATTTATAAGATCAATAAATGGTGTTCTCACATTTTGAAGTGCTTCACATTTTAATAAGAAGTGAATTTCATCTACAACTTCCTTTAAACATAATATACACATTCTTTCTTTTGCCTGAAGCCCTCTGTGTCTTCCTCTTTCTATTTCTAAATTATGATTACTTATTCGTAATTTTGAGAGTAAAATTCTTTGTTCATCATTTTTCATAGATAAATAGGGTTCTAGACTTATGTTATTCTTAAATAATCTATGTTCTTAATTTATTTCCAAAATTCTTATTAATTTTATCATCATGTAAAGATAGGAACCACAGTCTATTATAATTAGATTTAAGTTTAGTGTAAAAAAAATGTTTTAAATTTGTTTTTGAGTTCACAACAAATGTTAAGTCAATTTTTAAATATTTTAATAAGGACAGGATAGTACTATACCAACTTTTCTTATTCTGATCAGATAATAATTTTGATACAGAGAGAGCCTCAGACAAAAGAATGTCTTTATTATTAGATATATGAGTTAAATAAGAAAACATAGAAATTATTATTTCAATAAATAAAGGATATCTTCCGAGTTTTCCAATCAATAAAGTGCTTTAAACTATGACGATTTAACAGTGTCTATTCAAGCGGCGTATTATCATTGATGAAAAACAATAAACTGTCTAAACGAAAAAAAGCAATCACTGACTATTCTATGCAGAGTAAAAAGCTTAACAAAGATGAAGATTCTATGAAAACGTGTCAAATTATGCTGTTCGGCGTTGGCATTGCCCCATACCCGTTCTTTTTCCTGATATCTGTTGTGATTTGTGTGAACGAGCGCAGGACATTTTCAGTGTTATGCTAAGTTAACACGTGAAATAAACTTTTACAGAATATGATTGGGGACGACCATTTAATTTGGGGGGAGGGGGGTGTACTGACAGTTTTTGTAAATAAATATTCTGGTCACCCCCAAAGCTGGAAAATAACAATTCTGTCTTTGCTCCCAAGAAAATAAAAATACAATTATCTGGCCTGACCCGAGATTCAACACTGCTATAATAGAAAATAAATAACCTGTCCTATACTATGTGAAAAATAAATTTTCTGTCTGACTAAAAGTTGAAAATAAATACTCTGACCCTACTAAATTTGCCAGGCCAACCTTTCAGAATCAAATGGTTGCCCCCTTATGAATTTATATCAGACTATCTATGATTTTGAGACAAACAAACATTTTACATTCCACCCAAATATTAAAGAATTAAGATTGTTTACAGATTAGGCTTGATTATGAGACAAATGTTTCTCCATTAATGATTACTATGATTACTCTCCAAATATTTAAGTATCCATAAAGTGAAAAATGAAAGTTGAATATGTCTGACAAGAAAAATTCATCACAACATATATCAATAAATGTTTGTTTGCATGAGAGTTAAATAAAAAATATGTTTGCATGACTGTTAAATTTCTCTTGATGTTGATATTAGCAGCAACATAATTAAATAATCTACCAGACAGGACAGTGACTGTGGGCAGATCTACAAAATGAATTTGATTAATCTTAGACATTTTGTTATTTCATTTATTTTGGAATTTTTCGGAGTCACAGTGTCTTTCCTCATACCAGTCTGAAAGATTCACAATAAGACCCCAGACCCCTCCCCGAAATTTTTGGTACCTCCTACATTCTAGAAAATACCTCTAGCCTAAAAAAATAGTGAAACCCCTGGATTATCTAAGAAACATTCTAGCTAAGTTTGCTGTTAATTGTTTATAGGTTTCAGATAAGAATAATTCTTAAACATTTTTAAGGTTCTATGTTAAATTTGTCTTGTCTTGGAGGCCATCTTGGAATGGATTTCTGATCAACACAATCTTATTTAATCCAATGATTGTTTATTTCCAGTTTCAATTAAGTATTCCTATATGATCCTATAATCAAACTTTATTCTATGGTGGCAGTCACTTTATAAATACTGTTATAGTGACAGCCGGAAACTTTGAGTCGTAATGAAAGGGGGAGGTTTGGTGCTTTAAAATCTGATTCAACCCACCATTTCTTTAGAAATGCCTGTACCAAGTCAGGGTCATTACGGTTTTCACAGTTTTCCGGTTGTTGACTGATTTTGTCTGTTTATATACTTATGAGTTTTGACTTTCCCTTTGTAAGATTGTTCGGAGTTCGGTAATTTTGTTATTACCCTTATTTAAATTTCTAATCCATGACAAATATTGAAACCTTTGAAAGTGACATATTCTTAATTCTGGGTTTTCCTGAATATTATGGAGCAAAATAATTATTAATATACAGACAAAACTGTTTACCTTGATAATGAATTGTTTAAATTGTTTCATAGTATAACATGAAATAAAAGTTAAATCAGTTTATAAAAGGTTTTTGCATTCATAACCTCTGTATATCAAATATTAATTCTAATGCAATTATTATATAACTCTCTTTCTCTGCTGTCAAATCCATAATTGACTCTAAAATCCCTCTGACTTCAACACAACATTGACTGTGATCACTTCAACATAGAGAATTTAACCATAAGTTTATTTAAACTTGAGCCTGTGTCGCTCATCTTTCATTCTGCTTTGAGGAAACTTAATACAGAACCTTCCATAGATGCTTCCTACCAAATTTCGGTTTATTTGGCTACTCAATTTCAGAGGAGAAGATTATTTAGAAATCGACCAACCAGAAACAAGAATTGCCTATGGTGGTCATGTTTGTTAACTGATCGGTACTAAATTAGCAATTTTCATAGATACAAAGTTTCAGTTCATTTGGCTAAGCGGTTACAGAGTTGAAGATTTTTTAGAAATTGAACAATCAGAAACAAGAATTGCTTATGGCAGCCATGTTTGTTAATGCATCGGGACAAAATTTGCAATCTTTATAACAGACCTTCCATAGAAGCTTTCTACCAAGTTTATAACAGACCTTCCATAGAAGCTTTCTACCAAGTTTATAACAGACCTTCCATAGAAGCTTTCTACCAAGTTTACAACAGACCTTCCATAGAAGCTTTCTACCAAGTTTATAACAGACCTTCCATAGAAGCTTTCTACCAAGTTTACAACAGATCTTCCATAGAAGCTTTCTACCAAGTTTATAACAGACCTTCCATAGAAGCTTTCTACCAAGTTTATAACAGACCTTTCATAGAAGCTTTCTACCAAGTTTATAACAGACCTTCCATAGAAGCTTTCTACCAAGTTTATAACAGACCTTCCATAGAAGCTTTCTACCAAGTTTATAACAGACCTTCCATAGAAGCTTTCTACCAAGTTTATAACAGACCTTCCATAGAAGCTTTCTACCAAGTTTATAACAGACCTTCCATAGAAGCTTTCTACCAAGTTTCAGCTCATGTTTCAGGATGAAATTAGCAATCTTTATAGAGGACCTTTTAAGGATGCTTCCTACCAGATTTCAGTTCATTTGGGAGAGCGGATTTAGAGAAGAAGATTATTTAGAAATCAACCAATCAGAAACAAGAATTGCCTGTGGTGGCCATGTTTGTAATCGGATTGGGATGAAATGAACAAACTGTATAGAGCACCTTCGATAGATGCTTCCTACCAAGTTTCGGTTCATTTAGCCAAGCAGTTTCAGAGGAGAAGCTTTTTTTTTTAAATCCACCATTCAGAAACAAGAACTGCCTGTGGTGGCCATGTTTGTTAACGGATCGGAACTAAATGAGCAATCTATATAGATGACGTTCTATAGATGTTTCTGACCAAGTTTCGGTTCATTTAGCCAAGCGGCTTCAGAGAATATTTTTTAGAAATCATCCAATCAGAAACAAGAATTGCCTGTGGCGGCCATGTTTATTAATGGATCACGACAAAATGAGCAATCTATATAGAGTACCTTCTATAGATGCTTCATACCAAGTTTCGATTCATTTGGCCTAGCGATTTCAGAGGAGAAGATTTTTTTTAATCGGCCAATCAGAAACAAGTATTGCCTGTGGTGGCCATGTTTGTGAATCGATCTGGACAAAATATGCACTCTTTATAGAGGCCCTTCCATAGATGCACCCCACCAAGTTTCAGTTTATTTGGCTAAGGGGTTTCAGAGGAGAAGATTACAATCTGAAAAGTTAACAGACGACGGACGCCAAGTGATGGCAAAATCTCACATTGCCTCTGGCAAGGTGAGCTAACAAATACCTTTATATCCTATAATTCTTCCCTGTAATTCCTGATTACAACATTTACTACAGAAGATTTGTCCACAGATTCTACAGTGATGTCGTCTTCTGAATGTTGTAAACTTATCACCACAGTCATAACATTCTTTACAGCTCTCATCAGGCATCCAGTACTGTTTAAAATCACTATCCTTATAGGTCTGTGGTGTCTAGAGATAAAATAAAAATAGCTATCCTTATAGGTCTGTGGTGTCTAGAGATAAAATAAAAATAGCTATCCTTATAGGTCTGTGGTGTCTAGAGATAAAATAAAAATAGCTATCCTTATAGGTCTGTGGTGTCTAGAGATAAAATAAAAATAGCTATCCTTATAGGTCTGTGGTGTCTAGAGATAAAATAAAAATAGCTATCCTTATAGGTCTGTGGTGTCTAGAGATAAAATAAAAATAGCTATCCTTATAGGTCTGTGGTGTCTAGAGATAAAATAAAAATAGCTATCCTTATAGGTCTGTGGTGTCTAGAGATAAAATAAAAATAGCTATCCTTATAGGTCTGTGGTGTCTAGAGATAAAATAAAAATAGCTATCCTTATAGGTCTGTGGTGTCTATAGATAAAATAAAAATAGCTATCCTTATAGGTCTGTGGTGTCTATAGATAAAATAAAAATAGCTATCCTTATAGGTCTGTGGTGTCTATAGATAAAATAAAAATAGCTATCCTTATAGGTCTGTGGTGTCTATAGATAAAATAAAAATAGCTATCCTTATAGATCTGTGGTGTCTATAATGTCAAATAACAATAGCTATCCTTATAGGTCTGTGGTGTCTATAAGTCAAATAAAAATAGCTATCCTTATAGGTCTGTGGTGTCTAGAGATAAAATAAAAATAGCTATCCTTATAGGTCTGTGGTGTCTAGAGATAAAATAAAAATAGCTATCCTTATAGATCTGTGGTGTCTATAAGTCAAATAAAAATCACTATCCTCATAGGTCTGTGGTGTCTATAAGTCAAATAAAAATAGCTATCCTTATAGGTCTGTGGTGTCTAGAGATAAAATAAAAATAGATATCCTTATAGGTCTGTGGTGTCTATAAGTCAAATAAAAATAGCTATCCTTATAGGTCTGTGGTGTCTATAGATAAAATAAAATAGCTATCCTTATAGGTCTGTGGTGTCTATAGATAAAATAAAAATAGCTATCCTTATAGGTCTGTGGTGTCTATAGATAAAATAAAAATAGCTATCCTTATAGGTCTGTGGTGTCTATAGATAAAATAAAAATAGCTATCCTTATAGGTCTGTGGTGTCTATAAGTCAAATAAAAATAGCTATCCTTATAGGTCTGTGGTGTCTATAGATAAAATAAAATAGCTATCCTTATAGGTCTGTGGTGTCTATAGATAAAATAAAAATAGCTATCCTTATAGGTCTGTGGTGTCAATAGATAAAATAAAAATAGCTATCCTTATAGGTCTGTGGTGTCTATAGATAAAATAAAAATAGATATCCTTATATGTCTGTGGTGTCTATAAGTCAAATAAAAATAGCTATCCTTATAGGTCTGTGGTGTCTATAAGTCAAATACAAATAGCTATCCTTATAGGTCTGTGGTGTCTATAAGTCAAATAAAAATAGCTATCTTTATAGATCTGTGGTGTCTATAGATAAAATAAAAATAGCTATCCTTATAGGTCTGTGGTGTCTATAGATAAAATAAAAATAGCTATCCTTATAGGTCTGTGGTGTCTACAAGTCAAATAAAAATAGCTATCCTTTTAGGTCTGTGGTGTCTATAAGTCAAATAAAAATCACTGTCCTCATAGGTCTGTGGTGTCTATAAGTTAAATAAAAATAGCTATCCTTATAGGTCTGTGGTGTCTATAAGTCAAATAAAAATAGCTATCATTATAGGTCTGTGGTGTCTGTAGATAAAATAAAAATAGCTATCCTTATAGGTCTGTGGTGTCTATAGATAAAATAAAAATAGCTATCCTTATAGGTCTGTGGTGTCTACAAGTCAAATAAAAATAGCTATCCTTTTAGGTCTGTGGTGTCTATAAGTCAAATAAAAATCACTGTCCTCATAGGTCTGTGGTGTCTATAAGTTAAATAAAAATAGCTATCCTTATAGGTCTGTGGTGTCTATAAGTCAAATAAAAATAGCTATCATTATAGGTCTGTGGTGTCTGTAGATAAAATAAAAATAGCTATCCTTATAGGTCTGTGGTGTCTATAGATAAAATAAAAATAGCTATCCTTATAGGTCTGTGTTGTCTATAGATAAAATAAAAATAGCTATCCTTATAGGTCTGTGGTGTCTATAGATAAAATAAAAATAGCTATCCTTATAGATCTGTGGTGTCTATAGATAAAATAAAAATAGATATACTTATAGGTCTGTGGTGTCTATAAGTCAAATAAAAATAGCTATCCTTATAGGTCTGTGGTGTCTATAGATAAAATAAAAATAGCTATCCTTATAGGTCTGTGGTGTCTATAAGTCAAATACAAATAGCTATCCTTATAGGTCTGTGGTGTCTATAAGTCAAATAAAAATAGCTATCTTTATAGGTCTGTGGTGTCTATAGATAAAATAAAAATAGCTATCCTTATAGGTCTGTGGTGTCTACAAGTCAAATAAAAATAGCTATCCTTTTAGGTCTGTGGTGTCTATAAGTCAAATAAAAATCACTGTCCTCATAGGTCTGTGGTGTCTATAAGTTAAATAAAAATAGCTATTCTTATAGGTCTGTGGTGTCTATAGATAAAATAAAAATAGCTATCCTTATAGGTCTGTGGTGTCTATAAGTCAAATAAAAAATAGCTATCCTTATAGGTCTGTGGTGTCTATAAGTCAAATAAAAATCACTATCCTTATAGGTCTGAGGTGTCTATAGATAAAATAAAAATAGCTACCTTATAGGTCTGTGGTATCTATAAGTCAAATAAAAATAGCTATCCTTATAGGTCTATGGTGTCTATGTAAGGCAAATAATATTTATTATCTAGTTGTTAAAATGATTTCATGGGAATTAGGAACTGGTAGAAAAGTGTGTAGATTTTTCAGTGCCATTAGTCTTAATAATGATTTTTTAATTAGCAGTATTTCTGGTATAATTTTTTACAACAAGTTTACAAACATCAAACCAGGAAATAATTAAACCATAAACAAACAGTCAGCCTAATTGGGAAGCTTGGACCAGGAAGTAATTAAACCATAAACAAAGTCAGCCTAATTGGGAAGCTTGCAAAATAAATATTTGAAAAGTGTTTTAATGCTTGATTTATGTTAGAAAACAGTAATTTTAAATTTTATAAAATTATAGTATATGCCTATATTTGTATGTATCAGACACTATTTTCACAAATATTTATTCTGCAAAAGAACAAACATATTAAGTTTATCCTAAAATTAATTATCATTATGGAATTTGTTTTATGACTTATCTCTCTTACCCCTGTTTGTACTATACTACTTAGTCGATTAAGTACTCCAGTTAAGGTTCTTGTTGTATTGGTACGGGTGTGTTGGGTCTCAGGTATTACTACATCATCAAGTGACCCAGCAACCGAACCTTGTGATCCACCACGTGACCCAGCAGGTGATCCACATGCTACATCCTCAACGATATTAGCATCTACAGGAGCACCGACTTCTAAAAGCAAAAAATAAAAACAACATATGAAAAGAAATTTCTCCAAGAACTAATGTGAGTCACTGACAATCAAGCTCTCCAAGAACTAACGTGAGTCACTGACAATCAAGCTCTCCAAGAACTAATGTGAGTCACTGACAATCAAGCTCTCCAAGAACTAATGTGAGTCACTGACAATCAAGCTCTCCAAGAACTAATGTGAGTCGTTGACAATCAAGCTCTCCAAGAATTAACGTGAGTCACTGACAATCAAGCTCTCCAAGAACTAATGTGAGTCACTGACAATCAAGCTCTCCAAGAACTAATGTGAGTCACTGACAATCAAGCTCTCCAAGAACTAATGTGAGTCACTGACAATCAAGCTCTCCAAGAACTAATGTGAGTCACTGACAATCAAGCTCTCCAAGAACTAATGTGAGTCACTGACAATCAAGCTCTCCAAGAACTAATGCGAGTCACTGACAATCAAGCTCTCCAAGAACTAATGTGAGTCACTAACAATCAAGCTCTCCAAGAACTAATGTGAGTCACTGACAATCAAGCTCTCCAAGAACTAATGTGAGTCACTGACAATCAAGCTCTCCAAGAACTAATGTGAGTCACTAACAATCAAGCTCTCCAAGAACTAATGCGAGTCACTGACAATCAAGCTCTCCAAGAACTAATGTGAGTCACTGACAATCAAGCTCTCCAAGAACTAATGTGAGTCACTGACAATCAAGCTCTCCAAGAACTAATATGAGTCACTAACAATCAAGCTCTCCAAGAACTAATGCGAGTCACTAACAATCAAGCTCTCCAAGAACTAATGTGAGTCACTGACAATCAAGCTCTCCAAGAACTAATGTGAGTCACTGACAATCAAGCTCTCCAAGAACTAATGTGAGTCACTAACAATCAAGATCTCCAAGAACTAATGTGAGTCACTGACAATCAAGCTCTCCAAGAACTAATGTGAGTCACTAACAATCAAGCTCTCCAAGAACTAATGCGAGTCACTGACAATCAAGCTCTCCAAGAACTAATGTGAGTCACTGACAATCAAGCTCTCCAAGAACTAATGTGAGTCACTGACAATCAAGCTCTCCAAGAACTAATGTGAGTCACTAACAATCAAGCTCTCCAAGAACTAATGTGAGTCACTAACAATCAAGCTCTCCAAGAACTAATGTGAGTCACTGACAATCAAGCTCTCCAAGAACTAATGTGAGTCACTGACAATCAAGCTCTCCAAGAACTAATGTGAGTCACTGACAATCAAGCTCTCCAAGAACTAATGCGAGTCACTAACAATCAAGCTCTCCAAGAACTAATGTGAGTCACTGACAATCAAGCTCTCCAAGAACTAATGTGAGTCACTAACAATCAAGCTCTCCAAGAACTAATGTGAGTCACTAACAATCAAGCTCTCCAAGAACTAATGTGAGTCACTGACAATCAAGCTCTCCAAGAACTAATGTGAGTCACTGACAATCAAGCTCTCCAAGAACTAATGTGAGTCACTGACAATCAAGCTCTCCAACAACTAATGTGAGTCACTGACAATCAAGCTCTCCAAGAACTAATGTGAGTCGTTGACAATCAAGCTCTCCAAGAACTAACGTGAGTCACTGACAATCAAGCTCTCCAAGAACTAATGTGAGTCACTAACAATCAAGCTCTCCAAGAACTAATGTGAGTCACTGACAATCAAGCTCTCCAAGAACTAATGTGAGTCACTAACAATCAAGCTCTCCAAGAACTAATGTGAGTCACTGACAATCAAGCTCTCCAAGAACTAATGTGAGTCACTAACAATCAAGCTCTCCAAGAACTAATGTGAGTCACTGACAATCAAGCTCTCCAAGAACTAATGTGAGTCACTGACAATCAAGCTCTCCAAGAACTAATGTGAGTCACTGACAATCAAGCTCTCCAAGAACTAATGTGAGTCACTGACAATCAAGCTCTCCAAGAACTAATGTGAGTCGTTGACAATCAAGCTCTCCAAGAACTAACGTGAGTCACTGACAATCAAGCTCTCCAAGAACTAATGTGAGTCACTAACAATCAAGCTCTCCAAGAACTAATGTGAGTCACTGACAATCAAGCTCTCCAAGAACTAATGTGAGTCACTGACAATCAAGCTCTCCAAGAACTAATGTGAGTCACTAACAATCAAGATCTCCAAGAACTAATGTGAGTCACTGACAATCAAGCTCTCCAAGAACTAATGTGAGTCACTAACAATCAAGCTCTCCAAGAACTAATGCGAGTCACTGACAATCAAGCTCTCCAAGAACTAATGTGAGTCACTGACAATCAAGCTCTCCAAGAACTAATGTGAGTCACTGACAATCAAGCTCTCCAAGAACTAATGTGAGTCACTAACAATCAAGCTCTCCAAGAACTAATGTGAGTCACTGACAATCAAGCTCTCCAAGAACTAATGTGAGTCACTGACAATCAAGCTCTCCAAGAACTAATGTGAGTCACTGACAATCAAGCTCTCCAAGAACTAATGTGAGTCACTGACAATCAAGCTCTCCAAGAACTAATGCGAGTCACTAACAATCAAGCTCTCCAAGAACTAATGTGAGTCACTGACAATCAAGCTCTCCAAGAACTAATGTGAGTCACTAACAATCAAGCTCTCCAAGAACTAATGTGAGTCACTAACAATCAAGCTCTCCAAGAACTAATGTGAGTCACTGACAATCAAGCTCTCCAAGAACTAATGTGAGTCACTGACAATCAAGCTCTCCAAGAACTAATGTGAGTCACTGACAATCAAGCTCTCCAACAACTAATGTGAGTCACTGACAATCAAGCTCTCCAAGAACTAATGTGAGTCGTTGACAATCAAGCTCTCCAAGAACTAACGTGAGTCACTGACAATCAAGCTCTCCAAGAACTAATGTGAGTCACTAACAATCAAGCTCTCCAAGAACTAATGTGAGTCACTGACAATCAAGCTCTCCAAGAACTAATGTGAGTCACTAACAATCAAGCTCTCCAAGAACTAATGTGAGTCACTGACAATCAAGCTCTCCAAGAACTAATGTGAGTCACTAACAATCAAGCTCTCCAAGAACTAATGTGAGTCACTGACAATCAAGCTCTCCAAGAACTAATGTGAGTCACTGACAATCAAGCTCTCCAAGAACTAATGTGAGTCACTGACAATCAAGCTCTCCAAGAACTAATGTGAGTCACTGACAATCAAGCTCTCCAAGAACTAATGTGAGTCGTTGACAATCAAGCTCTCCAAGAACTAACGTGAGTCACTGACAATCAAGCTCTCCAAGAACTAATGTGAGTCACTAACAATCAAGCTCTCCAAGAACTAATGTGAGTCACTGACAATCAAGCTCTCCAAGAACTAATGTGAGTCACTAACAATCAAGCTCTCCAAGAACTAATGTGAGTCACTGACAATCAAGCTCTCCAAGAACTAATGTGAGTCACTGACAATCAAGCTCTCCAAGAACTAATGTGAGTCACTGACAATCAAGCTCTCCAAGAACTAATGTGAGTCACTAACAATCAAGCTCTCCAAGAACTAACGTGAGTCACTGACAATCAAGCTCTCCAAGAACTAATGTGAGTCACTAACAATCAAGCTCTCCAAGAACTAATGTGAGTCACTGACAATCAAGCTCTCCAAGAACTAATGTGAGTCATTGACAATCAAGCTCTCCAAGAACTAATGTGAGTCACTGACAATCAAGCTCTCCAAGAACTAATGTGAGTCACTGACAATCAAGCTCTGCAAGAACTAATGTGAGTCACTGACAATCAAGCTCTCCAAGAACTAATGTGAGTCACTAACAATCAAGCTCTCCAAGAACTAATGTGAGTCACTGACAATCAAGCTCTCCAAGAACTAATGTGAGTCACTGACAATCAAGCTCTCCAAGAACTAATGTGAGTCACTAACAATCAATCTCTCCAAGAACTAATGTGAGTCACTGACAATCAAGCTCTCCAAGAACTAATGTGAGTCACTAACACTCAAGCTCTCCAAGAACTAATGTGAGTCAGTGACAATCAAGCTCTCCAAGAACTAATGTGAGTCACTGACAATCAAGCTCTCCAAGAACTAATGTGAGTCACTGACAATCAAGCTCTCCAAGAACTAATGTGAGTCACTGACAATCAAGCTCTCCAAGAACTAATGTGAGTCACTAACAATCAAGCTCTCCAAGAACTAATGTGAGTCACTAACAATCAAGCTCTCCAAGAACTAATGTGAGTCACTGACAATCAAGCTCTCCAAGAACTAATGTGAGTCACTGACAATCAAGCTCTCCAAGAACTAATGTGAGTCACTGACAATCAAGCTCTCCAAGAACTAATGTGAGTCACTGACAATCAAGCTCTCCAAGAACTAATGTGAGTCACTGACAATCAAGCTCTCCAAGAACTAATGTGAGTCACTAACAATCAAGCTCTCCAAGAACTAATGTGAGTCACTGACAATCAAGCTCTCCAAGAACTAATGTGAGTCACTAACAATCAAGCTCTCCAAGAACTAATGTGAGTCGTTGACAATCAAGCTCTCCAAGAACTAATGTGAGTCACTGACAATCAAGCTCTCCAAGAACTAATGTGAGTCACTGACAATCAAGCTCTCCAAGAACTAATGTGAGTCGTTGACAATCAAGCTCTCCAAGAACTAATGTGAGTCACTAACAATCAAGCTCTCCAAGAACTAATGTGAGTCACTGACAATCAAGCTCTCCAAGAACTAACGCGAGTCACTGACAATCAAGCTCTCCAAGAACTAATGTGAGTCACTAACAATCAAGCTCTCCAAGAACTAATGTGAGTCACTGACAATCAAGCTCTCCAAGAACTAATGTGTGTCGTTGACAATCAAGCTCTCCAAGAACTAATGTGAGTCACTGACAATCAAGCTCTCCAAGAACTAATGTGAGTCACTGACAATCAAGCTCTCCAAGAACTAACGTGAGTCACTGACAATCAAGCTCTCCAAGAACTAATGTGAGTCACTGACAATCAAGCTCTCCAAGAACTAATGTGAGTCACTGACAATCAAGCTCTCCAAGAACTAATGTGAGTCCCTGACAATCAAGCTCTCCAAGAACTAATGTGAGTCACTAACAATCAAGCTCTCCAAGAACTAATGTGAGTCACTAACAATCAAGCTCTCCAAGAACTAATGTGAGTCACTGACAATCAAGCTCTCCAAGAACTAATGTGAGTCACTAACAATCAAGCTCTCCAAGAACTAATGCGAGTCACTAACAATCAAGCTCTCCAAGAACTAATGTGAGTCACTAACAATCAAGCTCTCCAAGAACTAATGCGAGTCACTAACAATCAAGCTCTCCAAGAACTAATGTGAGTCACTGACAATCAAGCTCTCCAAGAACTAATGTGAGTCCCTGACAATCAAGCTCTCCAAGAACTAATGTGAGTCACTGACAATCAAGCTCTCCAAGAACTAATGTGAGTCACTAACAATCAAGCTCTCCAAGAACTAATGTGAGTCACTAACAATCAAGCTCTCCAAGAACTAACGTGAGTCACTGACAATCAAGCTCTCCAAGAACTAATGTGAGTCACTGACAATCAAGCTCTCCAAGAACTAATGTGAGTCACTGACAATCAAGCTCTCCAAGAACTAATGTGAGTCACTGACAATCAAGCTCTCCAAGAACTAACGTGAGTCACTGACAATCAAGCTCTCCAAGAACTAATGTGAGTCACTGACAATCAAGCTCTCCAAGAACTAATGTGAGTCACTAACAATCAAGCTCTCCAAGAACTAATGTGAGTCACTGACAATCAAGCTCTCCAAGAACTAATGTGAGTCACTGACAATCAAGCTCTCCAAGAACTAATGTGAGTCACTAACAATCAAGCTCTCCAAGAACTAATGTGAGTCACTAACAATCAAGCTCTCCAAGAACTAATGCGAGTCACTAACAATCAAGCTCTCCAAGAACTAATGTGAGTCACTGACAATCAAGCTCTCCAAGAACTAATGTGAGTCCCTGACAATCAAGCTCTCCAAGAACTAATGTGAGTCACTGACAATCAAGCTCTCCAAGAACTAATGTGAGTCACTAACAATCAAGCTCTCCAAGAACTAACGTGAGTCACTGACAATCAAGCTCTCCAAGAACTAATGTGAGTCACTGACAATCAAGCTCTCCAAGAACTAATGTGAGTCACTGACAATCAAGCTCTCCAAGAACTAATGTGAGTCACTGACAATCAAGCTCTCCAAGAACTAACGTGAGTCACTGACAATCAAGCTCTCCAAGAACTAATGTGAGTCACTGACAATCAAGCTCTCCAAGAACTAATGTGAGTCACTAACAATCAAGCTCTCCAAGAACTAATGTGAGTCACTGACAATCAAGCTCTCCAAGAACTAATGTGAGTCGTTGACAATCAAGCTCTCCAAGATCTAATGTGAGTCACTAACAATCAAGCTCTCCAAGAACTAATGTGAGTCACTGACAATCAAGCTCTCCAAGAACTAACGTGAGTCACTGACAATCAAGCTCTCCAAGAACTAATGTGAGTCACTGACAATCAAGCTCTCCAAGAACTAATGTGAGTCGTTGACAATCAAGCTCTCCAAGAACTAATGTGAGTCACTAACAATCAAGCTCTCCAAGAACTAATGTGAGTCACTAACAATCAAGCTCTCCAAGAACTAATGTGAGTCACTAACAATCAAGCTCTCCAAGAACTAATGCGAGTCACTGACAATCAAGCTCTCCAAGAACTAATGTGAGTCACTAACAATCAAGCTCTCCAAGAACTAATGTGAGTCACTAACAATCAAGCTCTCCAAGAACTAATGTGAGTCACTGACAATCAAGCTCTCCAAGAACTAATGTGAGTCACTGACAATCAAGCTCTCCAAGAACTAATGCGAGTCACTAACAATCAAGCTCTCCAAGAACTAATGTGAGTCACTAACAATCAAGCTCTCCAAGAACTAATGCGAGTCACTAACAATCAAGCTCTCCAAGAACTAATGTGAGTCACTGACAATCAAGCTCTCCAAGAACTAATGTGAGTCCCTGACAATCAAGCTCTCCAAGAACTAATGTGAGTCACTGACAATCAAGCTCTCCAAGAACTAATGTGAGTCACTAACAATCAAGCTCTCCAAGAACTAATGTGAGTCACTAACAATCAAGCTCTCCAAGAACTAACGTGAGTCACTGACAATCAAGCTCTCCAAGAACTAATGTGAGTCACTGACAATCAAGCTCTCCAAGAACTAATGTGAGTCACTGACAATCAAGCTCTCCAAGAACTAATGTGAGTCACTGACAATCAAGCTCTCCAAGAACTAACGTGAGTCACTGACAATCAAGCTCTCCAAGAACTAATGTGAGTCACTGACAATCAAGCTCTCCAAGAACTAATGTGAGTCACTAACAATCAAGCTCTCCAAGAACTAATGTGAGTCACTGACAATCAAGCTCTCCAAGAACTAATGTGAGTCGTTGACAATCAAGCTCTCCAAGATCTAATGTGAGTCACTAACAATCAAGCTCTCCAAGAACTAATGTGAGTCACTGACAATCAAGCTCTCCAAGAACTAACGTGAGTCACTGACAATCAAGCTCTCCAAGAACTAATGTGAGTCACTGACAATCAAGCTCTCCAAGAACTAATGTGAGTCGTTGACAATCAAGCTCTCCAAGAACTAATGTGAGTCACTAACAATCAAGCTCTCCAAGAACTAATGTGAGTCACTAACAATCAAGCTCTCCAAGAACTAATGTGAGTCACTAACAATCAAGCTCTCCAAGAACTAACGTGAGTCACTGACAATCAAGCTCTGTAAGCTCTCATGTGAGTCACTGACAATCAATCTCTCAGGGAAATGAATTAATATAAGTTTTTCTAAACTTGTTTTCGAATCTCTTTAATTATTTGTATTGTATCATATTGAAATTTATCATATTGTACTATATTTATTAATTAATAAAATATGTTTAAACTAATCTCTCCAAGAATTAATGTGAGTCATTGACAATCAAGTTCTCCAAGAATTAATGTGAGTCATTGACAATCAAGTTCTCCAAGAATTAATGTGAGTCATTGATATTCAAGCTCTGCAAACACTCATGTGATCCATTGACAATCAAGCTCTGCAAACACTAATGTCAGCCATTGACATTCAAGCTCTGCAAACACTCGTGTGATCCATTGACAATCAAGCTCTGCAAACACTAATGTCAGCCATTGACATTCAAGCTCTGCAAACACTCATGTGATCCATTGACAATCAAGCTCTTCAAGCAACCATGTGACCCAACCCAGCTTATGATACATTAATTTTCAATTTTATTGCATTCTGTATACCCACTCTGTTCACACCGTTATGTGTGAGGGATGTCATTTTATTCACACATGGTAAGCACTTGTATGAGTCCATCATATCAATATGGAAGATTTGGGCCCATAAAACTAATTTAACGGTACCACTTTTTATTGAATTGCTTGTACCAAAGCCAGGAAAGTGAGCAGCCATGTACATGTGTGTTAGTGGTACCAAGCCAGGAAAGTGAGTGGTCATGTACATGTGTGTTAGTTGTACCAAGCCAGGAAAGTGAGCGGTCATGTACATGTGTTAGTGGTACCAAGCCAGGAAAGTGAGCGGTCATGTACATGTGTGTTAGTGGTACCAAGCCAGGAAAGTGAGCGGTCATGTACATGTGTGTTAGTGGTACCAAGCCAGGAAAGTGAGCAGTCATGTACATGTGTGTTAGTGGTACCAAGCCAGGAAAGTGAGCGGTCATGTACATGTGTGTTAGTGGTACCAAGCCAGGAAAATGAGCGGTCATGTACATGTGTGTTAGTAGTACCAAGCCAGGAAAGTGAGCGGTCATGTACATGTGTGTTAGTGGTACCAAGCCAGGAAAGTGAGCGGTCATGTACATGTGTGTTAGTGGTACCAAGCCAGGAAAGTGAGCGGTCATGTACATGTGTGTTATTGGTACCAGGCCAGGAAAGTGAGCAGTCATGTACATGTGTGTTAGTGGTACCAAGCCAGGAAAGTGACTGGTCATGTACATGTGTGTTAGTGGTACCAAGCCAGGAAAGTGAGCGGTCATGTACATGTGTGTTAGTGGTACCAAGCCAGGAAAGTGAGTGGTCATGTACATGTGTGTTAGTGGTACCAAGCCAGGAAAGTGAGCGGTCATGTACATGTGTGTTAGTGGTACCAAGCCAGGAAAGTGAGCGGTCATGTACATGTGTGTTAGTGGTACCAAGCCAGGAAAGTGAGCGGTCATGTACATGTGTGTTAGTGGTACCAAGCCAGGAAAGTGAGCAGTCATGTACATGTGTGTTAGTGGTACCAAGCCAGGAAAGTGAGCGGTCATGTACATGTGTGTTAGTGGTACCAAGCCAGGAAAGTGAGCGGTCATGTATATGTGTGTTAGTGGTACCAAGCCAGGAAAGTGAGCGGTCATGTACATGTGTGTTAGTGGTACCAAGCCAGGAAAGTGAGCGGTCATTTACATGTGTTAGTGGTACCAAGCCAGGAAAGTGAGCGGTCATGTACATGTGTGTTAGTGGTACCAAGCCAGGAAAGTGAGTGGTCATGTACATGTGTGTTAGTGGTACCAAGCCAGGAAAGTGAGCGGTCATGTACATGTGTGTTAGTGGTACCAAGCCAGGAAAATGAGCGGTCATGTACATGTGTGTTAGTGGTACCAAGCCAGGAAAGTGAGCGGTCATGTACATGTGTGTTAGTGGTACCAAGCCAGGAAAGTGAGCGGCCATGTACATGTGTGTTAGTGGTACCAAGCCAGGAAAGTGAGCGGTCATGTACATGTGTTAGTGGTACCAAGCCAGGAAAGTGAGCGGTCATGTACATGTGTGTTAGTGGTACCAAGCCAGGAAAGTGAGCGGTCATGTACATGTGTGTTAGTGGTACCAAGCCAGGAAAGTGAGCAGTCATGTACATGTGTGTTAGTGGTACCAAGCCAGGAAAGTGAGTGGTCATGTACATGTGTTAGTGGTACCAAGCCAGGAAAGTGAGCAGTCATGTACATGTGTTAGTGGTACCAAGCCAGGAAAGTGAGCGGTCATGTACATGTGTGTTAGTGGTACCAAGCCAGGAAAGTGAGCGGTCATGTACATGTGTTAGTGGTACCAAGCAAGGAAAGTGAGCGGTCATGTACATGTGTGTTAGTGGTACCAAGCCAGGAAAGTGAGCGGTCATGTACATGTGTGTTAGTGGTACCAAGCCAGGAAAGTGAGCGGTCATGTACATGTGTTAGTGGTACCAAGCCAGGAAAGTGAGCGGTCATGTACATGTGTTAGTGGTACCAAGCCAGGAAAGTGAGCGGTCATGTACATGTGTGTTAGTGGTACCAAGCCAGGAAAGTGAGCGGTCATGTACATGTGTTAGTGGTACCAAGCCAGGAAAGTGAGCGGTCATGTACATGTGTGTTAGTGGTACCAAGCCAGGAAAGTGAGTGGTCATGTACATGTGTGTTAGTGGTACCAAGCCAGGAAAGTGAGCGGTCATGTACATGTGTTAGTGGTACCAAGCCAGGAAAGTGAGCGGTCATGTACATGTGTGTTAGTGGTACCAAGCCAGGAAAGTGAGCGGTCATGTACATGTGTTAGTGGTACCAAGCCAGGAAAGTGAGCGGTCATGTACATGTGTGTTAGTGGTACCAAGCCAGGAAAGTGAGCGGTCATGTACATGTGTGTTAGTGGTACCAAGCCAGGAAAGTGAGCGGTCATGTACATGTGTTAGTGGTACCAAGCCAGGAAAGTGAGCGGTCATGTACATGTGTTAGTGGTACCAAGCCAGGAAAGTGAGCGGTCATGTACATGTGTGTTAGTGGTACCAAGCCAGGAAAGTGAGCGGTCATGTACATGTGTTAGTGGTACCAAGCCAGGAAAGTGAGCGGTCATGTACATGTGTTAGTGGTACCAAGCCAGGAAAGTGAGCGGTCATGTACATGTGTTAGTGGTACCAAGCCAGGAAAGTGAGCGGTCATGTACATGTGTTAGTGGTACCAAGCCAGGAAAGTGAGCGGTCATGTACATGTGTGTTAGTGGTACCAAGCCAGGAAAGTGAGCGGTCATGTACATGTGTTAGTGGTACCAAGCCAGGAAAGTGAGCGGTCATGTACATGTGTTAGTGGTACCAAGCCAGGAAAGTGAGCGGTCATGTACATGTGTGTTAGTGGTACCAAGCCAGGAAAGTGAGCGGTCATGTACATGTGTTAGTGGTACCAAGCCAGGAAAGTGAGCGGTCATGTACATGTGTTAGTGGTACCAAGCCAGGAAAGTGAGCGGTCATGTACATGTGTGTTAGTGGTACCAAGGCAGGAAAGTGAGCGGTCATGTACATGTGTTAGTGGTACCAAGCCAGGAAAGTGAGCGGTCATGTACATGTGTTAGTGGTACCAAGCCAGGAAAGTGAGCGGTCATGTACATGTGTGTTAGTGGTACCAAGCCAGGAAAGTGAGCAGTCATGTACATGTGTTAGTGGTACCAAGCCAGGAAAGTGAGCGGTCATGTACATGTGTTAGTGGTACCAAGCCAGGAAAGTGAGCGGTCATGTACATGTGTGTTAGTGGTACCAAGCCAGGAAAGTGAGCGGTCATGTACATGTGTGTTAGTGGTACCAAAGCCAGGAAAGTGAGCGGTCATGTACATGTGTGTTAGTGGTACCAAGCCAGGAAAGTGAGTACAGATTTTGCAACTTTTTACTATTCAGTGTGGTATATTAGAACTGGTCAGACAGTGTGGTATATTAGAACTGGTCAGACAGTGTGGTATATTAGAACTGGTCAGACAGTGTGGTATATTAGAACTGGTCAGACAGTGTGGTATATTAGAACTGGTCAGACAGTGTGGTATATTAGAACTGGTCAGACAGTGTGGTATATTAGAACTGTTCTGACAGTGTGGTATATTAGAACTGGTCAGACAGTGTGGTATATTAGAACTGGTCAGACAGTGTGGTATATTAGAACTGGTCAGACAGTGTGGTATATTAGAACTGGTCAGACAGTGTGGTATATTAGAACTGGTCAGACAGTGTGGTATATTAGAACTGGTCAGACAGTGTGGTATATTAGAACTGGTAGGACAGTGTGGTATATTAGAACTGGTCAGACAGTGTGGTATATTAGAACTGGTCAGACAGTGTGGTATATTAGAACTGGTCAGACAGTGTGGTATATTAGAACTGGTCAGACAGTGTGGTATATTAGAACTGGTCAGACAGTGTGGTATATTAGAACTG
Organism: Bathymodiolus brooksi; assembly: GCA_963680875.1. NCBI lineage: Eukaryota > Metazoa > Mollusca > Bivalvia > Mytilida > Modiolidae > Bathymodiolus > Bathymodiolus brooksi. Next base: position 124,380,620 of record OY804580.1, on the reverse strand, counting down.
GTCAGACAGTGTGGTATATTAGAACTGGTCAGACAGTGTGGTATATTAGAACTGGTCAGACAGTGTGGTATATTAGAACTGGTCAGACAGTGTGGTATATTAGAACTGGTCAGACAGTGTGGTATATTAGAACTGGTCAGACAGTGTGGTATATTAGAACTGGTCAGACAGTGTGGTATATTAGAACTGGTCAGACAGTGTGGTATATTAGAACTGGTCAGACAGTGTGGTATATTAGAACTGGTCAGACAGTGTGGTATATTAGAACTGGTCAGACAGTGTGGTATATTAGAACTGGTCAGACAGTGTGGTATATTAGAACTGGTCAGACAGTGTGGTATATTAGAACTGGTCAGACAGTGTGGTATATTAGAACTGGTCAGACAGTGTGGTATATTAGAACTGGTCAGACAGTGTGGTATATTAGAACTGGTCAGACAGTGTGGTATATTAGAACTGGTCAGACAGTGTGGTATATTAGAACTGGTCAGACAGTGTGGTATATTAGAACTGGTCAGACAGTGTGGTATATTAGAACTGGTCAGACAGTGTGGTATATTAGAACTGGTCAGACAGTGTGGTATATTAGAACTGGTCAGACAGTGTGGTATATTAGAACTGGTCAGACAGTGTGGTATATTAGAACTGGTCAGACAGTGTGGTATTTTAGAACTGTTCTGACAGTGTGGTATATTAGAACTGGTCAGACAGTGTGGTATTTTTTGTTTTTCTTTATAATACATTTTATTTTTTACCTTTTTCAGTTGCAGATTTACGAGGTTTCCTCTCAGTAGAGCCTTCTCTTGATGTAGATCTGCTTCCATCTTTAAATATAAAGATTTCAAAGCTAAAGGAATCATGTCACATATGACATTTAAAACATTGTGTAATATATTTGTATCAGGAATTTAGGGTTAGGGTTATGGTGTTTAATGCCACCTTGAACAATATTTCAGGTGGAGGAAACAAGAGTACCCTGAGAGCTAGACTGAATCTAGTTGGATTTTAACAGTGCTAGCTCACTGAAACAACAGTCTTCGAGTCGACCTTACACTCCACTGTGACACATTATCCTGATTCAGAGTCAACCAGTCTGCTTTTATTCCTTAAAATGCAGCATTCTTGATGAAGAAGCAACAAATACCAATTTTATAGTCTTTGGTTCGACCCAACAGGTGCTCGAATCCACGGTCTACTGCATTCAAGGAGGGCATGCTAACCATTACATCAAGGATGCAGGAATATGACCTTTATAGATTGAGTATTAAGACTTCATGACAGGTTTTATTAGACAAATAATATTAAACTTTCTGAAGCATTTGGTCTAACTCATAGTTTTTGTGTTGTCCAAGTTTTTTATCTTTCTTTTGCTTACTTTGGGTTGGAAGTGTGGTGTTTTCTCCCTTTATTCTCTTCTGACTAGCTATAAGGTACTCTACAATCATAGAATACAAATGTACAGATGTCAACAATCATAGAATACAAATGTACAGATGTCAGCAACCATAGAATACAAATGTACAGATGTCAGCAATCATAGAATACAAATGTACAGATGTCAGCTTTAAAGATGAAGTTGACATCTGAAACATATAAGATTTCAATCGCTCCCTTCCATATAGCACTACAAAGTCAAGAGATCTGAATAGACCAGTTTTTGTGCTAGAAATTCTGAAAAGTGTCTGAAAATTCTGAAAATTACTCAAAATTCTGAACATTGCTGAAAATTCTGAACAGATTCTGAAAATTCTGAAAATTGCTGAAAATTATAAACAGATTCTGAAAATTACTGAAAATTCTGAACAGATTCTGAACATTGCTGAAAATTCTGAACAGATTCTGAACATTACTGAAAATTCTGAACAGATTCTGAACATTATCTTTCTTCTTAAATCAATATATTTTACTTCATTTTCATTAGATTTTAACTAAATATAGAATGTGATATTTCATTAATTAATTATTTAAAAAAAATTAGAACAGCTATATTATTTATTTCATTTCTCATTAAATTTGGCATTTTCTTTATTTCAATCTTTCTTCTTAATTCAATATATTTTATTTCATTTTCGTTAGATTTTAACTAATTGTGGAAAGGGATCAGAGAAAGGATATTTTACTAATTAATTTTTTTAAATTAAATTACAACAACTATATTATTTCATTTCTTATTAGATAGGTCATTTTCTTTATTTCAAATTTTTCTTCTTTTTAAATCATTATTATTTTACTTCATTTTCATTAGATTTTTACTAAATATAGCATGTGATATTTCACTAAATAATTATTTTAGAAAAATTTAATTTAAGCAACTATATTATTTCATTTTTTATTAAATTTGTCATTTTAATATCAATTTTTTTCTTCTTAATTCAATGTATTTTACTTCATTTTTAAAAATTAATTAAAAACTTTGAAGTGGCCCCAACTTAAGTGCTAAGACAACAATCTACACTATAAGTATGTAAGTAAGAGCAAAACAATTTTTTTGACCTGGATATCATAAAACAGTATGGTATCAATTGCCAATTGATAAACCTGTATCCAGTTTAAATATATTAGAGAAGTGTCATATCCCTATAATAATAATCTTTATTTCTCAAACTGACAGTGCATAGCACATATACAGAGAAGTTACAAATAAATGGACAGATTAAACTATATACAATATATACAAATACAGTAAATCGACAGATGGAATTAGCCGGGAGGACAAACTATCATATTTATATATCTAATAAATTTACATAGTTTTTGCAGGATTGGTTTCCGTTCACTATTCATTAAATTTTTGAATTTTATTATATTGGGACGTTCAATTAAATGTTTTGGAAGTAGTGAAGTACGTTTTTCGCTTAAATTAGTACATTCAAATATGTAATGATATTCGTCTCCAATTTGATTCTTTTGACAAAGTTCGCAATAGCGATTTTCCCTCGGAATATTACTCCATCTTCCCTTTTCTATGGGCAATTTATGATTTGTAGTTCTAAATTTACATAAAAGAGGGGAATTTTGTTCATCTAAAATATTAAAATATTCTTCAAATTTAAAATCAGTTTTGAAAATTCTATAATTAATTGCTTTAGGGGAATTATGGACTGACGAATTCCAATCCTGTAAAAACTGGTCTAACAATGTTTGTTTTATACTTTGTTTTAGCCACTCGATGCTTTTGAAAGTTTGCGTTTGCCATATATTAGAAAAACCAGTTTCGTTTAATATTTTTTCCAAACACTTTATCCATTTAATATCGAAATTTTGTTGCGAATACAAATGGTGTGATAAACTATACATAATGCATGATATTTTGGATTGTTTTCCACATATAATTTTTGTCCAAAAAGAAATAATTCTAATCTTAATGTCGATTTCGACCGGATATCTACCTAATTCACCATATATCATATAATTCGGAGTAGACGTCTTGAGGTTCAAAATCATTTTACAAAATTTTAAGTGTACTTTTTCTAACACGTCATTGTTTCCAAATCCCCATATTTCGCAGCCATAAAGTAAAATTGGTTTAACCATTTTATCGAAAAGACTCAATAGACATTTTATAGATAAATTGTGTTTTCTTCCTAATTTCAGTACTGCATACATAGAAACAACTGCTTTATCCACTAAACGTTTTTTTGCCAGATTGAAATTGCCAGTTTTGCTAAAAATAATACCGAGATAATTGAAGTTTTTGACTACTTCAATTTCGGAGCCATTATATTTAAAAGATAAATTTTGAGGTGTACGACCACTCCCAAATATGACAATTTTAGTTTTATCAATGTTAACTTTCAGCTTCCAGGTTAAACAGTATTTATGAAAAGCATCGAGCTGTGCTTGTAAATCATCCTGCATGGATTCTGCTGAAAATTCTGGACAGATTATGAACATTTTAACTAAATATATCATGTAATATTTCACTGATTAATTACATTTTAAAATTAAATTACAACAAATATATTATTTCATTTCTCATTAAATTTGACATTTTCATTATTTCATTTTCATTAAATCTTAACTAAATATAGAAAGGGATATTTCACTAATTATTTTTTTAAATTAGATTACAATAGCTATATTATTTCATTTCTTATTAAATTTGTCATTTTCTTTATTTCAAATTTTTCAGCAATGTTCAGAATCTGTTAATCTGTTCAGAATTTTCAGCAATTTTCAGAATCTGTTCAGAATCTGTTCAGAATTTTCATCAATGTTCAGAATCTGTTCAGAATCTTTTCAGAATTTTGAGTAATTTTCAGACACTTTTCAGAATTTCTAGCACAAAAACTGGTCTATTCAGAATCTCTTGACTTTGTAGTGTAGGTTACAGTATAATACTTATCTACCCAGTATAATACTTATCTACCCAGTATAATACTTATCTATCTAGTATAATACTTATCTATCCAGTATAATACTTATCTACCCAGTATAATACTTATCTACCCAGTATAATACTTATATATCTGGTATAATACTTATCTATCCAGTATAATACTTATCTACCCAGTATAATACTTATCTACCCAGTATAATACTTATCTACCCAGTATAATACTTATCTACCCAGTATAATACTGGTCTATTCAGAATCTCTTGACTTTGTAGTGTAGGTTACAGTATAATACTTATCTACCCAGTATAATACTTATCTATCTAGTATAATACTTATCTATCCAGTATAATACTTATCTACCCAGTATAATACTTATCTACCCAGTATAATACTTATCTATCTAGTATAATACTTATCTATCCAGTATAATACTTATCTACCCAGTATAATACTTATCTACCCAGTATAATACTTATCTATCTAGTATAATACTTATCTATCCAGTATAATACTTATCTATCCAGTATAATACTTATCTACCCAGTATAATACTTATCTATCTAGTATAATACTTATCTATCCAGTATAATACTTATCTACCCAGTATAATACTTATCTATCTAGTATAATACTTATCTATCCAGTATAATACTTATCTACCCAGTATAATACTTATCTACCCAGTATAATACTTATCTACCCAGTATAATACTTATCTATCTAGTATAATACTTATCTATCCAGTATAATACTTATCTACCCAGTATAATACTTATCTATCCAGTATAATACTTATCTACCCAGTATAATACTTATCTACTCAGTATAATACTTATCTACTCAGTATAATACTTATCTACCCAGTATAATACTTATCTACCCAGTATAATACTTATCTACCCAGTATATTACTTATCTACCCAGTATAATACTTATCTATCCAGTATAATACTTATCTACCCAGTATAATACTTATCTACCCAGTATAATACTTATCTACCCAGTATAATACTTATCTACCCAGTATAATACTTCTCTACCCATTATAAAACCTTACTTTTTGTTTTTTTCCATAGTCTTGATAAGAAGTTGTTCCCTTCTGAAACATCAGAACTAAGTGGTCCAAAGGAGGTCAAGGTAGTTGGGGGATCATTCCATTTTGACATTTTTTAGAACAAACTATAGATCATCCCATCACATGATATATTGTACATTCATACACAGTAGTCACATGATTCAGAACAAAACATCTTAATACCTAAAATGACAGTAGACAAATAAAAATACAATATCACTACGTAATGCATGTAATTGTCATTAATTTAAACTGAAATGAATACATTACATATGAAATTTTTATTTCTAATTCAATTAGCAATGTTTTGATAAATGAATATAAATACAATTCATAAGCTGTTTGTCACCCTGTAACAATGTGTAAAGAGATAGTATTAGGGAACGACCATTTAACTTGAAGGGCGGGGGGGTTATGTTTATTTTCTAAAAAAATATTCCGATTCCCAATGTTGCTGAAAAAAATATTTTGATTTTGGTGGAGGAAAAAAAAAATAATCTGATTCAGAGTTTTTGTCATATAACCTAATGTTAAATTGTGGAAAAAAAATTCGCGCTTTGCACGACAAATAAAATAATTATTCTAACTCTTGTGTTATCCGAAAAAAAAATTCTGAGCGAAACAAAAAACCAATAACCCCCCCCTTCAAGTTAAATGGTCGGTCCCTTAGAATAAGTTGTTTTCACATCTAAATAACATAAGATGAGGCAGTATACCTTACCGAGGCATAGCAGTGGACAGTGTGTGTGAGGAGGAGGCCGAGGGGGAAGGGGTGGAGAATGGAGGAGAGGGGAGGGAGGCATCAAACTTTCAAGCCACAAGAGGTAGTTTCAAAGCATATTCAATAATCCTTGGACAATATTTTTTTAGTTTCCATGTTACAATTTTTTTCATTTCTAAAAAAGTGGGGGAATGGGGAATTACCAACCTTGTCCCCCTCCTATGCCCCTGCCTTGAAAGTTTCAACAAATGCTCAAAATGTAAGGTAAACCTAATATTTGGCTCAACATGACAGGGGTGCTGAAGATCAATTTCAACATTATGTCTGTAGGAAGTATCATTTAGGATTTTTTTTGTCCTAAGGGTACTTGTATGCAGACATGGGGTAATCATAATTTGTAATCGATTACATTTTTTCATGTAATCGGATGTAATCTGTAATTGGACATTTTTTAGATTACATGTAATCGTCATGTAATCGATTACATTCATTTTGACCCTGTAATCATGATTACTTTCTGATTACATTTAGATTACTTTTCATCATTTTGACTTATTTTATCTTAACTGAGACATATATCTCCTTAGATATTTAATGTATGACTTATGTAAATGAATTTTCTTCATGAAATTTATTAAACAAATAATGTAGAATGGCTTACTAGGAAAAATATAAAGTTTATTGACATCTAAATAAAAAAAATATGTTATGAAATTCAATTGTTAAACACTCCCAAAAAAATCTATTAAAATTAAGTGTTAATAACAACATGATCAAAAGATATTATTCTATGTTTAATTGCAATCAAAACTATCACAGGTACAAAAAATATTATGTATTAATTATGGCTTCAAAGACTTGATATCCAAACAAATAATATCTCAATTTCAATTACTTTAGGATTTCAAAATTTCAGTGAAAACAGTTTGTCGGATTGTGTAAAACACAACAAGCTCTAAAATTTTAAATTATTTGACACATTGACAACATTCAAGATTTCATATATGAAATTGCTTCTATGAAAGACTATCGCCATGTTCTCTATGATTCCCATAAGGTAAAGAAATATTTTGCATAAACCAAAACATAGGTATCTCATGAAGATTGCTTATACAAGTTTAAAAAGAGATCTAAATTTCAATAAAGATATTATATAAAAAGCAAAATGTAAATTATATAGTAGAATAACAAAATATTTTCAATCATACATATTACAAATTAAGTGATAAATAGCGAGTTGTAATATTTGTAAAAAAAAAAAATTTTTTTTAAAGAATATTCCAATGTATCTGATATTCAGACATATGTGATATTTCAGCTTTTTATTTTGGTGCTGATTTTCCTTTTAATATTGTTATAAATAAGACCATAATTACAAATTTTATCTGTGACACAGGTTAACTGCTAGTTTATTATCCACAATAAACTTTTGACTAGATGTTTGAAATTATTTGATACATATTATTAAAATGTGCAAATGTATGTTATAATATTTATTACTAGTATTTTTTTTTGCCAATTAAGGTCCCACAAGGGGCAAACAGTATAAGATGGAATGAATATTGGTTATAGTAATAAGACACAACATATTTTTTGAAAAAAGGAAAATGAGAATTGCTGTTTATAATTTACAATGTACTGTATGTTACTGCATGTAATAATCACATTAAAACTGAATTGTAATTCATAGTTCTGAGTAAGAAATACATTAAATAAGAGATATTGAACAGATACACATGAGACAAAATAACATAAAACACTAATATATTGGTTGTCATGACATTAAATGTAATCAGTAATGTAATCGATTACATTTACAAAGTAATTGTAATTTAATCGATTACATTTGAAAATTGATGTAATCATAATGTAATGTAATCATGAAAATTGCAAAGTAATTGTAATGTAATCGATTACATTTGAATGTAATTGACCCCAAGTCTGCTCATATGTCGAGCCATGGAACACGCTATTCTGGAATTACATACTGTAGATGTAGAATTTGGTACGCGTATGCTTAAATTGTTGCGGTAGTTGATTAGAGTTTTCAATATGCCACAATAATTGGTATATATTTGAGGTTACACTCCATATTTTGTGACCATCAGTTGTACATTAGAACGTCCGTTTAATGATTTTATGTATTCTCTTTTTAATGGAATGTACTTGTCCCTCACAAAACTTAATTTCAGATGTGCTTTTAATGTTTTCTAATCCCTTTCTCAGAGATCGTCTCTTTTGTGTCGTACCAAAAGGGACTCTTTCAGTATTTCGTAAAGAGTAAATGACAAGTCTAAGACTATTCTGAAGTGTTTGTTAAGCAAAAAAATCCCAGTTGTTAATTGGATCAACAAACGGGTCTTAAAAATAATCTTTGACTAAATATCTTTTAAGTTTTAAGCTTAAGCATATTTGGTTAAGATCAGAGTTTTAGTGGAGGGTTTACTTCATTGGAATGACTTCCATATATTTCAGAGACAATGATTTTTTTAAATTTTTTTTAGACTTAGCACGCTTGGATCCATAATTACAAAACAGGGGATTGGTGCAATTTTTGGCGTGTTTTCTACAAAATGTTTTAAGTTTTGCCTATATTTGCAGATTACACATTTTTTTTTGCTAGCAAAAGCCGGGCGCACAGCCTACAACCCAACTGGATAGGCCACTGCTTAGTCAGGATGTGAATACGAGTATCTTGCTTCTCTTACTTAATTTGATAAAGGACTCAATATTAAATCAATTCAACACTGTTCGATACCTATCCTTTGGTCGAAAAACAAGACTAACGGACCTTAAAAAGTTCGGACTAACGGACTTTCGGATTAATGAACCTTCGGACTAATGGACCTCGGACTAATCAACCTTCGGAGTAATGAACCTTCGGACTATCGAGCGGTCATCGGTAATTGTTGATTTCGTTGATCATCACTGTTTTGTTTAAACTTTCTTTTTACAACAAAAATCTCGTTGAGATTTGAACTTCGAAGAAATTTTCTGCTCTTCATCCCCAGACTGCTAACTCTGATGCCGATGGTTTTACCCACAGGCACTTGTCACTATCCACATCAATATACTATCAATACATAAACATGTACAAAATAACATGCTTATGCATAGACCGAGATTCCTCTGCCGTCCGACGGCTTTTTTCGACTTGCTGTAGCCGTGGGACGTCAGAGAGCTCTACATACGGAAAACAGCGGATTTGCCCTCCAACTCTGGGTCAGCACATTACCACGTTTCGTGGCTATTTGATTTTATTTTCTATCAGAAACCCTTATATAAATCGCTTCACCAATCATTTTTCTATTCATTCATAACCATCTTACCCTCAGAAAGTGGTGTTACACTCCATTACCGCACGATTTTCCCTTAGACCCTATGATTTCATCATTTCACATCCATTTTGGAACATTTGTCACGTGACTTCGAGAAAATTACGATTACCGCAACGTATCATGGGAGATGATTTGCATATAAACAAACAAACAAATATTTTTATTGCCAATCATAGGCACCTTTTAAGGCAGAACAATTAACATAAAATTTAATACAGTTGATTATATTGATTGGTAATGATTTTAACAGCAATAGTGAATTACAGATAACCATAAGAAAAAAAAATATGATGTAGTACCTTGTCCAAAAAGGGGGGACGTAACACATGCTCTTTCCGAAGCCCGTTGGTAACACTCTACCATTGAATCTTTTCTTTCTAACACATTCTGTATTATTTCCTTCTGCTCTGCTTTGATCTGTAGATGGAACTGTTTGTCCTGCAGAATACGCTTAAATGTATCGTCTTCCACGTGATTTGAATGTTGTTTACGTATGCAAATAATTTGGCACGCTGCATTAATTAGCTCCCATCATGCAATGCGTTGCTGTCATCATTCAGTTAGTATCGCGAGATCACGTTTGTCGGTTCGAAAATGGAAGTCAAATGGCAGAATAATAGGATCTAAGGCAAAATTGTGCTGTAATGGAGTGTAACACCACTTTCTGAGGGTAAGATAGTTATGAATGAATAGAAAAATGATTGGTGAAGCGATTTATATAAGGGTTTCTGATGGAAAATAAAATCCGATAGCCACGAAACGTGCCGACCAAGAGTTAGAGAGGCAAATCCGCTGTTTTCCGTATGTAGAGCTCTCTGACATCACACGGCTACAGCAAGTCGAAAAAAGCCGTCGGACGGCAGAGGAATCTCGGACTAGCTTATGCATTGATACTGATAGTATTGTGACAAAATTAGTTGACACATATTTAAAATATTGTGTATGCAAATTCTAAAAATAAATTAAGGCTATAAATAGGTGATAATTTGCACACTTGACCGTGTAATTTCCTTCCCCACTTCCACGAATTCCCCTTTGGTGTATGTTGTTTTAATTGTTTAATATACAAATTGGCATGCAAATAATTAATTTACAACTTTCGAAACAGTAGACCATTTTTATTTATCAAGTGGTTGGTTAAATAAGACATTTTAAACATACGAATAGTTTCTACGTTTACTTTCCATATTGTTTATAATTACTACGATAATTAACAGTGATAAACAGGTTGGGATATGAAACCAGAGGCTCTCAAGATCCTGTATCGTTCACCTGGTAATAAAAAGAACCAATTGGTCCTATGTAAAAACTATGTCCTGCAGTGGTAGTCATCTTGGAATTACGATCAACATAAAAAACACAAAGTTTGTAAAGGACCTTCCAATGATTGATGCACAGTTTAGGTTCAATCAGTGCAATAGCTTCAGAGAAGAATATATTTCTGTATTTTCCCCATATGGTGTGTGTTAATACTATGACCTGTGGTGGCAGCCATCTTGGATTTCCGATCGGCATAAAAAACAGACACTTTGTAGAGGACCTTCCAATGATCATTCCTGGGCAGTTTGGTTTCAATTGTCCCAGTGGTTTCAGAGAAGAAGCGTTTTGAAACATTTTTCCCATAGGGTCCAATGTTAAACTAAGTCCTACCGTAGCCGCCATTTTGAATTTCATATCAGAACAAAAAACGTAAAGTTTGTAGAGGACCATCCAATGAACATTCATGTACAATTTGGCTTTAATCAAATTTGTAGTTTCTGAGAAGAAGGCATTTGAACATTTTCCCATAGGGTCCAATGTTAATCTATGTATTGCGGTGGTGACCATCTTGGATTTCCGATCGGCATAAAAAACAGAAACTTTGTAGAGGACCTTCCAATGATCATTCCTGGGCAGTTTGGTTTCAATTGTCCCAGTGGTTTCAGAGAAGAAGCGTTTTGAAACATTTTTCCCATAGGGTCCAATGTTAAACTAAGTCCTGCCGTAGCCGCCATTTTGAATTTCATATCGGAACAAAAAACGCACAGTTTGTAGAGGACCATCCAATGAACATTCATGTACAGTTTGGCTTTAATCATATTTGTAGTTTCTGAGAAGAAAGCATTTGAACATTTTCCCATAGGGTCCAATGTTAATCTATGTATTGCGGTGGTGGCCATCTTGGATTTCCGATCGGCATAAAAAACATCAACTTTGTAGAGGACCTTCCAATGATCATTCCTGGGCAGTTTGGTTTCAACTGTCCCAGTGGTTTCAGAGAAGAAGCATTTTGAAACATTTTTCCCATAGGGTCCAATGTTAAACTAAGTCCTGCCGTAGCCGCCATTTTGAATTTCATATCGGAACAAAAAACGTAAAGTTTGTAGAGGATCATCCAATGAACATTCATGTACAGTTTGGCTTTAATCATATTTGTAGTTTCTGAGAAGAAGGCATTTGAACATTTTCCCATAGGATCCAATGTTAATCTATGTATTGCGGTTGTGGCCAACTTGGATTTCCGATCGGCATAAAAAACATAAACTTTGTAGAGGACCTTCCAATGATCATTCCTGGGCAGTTTGGTTTCAACTGTCCAAGTGGTTTCAGAGAAGAAGCGTTTTGAAACATTTTTCCCATAGGGTCCAATGTTAAACTAAGTCCTGCCGTAGCCGCCATTTTGAATTTCATTTCGGAACAAAAAACGTAAAGTTTGTAGAGGACCATCCAATGAACATTCATGTACAATTTGGTTTTAATCATATTTGTAGTTTCTGAGAAGAAGGCATTTGAACATTTTCCCATAGGGTCCAATGTTAATCTATGTATTGCGGTGGTGGCCATCTTGGATTTCCGATCGGCATAAAAAACATCAACTTTGTAGAGGACCTTCCAATGATCATTCCTGGGCAGTTTGGTTTCAATTGTCCCAGTGGTTTCAGAGAAGAAGCGTTTTGAAACATTTTCCCCATAGGGTCCAATGTTAAACTAAGTCCTGCCGTAGCCGCCATTTTGAATTTCATATCGGAACAAAAAACGCACAGTTTGTAGAGGATCATCCAATGAACATTCATGTACAGTTTGGCTTTAATCAAATTTGTAGTCTCTGAGAAGAAGGCATTTGAACATTTTCCCATAGGATCCAATGTTAATCTATGTATTGCGGTTGTGGCCAACTTGGATTTCCGATCGACATAAAAAACATAAATTTTGTAGAGAACCTTCCAATGATCATTCCTGGGCAGTTTGGTTTCAATTGTCCAAGTGGTTTCAGAGAAGAAGCGTTTTGAAACATTTTTCCCATAGGGTCCAATGTTAAACTAAGTCCTGCCGTAGCCGCCATTTTGAATTTCATATCGGAACAAAAAACGTAAAATTTGTAGAGGACCATCCAATGAACATTCATGTACAGTTTGGCTTTAATCAAATTTGTAGTTTCTGAGAAGAAGGCATTTGAACATTTTCCCATAGGGTTCAATGTTAATCTATGTCCTGCGGTGGTGGCCATCTTGGATTTTCGATCGGCATAAAAAACACACACTTTGTAGAGGACATTCCAATGATCATTCCTGGGCAGTTTGGTTTCAATTGTCCAAGTAGTTTCAGAGAAGAAGCATTTTGAAACATTTTCCCTATAGGGTCCAATGTTAAACTAAGTCCTGCCGTAGCCGCCATTTCGAATTTCATATCGGAACAAAAAACCTTAAGATTGTAGAGGACCATCCAATGAACATTCATGTACAGTTTGGCTTTAATCATATTTGTAGTTTCTGAGAAGAAAGCATTTGAACATTTTCCCATAGGGTCCAATGTTAATCTATGTATTGCGGTGGTGGCCATCTTGGATTTCTGATCGGCATAAAAAACATAAACTTTGTAGAGGACCTTCCAATGATCATTCCTGGGCAGTTTGGTTTCAACTGTCCAAGTGGTTTCAGAGAAGAAGCGTTTTGAAACATTTTTCCCATAGGGTCCAATGTTAAACTAAGTCCTGCCGTAGCCGCCATTTTGAATTTCATTTCGGAACAAAAAACGTAAAGTTTGTAGAGGACCATCCAATGAACATTCATGTACAATTTGGTTTTAATCATATTTGTAGTTTCTGAGAAGAAGGCATTTGAACATTTTCCCATAGGGTCCAATGTTAATCTATGTATTGCGGTGGTGGCCATCTTGGATTTCCGATCGGCATAAAAAACATCAACTTTGTAGAGGACCTTCCAATGATCATTCCTGGGCAGTTTGGTTTCAACTGTCCCAGTGGTTTCAGAGAAGAAGCGTTTTGAAACATTTTTCCCATAGGGTCCAATGTTAAACTAAGTCCTGCCGTAGCCACCATTTTGAATTTCATATCGGAACAAAAAACGCACAGTTTGTAGAGGATCATCCAATGAACATTCATGTACAGTTTGGCTTTAATCAAATTTGTAGTCTCTGAGAAGAAGGCATTTGAACATTTTCCCATAGGATCCAATGTTAATCTATGTATTGCGGTTGTGGCCAACTTGGATTTCCGATCGACATAAAAAACATAAACTTTGTAGAGAACCTTCCAATGATCATTCCTGGGCAGTTTGGTTTCAATTGTCCAAGTGGTTTCAGAGAAGAAGCGTTTTGAAACATTTTTCCGATAGGGTCCAATGTTAAACTAAGTCCTGCCGTAGCCGCCATTTTGAATTTCATATCGGAACAAAAAACGTAAAATTTGTAGAGGACCATCCAATGAACATTCATGTACAGTTTGGCTTTAATCAAATTTGTAGTTTCTGAGAAGAAGGCATTTGAACATTTTCCCATAGGGTTCAATGTTAATCTATGTCCTGCGGTGGTGGCCATCTTGGATTTTCGATCGGCATAAAAAACACACACTTTGTAGAGGACATTCCAATGATCATTCCTGGGCAGTTTGGTTTCAATTGTCCAAGTAGTTTCAGAGAAGAAGCATTTTGAAACATTTTCCCTATAGGGTCCAATGTTAAACTAAGTCCTGCCGTAGCCGCCATTTTGAATTTCATTTCGGAACAAAAAACGTAAAGTTTGTAGAGGACCATCCAATGAACATTCATGTACAATTTGGTTTTAATCATATTTGTAGTTTCTGAGAAGAAGGCATTTGAACATTTTCCCATAGGGTCCAATGTTAATCTATGTATTGCGGTGGTGGCCATCTTGGATTTCCGATCGGCATAAAAAACATCAACTTTGTAGAGGACCTTCCAATGATCATTCCTGGGCAGTTTGGTCTCAACTGTCCCAGTGGTTTCAGAGAAGAAGCGTTTTGAAACATTTTTCCCATAGGGTCCAATGTTAAACTAAGTCCTGCCGTAGCCACCATTTTGAATTTCATATCGGAACAAAAAACGCAGTTTGTAGAGGATCATCCAATGAACATTCATGTACAGTTTGGCTTTAATCAAATTTGTAGTCTCTGAAAAGAAGGCATTTGAACATTTTCCCATAGGATCCAATGTTAATCTATGTATTGCGGTTGTGGCCAACTTGGATTTCCGATCGACATAAAAAACATAAACTTTGTAAAGAACCTTCCAATGATCATTCCTGGGCAGTTTGGTTTCAATTGTCCAAGTGGTTTCAGAGAAGAAGCGTTTTGAAACATTTTTCCCATAGGGTCCAATGTTAAACTAAGTCCTGCCGTAGCCGCCATTTTGAATTTCATATCGGAACAAAAAACGTAAAATTTGTAGAGGACCATCCAATGAACATTCATGTACAGTTTGGCTTTAATCAAATTTGTAGTTTCTGAGAAGAAGGCATTTGAACATTTTCCCATAGGGTTCAATGTTAATCTATGTCCTGCGGTGGTGACCATCCAAGGAACATTCCTGCTAAGTTTGGTTGCAATTGGCCCAGTGGTTTCGGAGAAGAAGCTTGAAATGTGAAAAGTTTACAGACGACAAACAACAGACGACGGACGCCAAGTGATGGCAATAATTCACATGGACCTTTGGTCCAGGTGAACTAATAATGCACGGAAATAGTCTGATCATTTACACGCTTTATGATTATCATTGAGTTATATAAAATCGTCTTAGTGATGCAGACTTTTGGAATCGTCTGTATAAAATGGTATAGTCCAAAACAGGGTATATAAACGCTTGTCACAGTGTGTCTTGGCACTTTGGGTTGCTCTGTCGAGCTACATGTTTGTTCAATAACCCTATGCAATACTGGTATTCGCTCTTGGTTACTTGATTAGCAGCTTTACGCACAGGTTAAATTGACTATAGTTAAGTGTTGTAAAAACGCACAGGTTGAATTAGCTATAGTGGAGTGCGTCTGACACACAAGTGCTGTAAAAACGCACAGGTTGAATTAGCTATAGTGGTGTGCGTAAAACGCACAGGATTGACGCACAGGTTGATCTAGTAATAGGTGCGGGTGTCTAAAACGCACGGGCTGAACCAGTAATAGGTGTGTGCGTAAAATGCACAGGTCCGACGCACGGGTGCCAAAAACGCACAACAGTGTCCATAGGTTTAACTGTATAAGCCTGAAAACACGATATACAGAGCGTCACTTGAATCCAGAGGAGTAACTCTGGTACGAACCGGATAATGCCAGTGACGTGTAACCCCCTGCACGTTACAGTATATTTACGTGGATAGTGACACAGGGGCTTGAATCGTTTTCGGAGGTCACGCAGCAGTATATAGGAGTATATAGGACGTGTGACCTCTATGAAAGCGATTCAAGCCCCTGTGGCTGTGGATAGTGACAAGGCCCTGTGCCGTCTGTGGTTTACCGTTTTATGCTATGCACCGTGTATATATATCATGGACTTTTATGGATTATTGTTAATATTTTTTATGCTGCACTTGTAAATACTACACATGGTTTTTATTGGAGATGGGATGTTCTACATGCCAAATGGCATGGTTATCCTTAGAAGGATGTGAAGATACAGAGGAGGAGGAGGTGTATTTGCAGATTTCGTGTCTAGTTAATTTGAACCAACTGTGTTTTTTCATTCAAGTACATTGTTTCAGTGAACAGTTCCCGCTTCTTTGCAATATAACCGTGTAGTCCTATCTATTTATAAAAAAAAATCAGCCCTAAAAAGTGTCTTACTTCATGCACAGGATTATATGCTTCATGCCAGTACTTAATCAATCAAATTCCATCACATATTTGTCAAATAGCTTCTCAGTCTTATCTGAATCAAATGAGATGACTGATCCAGAACATACAACTAGGCAAAATCAGGTACCAAGACTTAAAATACCAGCCTTAAAAATTATGAGCCTAAATACCAACAGTCTAGTATCAGATAATAAACATGCACTTTTATCCACCTTATTAAAGGAACACAATCCAGATATATTATGTGTATGCGAGTCAAAACTAGATAACACCATTAGTGACTCGGCTATATTTCCATCAGACTCAGGATATGAAATCATAAATAGAAAGGATAATAAGTTTGGTGCTGGAGGGGTACTAATTGCAGTGAAAAATACCATATTAGCATCACCAGTAAACGATCTTGACACTGGCTGTGAAATAGTTTGGGCAAGAATAGAGATAGCTAATAAAAAACCTCTGTATATTGGATCATTTTACAGAACACCATCAAAAGATGACCCAGAAATCATTAACCAGCTACATGAATCAGTATCAACATGTAAAAAGGACGATGTACTACCTAACATCATAATTAATGGTGATTTTAACACCCCCGATATCATATGGGAAGACCTTACAGTTAACAACAATCCCAACTATTCAATGCTACTAAATAACACCATGCTTGACTTTGTTAATGCAAACTTTCTTACACAGTTAATTAATACACCAACAAGGAACGATAATATACTGGATCTAGTACTATCAACAATTCCAGATATAATTTACGATCTAGAAATTCATCCAGGAATGAGCGACCACAATGCCATTACATATCAGGTAAATCTGTCTGTCAAGTGTCAGAAGAAACCAGATAGGTATGTCTATCAGTATAAGAAAGGGAATATCGAGAATGTAAAAAAGGACATGAAAGATCTTTGCACAATATTTGAGTCCGAAAATCGATGTGAAAAATCTATAGATGAAAACTGGACCCTGTTCAAGAAAACATTATTAAAGTCAATGGAGAAAAATATCCCAACTAAAAAAATTACATCTAGATGGAACTTGCCGTAGATTACTCCAGACATCAGACGATTATGTCAACAAAAGAAGAGAGCATGGGACTCCGGAAAACACAATCGAAATAGCCATGCATGGGAAAGATATCTTGCTCTCAGCAAGAAGGTAAAAGATGCCATTCAAGAGGCCCATCGAAAATACTTTGATGATATTCTTAATACCAGCATTACTGATAATCCAAAGAAGTTTTACTCATATATCAAACAGAAAAAGTCAGGTCAAAGTAACATCCCAGTATTAAAACGAAACACGGAAATACTGAGTGAACCTAAGGACAAGGCCAACGTCTTAAACAATCAGTACACCTCAGTATTCACCAGAGAACCACCTGGACAGCTACCCGATATTGATGGCACACCTATCCCTCCAATGACGGACATTAAATTCACATCACCTGGAGTCGAAAAACTTTTACAAAATCTCAACCCAAGCAAGGCAGCTGGCCCGGATCTCTTGCCAACTCGTATGCTCAAGGAGGTAGCAAAGGAAATAGCCCCAGTATTAGCTTTTATCTTCCAGCAGTCGTATGATACCAGTCAAGTCCCATCAGATTGGCAGTTTGCAAATGTCACCGCAGTATTTAAAAAGGGAGAAAAGACAAATCCAGCTAACTACCGTCCTGTGTCTTTGACATGCATACTGTGTAAAACCATGGAGCACATAGTATTCAGCCAAATTATAAACCATCTAGATCGCAAGAAGGTCCTGAGGAATTTCCAACATGGATTTAGAAGAAATCACTCTTGTGAGACCCAGTTACTAAATACAGCTGAGGAACTATCAAGAAGGCTTGATATGAGACAGACCATCGATCTGCTGATACTTGATTTTAGCAAGGCTTTTGATACCGTGCCCCACAGAAGACTACTTCACAAGATCCAACATTATGGAGTAGAAGGCCTGACAAATAAATGGATTGGTTCATGGTTATGCCAGCGAAAACAGAAAGTCGTACTAGACGGCTATTCATCTGACGAATCCTCAGTCATATCAGGTGTCCCCCAGGGCACGGTACTGGGTCCTTTGATGTTTCTGCTCTACGTAAATGACATAGCAGATAAAATATCTCCACAAACCAGAATCAAGCTTTTTGCAGATGATTGTCTACTGTACAGGACCATTGACACCAAACAAGACCATAAACAACTACAACAAGATCTCAACACACTGGTAGATTGGTCACATACCTGGCTGATGACATTTAATGCAGCCAGATGCCACCTCCTTAAGATTACACGGAAGACCAAATTTTTAGACACAGAGTATACAATTGACAACCACACCCTCCTACGAGTAGAACACCATCCGTACCTAGGAGTAGAATTGACATCAGACTTAACATGGAAACACCACATTGGACTTATAACTGGGAAAGCTCAGAAGATCCTCAACCTGCTTCGAAGACACCTTTATGGTTGTAACCCAGATGTTAAGAAGAGAGCATTTACTGCATTAGTACTACCACATCTCGAGTACACTTCAACAGTATGGGACCCATACCATAAACAAGACATTCAAGCTCTTGAAAAAGTCCAGCGAAAAGGGGCACGCTTTGTAACTGGAAAATATTCTTACCAAGACAGCGTAACATCTATGCTCAACGATTTGAACTGGCAGCCCCTTCAGATTAGAAGAAAGAACAAGAGACTCATCGTCTTTCATAAGGCAGTAAACCAAAATTCGCCAGTTGAAATCCCGGACTATGTCACCCAGTCAACATACAGTGGAACAAGATCTCCCTCCAAAGCTTTCATTGAAATCAGAGCCAACTACGAACAGTACAAAAACAGCTTCCTGCCTAGGACTATCAAAGTAGGGTGGTCAAGCCAAAAATTGAAATGCTAATAAATCATCCAATTATAGTTTAATATGACAGTACATACAAAATGGAAAATTTTGGTCCAAAAATTATTAAAATCGGTTGAGCTGTTCAAAAGTTATGGCCTTTTTGGTGAGCCAAAAGTGGTCACTTTTCTGTTTTTTGGAAAAATGTAAAAAAAATGACATTTTTGGACCAAAATATTTTTTTTCCACTATTTAATAGCATCATGCTTTCTTCTATAGTACTGTATCTCCTTATGCTTCAAAAAGAGGTATTATACACACCTGTAGGTGTTACATGAAAAAAATGTCACAGAATTTAAAACATTGAAAATAACCTTTGGACTTAGTTTTTTTAATTTATGTGTCAGCCGTCTGCTTGTTCAAACTACCAGGTTTGTGGTCAAATATCTTCAAAAACCTTTAACTTGCAAGGCTGAAACTTGCAGCACTGTCCACAAAGTGCCCAGTCTCTAGGTAAAAATATCAAGAATAACATTTATTCAATTAATATATATGTTTTTTTTAATATTATTTCCTTTGCGCAGGCCTCCATAATTTTGACGTCAAATTTGATTAAAAAAATCAAGTTTTTGGTCATAAAAAATCTGAAAAAAGTACTAGAATTTTTCTGAATACTGATTATGGTAGGGAAAAGAGCCCTCTAACAGGGAACACCTATATTTATCAGCTAAAAAAATTATCACAGTCTGTAGCGCCAGAATTATAAACTCTGTAGCTTAATATTTTGAGCTCCGTAAAGTGTAAAAATAAGTTATTTTAGGGAATTAATTCTATTTTTTATGTTCAAATTGATATTTTTATGGTAAACAACCTCAATATCCATACATCAATGAAGTTATTATTACAGTTTGTGTAAAAAACTGCCATTTTTTCCATTGAAAAGATCAATTTTCTTTATTCAATCAAAATTTCAGATAATTCCCGAAATTGATACAATTTCAATGATTGTCGAATATTATAATATCAAATGTTCAAGTGTTTGGTATCATTTTGATCCTATAACTGTATACTGCAAGGAGAAACCTATCAGCAACCCCAATTCTGACACTGGTATGAACTATGTCCTAGTTCATTAGCCCTCTACCTGGAAATTTAGTAAAAATAATATTTCAATTATGGCCCCGTATTCCATGAAAAGTCTTATATGGATTATCAGATATGTTCTCTGTACAATTTATAAGCCAGTCTTAAAGTTATTTTATCTTTTAAACATTTAATTAGCACATTTTATACATGATTTTCATTTTCTTGTCTGGGAAAAACCTCAAATTTGACAATTTTAGCTGATTTAAGCGAACAGTTCATGCGATTAGAAAGTCACAAATTGTCAAAGTTATCATTTTTATTGTCACAAATCAATAAACTGTTATCTTCTACTGTTATTTATAATCTTAATTCATAACAGTCCTCAATGTCACTCTCTTTTCCTTTATATACTATAATTTTACATTTGACGACTACAAATAGTGCTGTGTCCCAGTTCATGACCAACTTATTCCAAATGAAATCTTTGTGATTTCTTTAAATTGTGTGTTTTGTGATCCTATGCATATTTGATTAACTGAATCATAATCAACAGCATCAACTTTCAGAAGTGGCATTTTAATGATTTAAAACTCTTAATGATCTACTGAGATGCCACGATCACACCTGTAAAATAAAAATAAACCTTAATATGTTATACAGAATAAAAATAAAGAACTAAAAATAATTTGTCTTTTCCAGAAATATTTTATCATACATATACAAATGAAAAAAGTTTTAATACAATGCACTCTTGACTAAAAATTATCTTTATACATATTATGTTTGGTGGCAATTAGATTAAATGGAAAAATAGCCTTACTCCAGAAATGTTTGCAGCATGCATCATAAATGCTCTGTCATACCAAACAAGTGTGCACACAGTAATGGTGTAATTAAAAAAATGTAATTAATTAAACTTAACATATCACTGATATGTACACAGTACAGTCATGTTACATTGTATATAACCAAACTGTTAATACATGCACATACTGTAATGTATGCATTAAGCATATATTTCATAAAGCTTCCCTAATAGCACTGAATCATAATAATATGCTTTATAATAATTTAAATATATTCAAAAATGTTGCATGGAAATTCAGGTTACTATTTAAAAACTATATAGACCTATGTATTGCTACAGCATACTACACAAGGAACTTAATGAGAAATGCATAAATTTTATCTCAGTTTTCATGTAGACAAATTTCATTTAAAGCCAAAAACTAAAAAAGATCTTGATATTTCACAAAAGATTCCCACTTTTATAAAAATATCAAAGAATACCGGAACAACTCCTTTATATAGATGTATTAATAAATCCCGATAATTTCCGAGTCGCCTGGTTACGTCACCAAACCACTTGTCTGATAAAGTTATTTATAGTTTGGGAGAATTTGACAACTTCATATTGATTCTTGCCGTTTTCACCATTTTTCAAGTAAAATAATAAAATTGTGAATTAAATTCTATCTCTTTTTCATTTATAGAAGCAAAGATATATATAAATTCAGTTCTTGTAAAGTTTCTGTGCGATTTTTGTGCATCTTTTGTTTTCAAAATTAACCCCATTTGATCCGGTTGAAAACGATATTTCTTTTGAGAATAAAACTATATTTTAGAAGAAATTTTGTAACTTACCGTGCATGATTGACCTCCATGGCCTTAATACATCAATGTTAGATAATTATTGTATCAATTGATGGCACAATACGTCGGTGAATGCCATTTTTGGTTACGACTCTGTGAAATTGCCCTGGCTAAGATGGCGAAAGACATGCTTCCCGGTCATGCGCAACACAACGTCCGATAACTCTTCCCGTTCAACTCTGATTGCAAATTCAGAAAATATGACCCGAACATTTATTGATTTCCGCATGCTATTGCAGACTTCCCGAAACTTGCTGAGAAGTTGTCAGTCATTCGGACTGACAGACATGAAAATCTTGTCAGTCCGAAAAATATTTTGCCGGTCCGAAAAAAAAGTCCCAAAAAATTCACTGTCACATGCATAATGTTTAGTTTGGCCTTTTTAGAGTGATTTACCCTAGTATTAGCTATTGGGCACCTGATTTCACCTCTGGTTTTAATAGAGGTTAAAGTAATTAAATTTTCAGTTTTCAGTGTTGTTCAAAATTGTATATATTATGTCTTTTATAGTGTGTGTCTCGAGTTTTGTTGTTTTGATAACCTTGTACTATAGGTCAATGGTTGTATGAAAGACGTCATGTCATTGGCTAATATATATACAAATAACCAATTGTGTCGTGATCGTCTTCACAAATGGGTTTGATTGAAACCGGAAGTGTATAAAAGGGGTGAAAACAATGAAAATTATGTAATTTAAAAATAAAATTAAACACTGATCAATGCCTTTCGGACAAAATCTGAGGTAACTATTATACCAAACATTAGGTATTACAGAGTTGGCGAAAACTTTTTTTTCTGTCTGACATTGGACAGGAACTGGAGTTCTGTCTTACCCATGGGCTTTGTGTCTGTCCCACCATTTTTTTGTAATATTGTATATAACCTGTCAATTTTAATTTTTTTTTTATACAGAACTGAATGCAAGATTACCTATAGTCATGATCATTAAACAACTCAATTAAATGTTTTTCTGTATACATATTTTTATCTAAAAAGATAAGGCAGATATAGCCAACAATCCGTATCTAATGGTCCGATCACGTTCCGAATATTATACATCAATGTCAGTTTCCGGTTTACCTACATTTTTAATTTCAGTTAAGAACATGAATCTGCTGTCATCTTCAATATATAAGCATCTCAAAACATATTTAATTAAACACAAACAATCTTTGATACTTGGGGAGTGTGGAAGTCAACTTATTTCTGTGCTCAGTAATATATTTCAGTTTTAATGTTCCACGTTTTGCAGGTGCTGGTTCCTACTAAAAGGATGTTTACATTTACGTACATTTGTATAGGAGTTTCGATTACAAAGAGGAACGTGACGGTCTGACAGAATAAATAAACAAATTTCAAGTCTCTGTCTGACATTTTAATAAAACTGAAAACGGAATTTAATGCCATTGGCAGTGGAAACTGGGAGGGAATAAATTTCAATCGCCGGTCCTTACAAATATCTATGTTTTACCGGACATTCGGTCCGGTATATATTTTGAAATCGTCGGTCCTACTGCATTTCTGTCGGTCAGGACCGACGGACCGACGGTTTTCGGGAAGTCTGCTATTGTTGCTTATTCATTAAAATTTTGGCGAAATATCTTTAGAGGAAGGTCCATATTATTGTATCTGACTGCGAACCTTTTTGCTTAAAAGCGGTAAGCGAGTTTAAAAACACTGTTTTGTAAACTTTTATATTTTACGTTACGATTTCGATCTTTTTTTAATTGGTTCAAATGGGATTGTTAAAATTGAAGACTTTCTGCAATTTTAAGCCATACATGAAAAATATTGGTCCAGGAATAGCGTCCGGAATTATTTTTGAAAATGGGTTGTTTGTTGACACATAAATCAACATGGCGTCCGATTTTCTCGGAACCGTTTCACTTTGGACGTTCAGTAGTACTAGTAGTACCCAATCATATTTTTAATGCTTATAACTGCCAAATTAATGAAGATCTAGCTTTCAAGTTTTATCTGATATATTTTTTATCACGAAATATTCAATTTTAGGTGTTTTTCTAATAAAATGAAAAAGGTGAAAAATCTTTTTTTTTTACTCCGACAGAAAATAATAACGTTATCGGCGACTACGTTTGACCTCCCTAATCAAAGACTGGAATGCTCTGTCAACTCACCTAGTGCATGTCACCTCTTTGGACGAATTTGGTTCTCGTCTACAGAGTTTGACAACCTAGACATACACAGTGATTCCTGTTTTTATTGTTTTTAATTGTATATACACACTTTGGTGCTTTTATCCATGTTGTTGATGTCACTTGCCTGTGATGCGATAGCCCTAGGCAGTAATCAAGTAGAAGTAGAAGTAGAATGTGACCCATGCACCGGGAACCACACACAGGGGAGATAAAAATGTAAAACAACAAAATCAAAGTACTGATGTACTGTCTAGTCGTAGTCTTTTTCCTCCTCCTTCTTCTTCCAATAAAGTACAGGCCACTGTTGTGGATTATCGTACTGGCGCATGTGGTGCAAGGAAAACTATATACAGGTGAAGTAATTTTATGTACAAGGTACGATTAAAAACATCCAGTATCTAGTGTCTGATGGTGGTGGCCTGGATCTGGGACTTGAAGCAGTCGATAGAGGGAGCTATGACTGCTTGTGATGGTAAGGGACCGACCATTTAACTTGCAGGGAGGGGTTATGATTTTTTTTTCCGTTCAGAATTTTTTTTTCGGACAACACGAGTTAGAATTTATTTTTTTTTGTCGCGCAAAGCGCGAATTTTTTTTTCCATAATTTAACATTAGGTTATATATCAGATTATTTTTTTTTCCTCCACCAAAATCAGAATATTTTTTTCAGCAACATTGGAAATCAGAATATTTGTTTAGAAAAAAACCATACCCTCCCCCCCTGGAAGTTAAATGGTTCGTCCCTAAAGAGTTCCAGATACGAATGCCACCCGGGAAGAAGGATTTCTGATAGATGAGGGTCCTTGCGTATGGCACCAGGAAAGTTATGTTATTGCCTCTTGGGCGAGATGTATAGGTACCAGGATCGGAGATGGAATATCGATCAGCTGGTTCACAACACGGTACATCATACACGCTTTCGCTTGGGCCCTGCGTTCTTGTAGAGTTGTCCATTGGAGTTGATTTAACATAGTTGAAACACTGCTGGTTGTTTGGTAGTCAGCGTAGATCATCCGGGCAGCTCTACGTTGAATCATCTCCAGTTTTCTGATGTTCTCTGCTGTATGAGGCACAGTGACTTGGTTGGTCTCGGGTAATGATGGAGGTTACGCCGCAAAAAGGCTAAGGGAACGACCATTTAACTTGAAGGGGAGGAGTTATGGTTTTTTTCTAAAAAAAATATTCTGATTCCCAATGTTGCTGAAAAAAATATTCTGATTTTGGTGGAGGAAAAAAAAATAATCTGATTCAGAGTTTTTGTCATATAACCTAATGTTAAATTCTGGAAAAAAAATGTGTGCTTCGCGCGACAAAAAAAATAAATATTCTAACTCCGAAAAAAAAATTCTGAACGAAACAAAAAACCATAACCCCCCCCCCCCCTCCCCTTCAAGGTAAATGGTCGGTCCCTAAGGTACTGTTTGCCTTTTTAGTCACCTGATTGATATGGTCGTTCCACTTCAGGCTCTTGTGTATATTTAGTCCTAAATACTTTGCCGAGTTTACCACTTCTGTAGTTGTTCCAGGTCATCTTGAAGCTTTCTGGCATCTTCGGTGGTCTTAATATCCCTATGCAAGGCACAGTCGTCAGCGAATAGTCGCGTTGTTGATCCCTCTGAAACTGCATCAGGTAAGTCATTAATATAGAGCAGGAACAACAACGGACGCAGGACACTGCCTTAGGGCACACCAGAATGGACAGGAGTAGTGGTGGGTTTCACTCCTTCCACAAGAATTTGCTGTGTGCGGCCTTCAAGGAAATTGGCTATCCACTGGTTAGTGCTATGTCTGATACCATAGTAGTTAATCTTGTATAGCAGACGCTTGTGCGGAACCTTGTTGAAACCCTTGGAGAAGTCTAATAATATCAAGTCCTTCGTTATATTATACACAGCAGAACACCATAGGAGGGCAAGCACTGGTCTCATCAACAGACAATATTCTACCAGACATTTTAGTTTCCCGAGGATAATTTGTGTTCCTGAAATCTAAAATTCCTCCGGCAAATTATATTCAAATTATCAGCCCAAATTGATGTGCCATTTCTTCTTTTTTCGTAATTCCCTCCTGTCTGGGAGCACTCGGACTGATCCAATAAAATAGCTGAAGGAAACAGCCAAAGAGATAACACCAGCACTCACGTTTATATTCCAAGCATCCATTAACCAGAGTAAAATCCCATCTGACTGGAAAACAGCAATAGTCGCACCTGTATTTAAAAAGGGAGACAGAGGCCAACCTTCCAACTATAGGCCTATATCATTAACATCGATGTAAAATCATGGAACACATAATCCACAGGAGTGTTCTTACTCACCTAGAAAACACCAACATCCTCTCAGACGAACAACACGGCTTCCGCAAGAGAAGATCATGTGATACCCAGCTAGTCCTAACTATCCATGACTTAGCAAAGGCACTTGACTCTGGCGACCAGATAGACGGTATTTTACTGGACTTCTCTAAGGCCTTTGATAAGGTCCCCACAACCGACTATTGATGAAACTTGATCATTATGGAGTACGAAACAACACTCTCTCATGGATTCAGGATTTCTTGTCAGACCGTACCCAGACTGTTGTACTGGAAGGAAATTCGTCATCAACAAATCCTGTTGCATCTGGAGTTCCACAAGGAACGGTCTTAGGGACCTTGCTCTTCCTTGTATACATCAACGACATGCCAGGCTACGCAAGATCTCAGACCCGTCTTTTCGCTGACGACTCCCTCGTGTATAGGAAGGTCAGTTCCACCTCTGACTGTACCCAATTTCAAGAAGACCTAGACAACTTAATCAAATGGGAACAACAGTGGCAGATGCAGTTCAACCCAGACAAATGTGAAGTATTGACCATCACTAAGAAACGTAAACCACTACACCATGACTACACCATACATGGACACATACTCCAACATGTTGATTCTACGAAATACCTAGGCCTTAACATCTCTAAAAACCTCTCTTGGAACACCCACGTAGATGCCATCACTAAAAAAGCAAATAACACCTTAGCTCTCTTAAGGAGAAACATCGGCACTTGCCCCCAGTCAGCTAAGGAACGAGCATTTACCACCTTCGTCCGCCCAACGATCGAGTTTGCTGCTGCAGTCTGGGATCCACCTACCCAGAGGAACATCAATGCACTAGAAAGAGTTCAACGAAGAGGGGCAAGATTTGTCATGAACAACTACCGACAAACTAGCAGTATCACCAGAATGATGTCACAACTAGGTTGGGAAGAACTTAGGCTCAGAAGAGCACGTATTAAGACAATTTTACTATTTAAGATCGTAAACAATCTTGTTGATATACCACCAGAACCGTTCCTCATTCCAACTGGCGCCATCACTAGAGGACATAACATCAGGTTCCTTCAACCACACACCAGAACAATAACCATGCAGTATTCCTTCTTCCCGAGTGCTATCAGGACATGTAACACACTACCTCAGCAACTGGCCAGCATGACTTCCCTGGAGGGCTTCCGACAGGCCCTGGCCAACACCACCATTATACCATAGAACTACTCCTTCTGTTTTTAATTGTATATACTGGACATTTTAATTGTACACGGGGGGCAGTTTTATTGTGTCATATGAACAGTGTGATTATACTCAACCACGAGTTCTGCACGTACAGAAGAAGAAGAAGAAGAAATATATATTTTATTTGTACGCATTAAAACACATAAAATCCTTTGTAAAATATGAATCAACACTATCCGCCACCATAATGTCCAGTGTATATACATCCAAGTCGTGATTTTAAATATTCAAACGGCGATATTTAAATTAAAAGTTCTGTTTAGTGCTTCACTTGGTACGAGTAGCAGCGTTTTAAAATAACTTAATGTTCGTATAAAATTGCTACTTCTAAAATCTATAAAAAATGTATACGGTCGGCTTGACTAGCATTATATTAAAATAACTTTAAAATGTTTGTATAGGATGCTATATTTTAGATTTTAAAAGTAGCATTATATATGGACACTACTATAATAAGGCTACTCAAACCGATCGTGTACATATTTTTAGGTTTTTAAAGTAAATATATACTTTAAAAACCTAAAAATATGTACACGATCGGTTTGAGTAGCCTTACTATAATAAGGCTACTCAAACCGATCGTGTACATATTTTTAGGTTTTTAAAGAATTTACTTTAAAAACCTAAAAATATGTACACGATCGGTTTGAGTAGCCTTATTATAGTAGTGTTCATATATAATGCTACTTTTAAAATCTAAAATATATATACATATACTGCGGTATTGTTTAAGGCCGATTGTCCATACACAGAGATTTACCCCTTATCATCACGCACGTGCACTAACTAGACACTAGTAATGTTCATCCTTTTCATGTGTATTAGGTGGCAGTAATCTCTAGATTTTGTTTCGATTGTTCTAAATAATTCTTTGTCATCTGGGAGAATGTTCCTTTTAACAAGGCATTGACAGTCTATCAATAGTTCTGTAATGGTCTTTTTGTTATTGAAATAGTTAGTCCACACTCTACTTCCAATTTCGTCAATCACATATTCTTTAATATTTTGAAAATGAGATTTCTTAATGTTCCTGTATGCCGGACAACTTGTAAGAAGGTGTTGAGGGTCTTCTGTTTCAAGTTTACATATAGGGGATGTAGGGTCTACCTCTGCTTGGTTGAATTTAACTTTTAAGGTCTGAAGCATGTATGTTCCAGTTAGCATGCGTACTTTTGTTGCAGCTTTCCTGACATCCTTTACAGAATTTGAAATAGTATCCCAAACGTTGGGAGTTTTTCCAATATTTAGATTTTCGGTTGCGAGTAAATTTAGTGTTGATTTTTCTTCACAATCTGATATGAGTTTATTAGACCAATAAGATGAAATAGCTGTTCGTACTTTATTTTTCCACTCTATTTTGTACAATTCATTATTTCAATAAATGACGGGAGTTGATACATGTCCAGTATGTCAGTTATTCTAACAAAGAAGCTGGTTGGTTGACCCGCTGTATGTTGTCTCCATGCGATCTCTCGCATTGAGTTATTTTAACTCATTGCTATTGAGTGTATCTTCTAAGACTCAACTGTCTTTTGTGGAGCTCAGCATTTATTGGCAGTACTCCTAGAAGCAAGTAGATTGCTGATGTTGCTGTTCTGTTTAGAAGAGATTGAATATGTTTCAATGTGCAATGCCGTTAAATCTTTGTTTTGAAGGTTTAAAGTTTCTAGTCCACTTTATCAAATTTTAATAGTTATAAACTCTAATGGCAAAATAAAAATAAAATAAAATTTAAATAAAATCTTGAATTTTGCTCTGTTCCATATATTTTCCAGTAGACTCTAAAGGTTAGAGTGTGAAACATCCAGGATTATTTAAGTGACCATGAAGTTTATTAAGAATATAAAAAAAAAAAGATTAGAAACATATATAAATATTTACACCATGTACAGTGCAAATCAGTCACTTGAAGTGACTGGTCGGGTTTTTAGTGGGGTTCGTGTTACTCGATCTTTAGTTTGACATTTGTATATGTATGTTTTGTAGATCGTTGTTTTTCCTTTTGTACTTTTTCATTTGGCCATTGTGTTGTCTGTTCTTCTTCGATAGGATTAGGGGTATGCTCAATCAAGTCTAGATTTCCAAAAATAGATTCTATTCATTTCACATATATAGTATCATGTTAATCTTTAAACCATTGGAATATATCTGTTGGTCCTCTCATATCTCTGAAACTGTAAAAGCTACAACAAATATGTTGCCATATTTGCACGCAGCATTAAGGAGAAAGAACAAATAATGGTTGACGTAGAATCAGAATAATCACGATGTCTGAGTGGAGCAACATCTCTATCTGCGGACTGTTGCTTCAGTGGAATCAGGACAACTCGCCCCCCAGTTAAAAAAATATTTCCAACTCACCCCCCTTGTGAAGTGTGGTAGACTGACTTGGAAATTATCAAGTTCTCCATAGGTTGTCAGAAAGGTATTTCTAACTTTTACTGTTTTTAGATTATATTATCAATCGGTAGATCAAAGCCAGTTTGATTGTTATCAGATACAGAATTAAAGACAATTAATACAATGCAATTATCACAACAATTAAGATTGGTGTTGCATGTGAATTACAAAATTTGCTAGTATTGTTTTTCCCATTTATTTTAATTAGTCATTGACGAACAATTAATTATCACCGACAAAGTACCATCAAACATTGTGCTTTTATAATTTTAACAATATATATCCAAGCTGTTATTACAAACAACAGAAGGTAATGTTTGTTCAAGAAAAAGAGAGATTGGTATGGTTTGTTTTTTTATTTCAAAACAACGAAATTGAGAAATTTGTATGGCTTCCTATGAAAATAATAAATAGAAAATTCGCAGTTGGCATGTATTCAGAATGTCGTCTGTGTATCCTTGTGTCGTGTGTGAGTCTCGTGTTCGTACTAGACAGGAGGCTCTCCAGTGTGATTCATGTGACCGATGGCGGCATAGTACATGCAATTCTGGTAAGTCAAAGATTTATATCTTTAGTTCTAAACTTTTCTAAATCATTCTTTTTTATACGAAGATACCGTTGGTTCAATAGTTAAAATAGATAAAGTCTTACAGTTTTAATAAAAAGTTCAATTTACAAATATTTAAATTAAAAAAAAGAGTAAAAAAGATATAGTATATTCATATTTGCCCTATTACTATCTGAATATACTATATTTTTTTTTAACTTTTTTTTGTTAATTTAAATCATTGAAATACAAGCGATTGTGTAAATATAAGTGTATCCGATTGGTTGAATATATTTTACTTCTAGCGATTTTAATGTATGTAATGATTTTAAACCATTAAGGAGATTTTTTATCACCCTAATTTACAGGATGTGGCCAAAAGTATTGGCGCATGTAAACAAAAATCCTATATTATCAACCAAAACCGTATTTTTTCAAAAAATTACTTGGGGGCGAGTTGTCTCGAAAAGGGGGGGGGGAGGGGGCGCGAGTAGGAGAGGGGCGAGTTGGCAGTGGGGCGAGTTGACTTGGATTCGCTTCAGTAAGCTAGTACTATACAAACTCAACTAAATATGTTGATCTAGTACAAAGCGGACATCATTATCATCTCATCTAATGCAACTTGTTCTCGTCATGATATAGGCGAAAATTGCTTATTACGTATGCATGCAGTTTCTAAGATTAAAATAGATACAAATACCCTGGATCAGGAAGGGATAAATCTTACTTTGTAAAACACAAATCTGATTCTCCCCAAAAAGTTCTCTAAAACTGATAGATCATCAGAATGTTTCAGTCTTTGATTGACAACACATTTGCTATGTTTGCTGGACGTGTTTTCTACAGACAATCAGCATTTCTATGGATACTAAATGTGCTCCACCTCTCACAAGCCTGTTCCGTTATTCGCATGAGACAGGGGCTTCGAAGAAAAACTAAAAGAAGTAGCCTGATCCTGCAGTGGTAGTCATCTTGGAATTACGATCAACATAAAAAACACAAAGTTTGTAAAGGACCTTCCAATGATTGATGCACAGTTTAGGTTCAATCAGTGCAATAGCTTCAGAGAAGAATATATTTCTGTATTTTCCCCATATGGTCCTGTGTTAATACTATGACCTGTGGTGGCAGCCATCTTGGATTTCCGATCGGCATAAAAAACAGAGGACCTTCCAATGATCATTCCTGGGCAGTTTGGTTTCAACTGTCCAAGTGGTTTCAGAGAAGAAGCGTTTTGAAACATTTTTCCCATAGGGTCCAATATTAAACTAAGTCCTGCCGTAGCCGCCATTTTGAATTTCATATCAGAACAAAAAACGTAAAGTTTGTAGAGGACCATCCAATGAACATTCATGTACAGTTTGGCTTTAATCATATTTGTAGTTTCTGAGAAGAAAGCATTTGAACATTTTCCCATAGGGTTCAATGTTAATCTATGTATTGCGGTGGCGGCCATCTTGGATTTCCGATCGGCGTATAACACAGAAATTTTGAAGAGGACCTTCCAATGATCATTCCTGGGCAGTTTGGTTTCAATTGTCCAAGTGGTTTCAGAGAAGAAGCATTTTGAAACATTTTCCCCATAGGGTCCAATGTTAAACTAAGTCCTGCCGTAGCCGCCATTTCGAATTTCATATCGGAACAAAAAACATTAAGATTGTAGAGGACCATCCAATGAACATTCATGTACAGTTTGGCTTAAATCATATTTGTAGTTTCTGAGAAGACGGCATTTGAACATTTTCCTATAGGGTCCAATGTTAATCTATGTCCTGCGGTAGTGGCCATCTTGGATTTCCGATCGGCATCAAAAACAGTAACTTGGTAAAGGACATTCCAATGATCATTCATTTACAGTTTGGGTTCAGTCAGTTCATTAGTTTCAGAGAAGAAGATCTTTGAAATTTCAGCCAATCAGAGCATATTATTGGCCCTGGCAGCCATGTTGAATATCCGACTGGAACGAAAAAACTAACTTTGTAGAGGACAATGATCCAAGGAACATTCCTGCTAAGTTTGGTTGCAATTGGCCCAGTGGTTTCAGAGAAGAAGCTTGAAATGTGAAAAGTTTACAGACGATGGACGCCAAGTGATGGCAATAGTTCACATGGACCTTTGGTCCAGGTGAACTAAAAACTGATTTAGACATACGTCAGTTAACACAATATTATTTAGTATCTGTTCTAAGAAAACTGATTTAGACACACTTCAGTGTATACAATATTATTTAGTATCTGTTCTAAGAAAACTGATTTAGACACACTTCAGTTGATACAATATTATTTAGTATCTGTTCTAAGAAAACTGATTTAGACACCCTTCAGTTGATACAATATTATTTAGTATCTGTTCTAAGAAAACTGATTTAGACACACTTCAGTTGATATAATATTATTTAGTATCTGATCTAAGAAAACTGATTTAGACACACTTCAGTTGATACAATATTATTTAGTATCTGTTCTAAGAAAACTGATTTAGACACACTTCAGTTGATACAATATTATTTAGTATCTGTTCTAAGAAAACTGATTTAGACACACTTCAGTTGATATAATATTATTTAGTATCTGATCTAAGAAAACTGATTTAGACACACTTCAGTTGATACAATATTATTTAGTATCTTCTAAGAAAACTGATTTAGACACACTTCAGTGTATACAATATTATTTAGTATCTGTTCTAAGAAAACTGATTTAGACACACTTCAGTTGATATAATATTATTTAGTATCTGATCTAAGAAAACTGATTTAGACACACTTCAGTGTATACAATATTATTTAGTATCTGTTCTAAGAAAACTGATTTAGACACACTTCCGTTGATACAATATTATTTAGTATCTGTTCTAAGAAAACTGATTTAGACACACTTCAGTTGATATAATATTATTTAGTATCTGATCTAAGAAAACTGATTTAGACACACTTCAGTTGATACAATATTATTTAGTATCTGTTCTAAGAAAACTGATTTAGACACACTTCAGTTGATACAATATTATTTAGTATCTGTTCTAAGAAAACTGATTTAGACACACTTCAGTTGATACAATATTATTTAGTATCTGTTCTAAGAAAACTGATTTAGACACACTTCAGTTGATATAATATTATTTAGTATCTGATCTAAGAAAACTGATTTAGACACACTTCAGTGTATACAATATTATTTAGTATCTGTTCTAAGAAAACTGATTTAGACACACTTCCGTTGATACAATATTATTTAGTATCTGTTCTAAGAAAACTGATTTAGACACACTTCAGTTGATACAATATTATTTAGTATCTTCTAAGAAAACTGATTTAGACACACATCAGTTGATACAATATTATTTAGTATCTTCTAAGAAAACTGATTTAGACACACTTCAGTGTATACAATATTATTTAGTATCTGTTCTAAGAAAACTGATTTAGACACACTTCAGTTGATATAATATTATTTAGTATCTGATCTAAGAAAACTGATTTAGACACACTTCAGTGTATACAATATTATTTAGTATCTGTTCTAAAAAAACTGATTTAGACACACTTCCGTTGATACAATATTATTTAGTATCTGTTCTAAGAAAACTGATTTAGACACACTTCAGTTGATATAATATTATTTAGTATCTGATCTAAGAAAACTGATTTAGACACACTTCAGTTGATACAATATTATTTAGTATCTGTTCTAAGAAAACTGATTTAGACACACTTCAGTTGATACAATATTATTTAGTATCTGTTCTAAGAAAACTGATTTAGACACACTTCAGTTGATATAATATTATTTAGTATCTGATCTAAGAAAACTGATTTAGACACACTTCAGTTGATACAATATTATTTAGTATCTGTTCTAAGAAAACTGATTTAGACACACTTCAGTTGATACAATATTATTTAGTATCTGTTCTAAGAAAACTGATTTAGACACACTTCAGTTGATACAATATTATTTAGTATCTGTACTAAGAAAACTGATTTAGACACACTTCAGTTGATATAATATTATTTAGTATCTGATCTAAGAAAACTGATTTAGACACACTTCCGTTGATACAATATTATTTAGTATCTGTTCTAAGAAAACTGATTTAGACACACTTCAGTTGATATAATATTATTTAGTATCTGATCTAAGAAAACTGATTTAGACACACTTCAGTTGATATAATATTATTTAGTATCTGTTCTAAGAAAACTGATTTAGACACACTTCAGTTGATACAATATTATTTAGTATCTGTTCTAAGAAAACTGATTTAGACACACTTCAGTTGATATAATATTATTTAGTATCTGATCTAAGAAAACTGATTTAGACACACTTCAGTTGATACAATATTATTTAGTATCTTCTAAGAAAACTGATTTAGACACACTTCAGTGTATACAATATTATTTAGTATCTGTTCTAAGAAAACTGATTTAGACACACTTCAGTTGATATAATATTATTTAGTATCTGATCTAAGAAAACTGATTTAGACACACTTCAGTGTATACAATATTATTTAGTATCTGTTCTAAGAAAACTGATTTAGACACACTTCCGTTGATACAATATTATTTAGTATCTGTTCTAAGAAAACTGATTTAGACACACTTCAGTTGATACAATATTATTTAGTATCTTCTAAGAAAACTGATTTAGACACACATCAGTTGATACAATATTATTTAGTATCTTCTAAGAAAACTGATTTAGACACACATCAGTTGATACAATATTATTTAGTATCTTCTAAGAAAACTGATTTAGACACACTTCAGTTGATATAATATTATTTAGTATCTGATCTAAGAAAACTGATTTAGACACACTTCAGTTGATACAATATTATTTAGTATCTGTTCTAAGAAAACTGATTTAGACACACTTCAGTTGATACAATATTATTTAGTATCTGTTCTAAGAAAACTGATTTAGACACACTTCAGTTGATATAATATTATTTAGTATCTGATCTAAGAAAACTGATTTAGACACACTTCAGTTGATACAATATTATTTAGTATCTGTTCTAAGAAAACTGATTTAGACACACTTCAGTTGATATAATATTATTTAGTATCTGATCTAAGAAAACTGATTTAGACACACTTCAGTTGATACAATATTATTTAGTATCTGTTCTAAGAAAACTGATTTAGACACACTTCAGTTGATATAATATTATTTAGTATCTGATCTAAGAAAACTGATTTAGACACACTTCAGTTGATACAATATTATTTAGTATCTGTTCTAAGAAAACTGATTTAGACACACTTCAGTTGATATAATATTATTTAGTATCTGATCTAAGAAAACTGATTTAGACACACTTCAGTTGATACAATATTATTTAGTATCTGTTCTAAGAAAACTGATTTAGACACACTTCAGTTGATACAATATTATTTAGTATCTGTTCTAAGAAAACTGATTTAGACACACTTCAGTTGATATAATATTATTTAGTATCTGATCTAAGAAAACTGATTTAGACACACTTCAGTTGATACAATATTATTTAGTATCTGTTCTAAGAAAACTGATTTAGACACACTTCAGTTGATATAATATTATTTAGTATCTGATCTAAGAAAACTGATTTAGACACACTTCAGTTGATACAATATTATTTAGTATCTTCTAAGAAAACTGATTTAGACACACTTCAGTTGATATAATATTATTTAGTATCTGATCTAAGAAAACTGATTTAGACACACTTCAGTGTATACAATATTATTTAGTATCTGTTCTAAGAAAACTGATTTAGACACACTTCAGTTGATACAATATTATTTAGTATCTTCTAAGAAAACTGATTTAGACACACATCAGTTGATACAATATTATTTAGTATCTTCTAAGAAAACTGATTTAGACACACATCAGTTGATACAATATTATTTAGTATCTTCTAAGAAAACTGATTTAGACACACTTCAGTAGATACAATATTATTTAGTATCTTCTAAGAAAACTGATTTAGACACACATCAGTTGATACAATATTATTTAGTATCTTCTAAGAAAACTGATTTAGACACACTTCAGTGTATACAATATTATTTAGTATCTGTTCTAAGAAAACTGATTTAGACACACTTCAGTTGATATAATATTATTTAGTATCTGTTCTAAGAAAACTGATTTAGACACACTTCAGTTGATATAATATTATTTAGTATCTGATCTAAGAAAACTGATTTAGACACACTTCAGTTGATACAATATTATTTAGTATCTGTTCTAAGAAAACTGATTTAGACACACTTCAGTTGATATAATATTATTTAGTATCTGATCTAAGAAAACTGATTTAGACACACTTCAGTTGATACAATATTATTTAGTATCTTCTAAGAAAACTGATTTAGACACACTTCAGTTGATATAATATTATTTAGTATCTGATCTAAGAAAACTGATTTAGACACACTTCAGTGTATACAATATTATTTAGTATCTGTTCTAAGAAAACTGATTTAGACACACTTCAGTTGATACAATATTATTTAGTATCTTCTAAGAAAACTGATTTAGACACACATCAGTTGATACAATATTATTTAGTATCTTCTAAGAAAACTGATTTAGACACACATCAGTTGATACAATATTATTTAGTATCTTCTAAGAAAACTGATTTAGACACACTTCAGTAGATACAATATTATTTAGTATCTTCTAAGAAAACTGATTTAGACACACATCAGTTGATACAATATTATTTAGTATCTTCTAAGAAAACTGATTTAGACACACTTCAGTGTATACAATATTATTTAGTATCTGTTCTAAGAAAACTGATTTAGACACACTTCAGTTGATATAATATTATTTAGTATCTGATCTAAGAAAACTGATTTAGACACACTTCAGTGTATACAATATTATTTAGTATCTGTTCTAAGAAAACTGATTTAGACACACTTCAGTTGATACAATATTATTTAGTATCTGTTCTAAGAAAACTGATTTAGACACACTTCAGTGTATACAATATTATTTAGTATCTGATCTAAGAAAACTGATTTAGACACACTTCAGTTGATACAATATTATTTAGTATCTTCTAAGAAAACTGATTTAGACACACTTCAGTTGATACAATATTATTTAGTATCTGCTCTACGAAAGCTGATGAGTGGTTCTATCTCACTGTCTCTGCCGCGGGTAAAGTCAACACGGCTGGCTGAAATGTCAGACAGATTAGTAGATTTACTCTTCCATAAAGATGAAAATGAGATGTTGTTTTCTGGAAGTCCCCATAATACTAATGTTGTCAACACTGGCTGTAGAGGGTTTAAAACTGCCTGAAATATCAAATTGTAAATGTCAAATTTTACTGTCTACGTAAACAAACTTAGCAATAAATAAACTCCATTTTCTATGTAGTAAAATCCCAGCAGCACCTGCATTCTGAGCATATATTATATCTCTCAGTTGATACGATATTCCA
Source organism: Bathymodiolus brooksi (assembly GCA_963680875.1). Classification (NCBI taxonomy): domain Eukaryota; kingdom Metazoa; phylum Mollusca; class Bivalvia; order Mytilida; family Modiolidae; genus Bathymodiolus; species Bathymodiolus brooksi. Next base: position 124,342,368 of record OY804580.1, on the reverse strand, counting down.
GAGCTTGTGATTCCTATCATGATCTCCTTGATAGAGAGTTGATGCTAACAAGGAAGCTACTGAACCAAGGGTTCCTGTGGTTAAGTTGAAGTCATATATTTGAAATTTTAAGGCCACCACCATGACTTGATTAACTATTACGGAATGTCTGTCACAAATGACCACGCATATCCTCCATTTGTTGTAATCACCATCCCGTCTTTTCCTCAATCATGACTTATCACCATGTTTGTAACAAGAGTAACATGACAGGTGTCACATGTGGAGTAGGAACTGCTCACCCTTCCAGAGCACCTGTTTTTAGTGGGAATCGTGTCCTTCGATTTACGACTTCTGACCTTTGGTTATCTTAAACTTTTCTAAAAAGGCCATAGATGTCAAGAAGTGTCTTTTGTTACACAAGGCCATACTAAAGATGTCAAGAAGTGTCTTTTGTTACACATGGCCATACTAAAGATGTCAAGAAGTGTCTTTTGTTACACAAGGCCATACTAAAGATGTCAAGAAGTGTCTTTTGTTACACAAGGCCATACTAAAGATGTCAAGAAGTGTCTTTTGTTACACAAGGCATTTTGAAGGGCAACTGCTGATGATCAAAGGAATGTAAAAACTTGATATTTAAAAAAAATAAACAACAACATCACCAAAATTTAACTAAAGTGGCCTTCACTGATCTTTGACAAAATAATCAATTCCTATCAGTAGGGCTCACGCTACAGGTCAATTCCGGTGAAGTCGCCATATAGCTTTCTCATTCGTCAGAAGTGATGTTTAGGTCGCCTTGTAGTTTTGAATATAAGTCGCCTTATGTTACCCGCCTATTTTTGCCAAGTGTCATTTATGAAAAAGTTGATATCATGTTAATTGAAATCTATCTTATTCATTAAGTATTTTGAAAATGATTTTCTTGAAAAGTAATCCATTTCAGTTTAAAGAAATTTTCATTACAAATAAAAAAGATGCCATCGGAAGGGGGACGTAATCATGCACGGTGCTATTGGAAATGTTGACTGAAGCAATTTTTAACCAAACAAACTTGATTTATTATTTTCTCATTCCTATGATATAATATTTTAGTTCTCATATTTAATATGCTCATATATGTGAAAATTGGCCATTTAAAATTCGTTGAAATGCATGAGGATCTATCTATCAAACTGTTTACATGCAGACAGATGTGAACGTTAATACCTCTGCAATTAAAAACTAGAAAAGAAGTATGCCCCTGCACTTGATAATTATGGACAAAGTTGTTTTGTTAGGAGTAATTTAAAAAAAAATGAAGTGTGTCTGTAAGACACAAATGATGCCCCCGCCTGACCAAAAAATCCTGTGGACATGCACACCTCCATTATGTGTATAAACATCCTACAAAATATTAAAGCTGTAGCTCCAAAACTGTAGGAGGAGATAGCCGGACAAACCATGTATCTATATCCGGACGGACGAACAAAATGACTAAGTCCAACTACCGGTCATTTTGAGAATATTTGAAGAAAATCAAAATCCTGTGGACATGCACACCTCCATTATGTGTATAAACATCCTGCAAAATATTAAAGCTGTAGCTCTAAAACTGTAGGAGGAGTTAGCCGGACAAACCATGTTCCCTAAAATATAACTAAGTCCAACTACCTGTCATTTTGAGAATATTTGATGAAAATCAAAATCCTGTGGACATGCACACCTCCATTATGTGTATAAACATCCTACATAATATTAAAGCTGTAGCTCCAAAACTGTAGGAGGAGTTAGCCGGACAAACCATGTTCCCTAAAATATAACTAAGTCCAACTACCTGTCATTTTGAGAATATTTGAAGACAATCAAAATCCTGTGGACATGCACATCTCCATTATGTGTATAAACATCCTACAAAATATTAAAGCTGTAGCTCCAAAACTGTAGGAGGAGATAGCCAGACAAACCACGTATCTATATCCGGACGGACGAACGGACAGGGGGTAAATTAATATGCCCCCCGATTCTTCGTCGCGGGGGCTTAAAAAAACTTTGAACTACAATAGTTTTATTCCATTGTTACTATTTGATTGGAGGACTGAGAAATAATAATTACAGTTTTTACTTGCTTCAGGTGTTGACTGTCAATATATGTTTGTGCTAGATTCTCATTCCCTAGTTGGAACTTGAGAAAATTGGCAGAGACATCTTTCTTCTGCTGAAGACTACACAAATATGATATATTATAATTTGTGTAGTATTAGACCAAAGCTCAGTCATATTTCATAAAACAGGTGGGTGGGGGGTGGGAGGTTACATATAAAAATTTGACATTGAATAGATGTCCTTTAGGCAAGTATGAATAAAAAAAGAAAAAATCAGATCAGACAGCTTTCTATGTAGTGTTTTGTCAACCATTGGTTGCCTTTTTTCCTTTTATTTCAGCCATTGTATTGTCTGATTTACTGCTTCTGTTTCGTATCTTCAACATTAATTGTTGCTTATAACAATTTTTTTTATTACCATTATAATCCAGACTGTCAGTTTAGCTGTTCTATTTCTATAATCTGTCATGTGAATACAAAAATCAATCAAGTTTGGCAACCAGCTGAAAAATAAATGTGAAAAGTTAATTGATTTATGATTTATTGTGTTTAATGCCACTTTCAGCAATATTTCAGCTATATAATGGCAACCAGTTTTAGTGGTGGAAGAAGTCGGAGTACCCAGTGAGAACCACCGACCATGGGCAAGCAACTGCTTTGCTGTAAGTCACTGACAAAATTTATAACATAAAGTTATATAGCTGTAAGTCACTGACAAAATTTATAACATAATGTTGTATAGCTGTAAGTCACTGACAAAATTTATAACATAAAGTTATATAGTTTTAAGTCACTGACAAAATTTATAACATAAAGTTATATAGTTGTAAGTCACTGACAAAATTTATAACATAAAGTTATATAGTTGTAAGTCACTGACAAAATTTATAACACAGTTATATAGCTGGAAGTCACTGACACAATTTATAACATAAAGTTGTATAGTTGTAAGTCACAGACAAAATTTATAACATAACGTTGTATAGCTGTAAGTCACTGACAAAATTTATAACATAAAGTTATATAGTTGTAAGTCACTGACAAAATTTATAACATAAAGTTATATAGTTGTAAGTCACTGACAAAATTTATAACACAGTTATATAGCTGGAAGTCACTGACACAATTTATAACAAAAAGTTGTATAGTTGTAAGTCACTGACAAAATTTATAACACAGTTATATAGCTGGAAGTCACTGACACAATTTATAACAAAAAGTTGTAAGTCACTGACAAAATTTATAACATAACGTTGTATAGCTGTAAGTCACTGACAAAATTTATTACACAGTTATATAGCTGGAAGTCACTGACACAATTTATAACAAAAAGTTGTATAGTTGTAAGTCACTGACAAAATTTATAACACAGTTATATAGCTGTAAGTCACTGACACAATTTATAACATAAAGTTGTAAGTCACTGACAAAATTTATAACATAACGTTGTATAGCTGTAAGTCACTGACAAAATTTATAACATAAAGTTGTATGGTTGTAAGTCACTGACAAAATTTATAACATAAAATTATATAGTTGTAAGACACTGAGAAAATTTATAACATAAAGTTGTATAGTTGTAAGTCACTGACAAAATTTATAACATAAAGTTGTATAGTTGTAAGTCACTGACAAAATTTATAACATAAAGTTATATAGTTGTAAGTCACTGACAAAATTTATAACATAAAGTTGTTTAGCTGTAAGTCACTGACAAATTTATAACATAAAGTTGCATAGAGTACAGGCATAGAGTCCGGGCAGAATCAAAGTCAGAACTTAATGATAGGCATAAAGAATTACCTTGTCAGAAAAGCAGCCATTATCAGTACAAACTTAAAATGGATAGAATCAATTAATTTCTTTCACTAGCAGTATATCTCCCATAGTGCCATATCAATGCACGTTTTGCTGGAAAAAAAACACAAACATGATTTATTTATATAATTTAATTCTATACAAAAAGTTTGACATATTAAGTCCTCAAAAATAGGAATGAAGCATGGGTAGACAATTTTCTCTAAAATAACACAAGTGTTTTGTTGTTGCCGACATCATTATTGATAGGGGAATAATATAATGCCAAGAGCACAGATAATAGTACCTGATCAAATACTAGTATATTGTCTGTTGAAAATTCAAATATTGAGGCAGGAGAAATTATCTACCTTTCATGTCAGAACACGAATATAATTATGAGACAATCTACTTAAAAAATTAAACCTTTAATTGCCCCCCTTTTGGGTCCGTTGTTGATCTTGTGATTAAGCTAATCATATGATTAGCCCTAATTACATGATTAATTCCTAATCAAATAATTAGCTAATTCAATTATAAATATGATTAGTTAATACATTGATTAAAAAAAAGAGTTCAGCAGCAAAATTTAATCATTGCCTTAGCTAAGTATGGGATTAGGAATTATGTGGCACATACATATCTAACAAAACCCTGTAATGAGTCACACTGACTATGATAAAGTTAAAGCTGTCCTATCAGATGATGTGTTAATTCTACGACAGGTTGTCACACTGACTATGATAAAGTTAAAGCTGTCCTATCAGATGATGTGTTAATTCTACGACAGGTTGTCACACTGACTATGATAAAGTTAAAGCTGTCCTATCAGATGGTGTGTTAATTCCACGACAGGTTGTCACACTGACTATGACAAAGTTAAAGCTGTCCTATCAGATGGTGTGTTAATTCTACGACAGGTTGTCACACTGACTATGATAAAGTTAAAGCTGTCCTATCAGATGGTGTGTTGTCACACTGACTATGATCAAGTTAAAGCTGTCCTATCAGATGGTGTGTTAATTCTACGACAGGTTGTCACACTGACTATGATAAAGTTAAAGCTGTCCTATCAGATGGTGTGTTGTCACACTGACTATGATAAAGTTAAAGCTGTCCTATCAGATGATGTGTTAATTCTACGACAGGTTGTCACACTGACTATGATAAAGTTAAAGCTGTCCTATCAGATGGTGTCTTAATTCTACGACAGGTTGTCACACTGACTATGATAAAGTTAAAGCTGTCCTATCAGATGGTGTGTTAATTCTACAACAGGTTGTCACACTGACTATGATAAAGTTAAAGCTGTCCTATCAGATGGTGTGTTAATTCCACGACAGGTTGTCACACTGACTATGATAAAGTTAAAGCTGTCCTATCAGATGGTGTGTTCTCACACTGACTATGATAAAGTTAAAGCTGTCCTATCAGATGGTGTGTTAATTCTACGACAGGTTGTCACACTGACTATGATAAAGTTAAAGCTGACCTATCAGATGATGTGTTGTCACACTGACTATGATAAAGTTAAAGCCGTCCTATCAGATGGTGTGTTAATTCTACGACAGGTTGTCACACTTACTATGATAAAGTTAAAGCTGTCCTATCAGATGGTGTGTTAATTCTACGACAGGTTGTCACACTGACTATGATAAAGTTAAAGCTGTCCTATCAGATGGTGTGTTGTCACACTGACTATGATAAAGTTAAAGCTGTCCTATCAGATGGTGTGTTAATTCTACGACAGGTTGTCACACTGACTATGATAAAGTTAAAGCTGACCTATCAGATGGTGTGTTGTCACACTGACTATGATAAAGTTAAAGCTGTCCTATCGGATGATGTGTTGTCACACTGACTATGATAAAGTTAAAGCTGTCCTATCAGATGGTGTGTTCTCACACTGACTATGATAAAGTTAAAGCTGTCCTATCAGATGGTGTGTTAATTCTACGACAGGTTGTCACACTGACTATGATAAAGTTAAAGCTGTCCTATCAGATGGTATGTTAATTCTACGACAGGTTGTCACACTGACTATGATAAAGTTAAAGCTGTCCTATCAGATGATGAGTTAATTCTACGACAGGTTGTCACACTGACTATGATAAAGTTAAAGCTGTCCTATCAGATGGTTTGTTAATTCTACGACAGGTTGTCACACTGACTATGATAAAGTTAAAGCTGTCCTATCAGATGGTGTGTTGTCACACTGACTATGATAAAGTTAAAGCTGTCCTATCAGATGGTGTGTTAATTCTACGACAGGTTGTCACACTGACTATGATAAAGTTAAAGCTGACCTATCAGATGGTATGTTAATTCTACGACAGGTTGTCACACTGACTATGATAAAGTTAAAGCTGTCCTATCAGATGATGTGTTGTCACACTGACTATGATAAAGTTAAAGCTGTCCTATCAGATGGTGTGTTAATTCTACGACAGGTTGTTTCACTGACTATGATAAAGTTAAAGCTGTCCTATCAGATGATGTGTTAATTCTACGACAGGTTGTCACACTGACTATGATAAAGTTAAAGCTGTCCTATCAGATGATGTGTTAATTCTACGACCGGTTGTCACACTGACTATGATAAAGTTAAAGCTGTCCTATCAGATGGTGTGTTGTCACACTGACTATGATAAAGTTAAAGCTGTCCTATCAGATGGTGTGTTAATTCTACGACAGGTTGTCACACTGACTATGATAAAGTTAAAGCTGTCCTATCAGATGATATGTTAATTCTACGACAGGTTGTCACACTGACTATGATAAAGTTAAAGCTGTCCTATCAGATGGTGTGTTAATTCTACGACAGGTTGTTTCACTGACTATGATAAAGTTAAAGCTGTCCTATCAGGTGATGTGTTAATTCTACGACAGGTTGTCACACTGACTATGATAAAGTTAAAGCTGTCCTATCAGATGGTGTGTTGTCACACTGACTATGATAAAGTTAAAGCTGTCCTATCAGATGATGTGTTGTCACACTGACTATGATAAAGTTAAAGCTGTCCTATCAGATGGTGTGTTAATTCTACGACAGTTTGTCACACTGACTATGATAAAGTTAAAGCTGTCCTATCAGATGGTGTGTTGTCACACTGACTATGATAAAGTTAAAGCTGTCCTATCAGATGGTGTGTTAATTCTACGACAGGTTGTCACACTGACTATGATAAAGTTAAAGCTGTCCTATCAGATGGTGTGTTGTCACACTGACTATGATAAAGTTAAAGCTGTCCTATCAGATGATGTGTTGTCACGCTGACTATGATAAAGTTAAAGATGTCCTATCAGATGGTGTGTTAATTCTACGACAGGTTGTCACACTGACTATGATAAAGTTAAAGCTGTCCTATCAGATGGTGTGTTGTCACACTGACTATGATAAAGTTAAAGCTGTCCTATCAGATGGTATGTTAATTCTACGACAGGTTGTCACACTGACTATGATAAAGTTAAAGCTGTCCTATCAGATGATGTGTTGTCACAATGACTATGATAAAGTTAAAGCTGTCCTATCAGATGGTGTGTTAATTCTACGACAGGTTGTCACACTGACTATGATAAAGTTAAAGCTGTCCTATCAGATGGTGTGTTAATTCTACGACAGGTTGTCACACTGACTATGATAAAGTTAAAGCTGTCCTATCAGATGGTGTGTTGTCACACTGACTATGATAAAGTTAAAGCTGTCCTATCAGATGATGTGTTAATTCTACGACAGGTTGTCACACTGACTATGATAAAGTTAAAGCTGTCCTATCAGATGGTGTGTTAATTCTACGACAGGTTGTCACACTGACTATGATAAAGTTAAAGCTGACCTATCAGATGGTATGTTAATTCTACGACAGGTTGTCACACTGACTATGATAAAGTTAAAGCTGTCCTATCAGATGATGTGTTGTCACACTGACTATGATAAAGTTAAAGCTGTCCTATCAGATGGTGTGTTAATTCTACGACAGGTTGTTTCACTGACTATGATAAAGTTAAAGCTGTCCTATCAGATGATGTGTTAATTCTACGACAGGTTGTCACACTGACTATGATAAAGTTAAAGCTGTCCTATCAGATGGTATGTTAATTCTACGACAGGTTGTCACACTGACTATGATAAAGTTAAAGCTGTCCTATCAGATGATGAGTTAATTCTACGACAGGTTGTCACACTGACTATGATAAAGTTAAAGCTGTCCTATCAGATGGTTTGTTAATTCTACGACAGGTTGTCACACTGACTATGATAAAGTTAAAGCTGTCCTATCAGATGGTGTGTTGTCACACTGACTATGATAAAGTTAAAGCTGTCCTATCAGATGGTGTGTTAATTCTACGACAGGTTGTCACACTGACTATGATAAAGTTAAAGCTGACCTATCAGATGGTATGTTAATTCTACGACAGGTTGTCACACTGACTATGATAAAGTTAAAGCTGTCCTATCAGATGATGTGTTGTCACACTGACTATGATAAAGTTAAAGCTGTCCTATCAGATGGTGTGTTAATTCTACGACAGGTTGTTTCACTGACTATGATAAAGTTAAAGCTGTCCTATCAGATGATGTGTTAATTCTACGACAGGTTGTCACACTGACTATGATAAAGTTAAAGCTGTCCTATCAGATGATGTGTTAATTCTACGACCGGTTGTCACACTGACTATGATAAAGTTAAAGCTGTCCTATCAGATGGTGTGTTAATTCTACGACAGGTTGTCACACTGACTATGATAAAGTTAAAGCTGTCCTATCAGATGATATGTTAATTCTACGACAGGTTGTCACACTGACTATGATAAAGTTAAAGCTGTCCTATCAGATGGTGTGTTAATTCTACGACAGGTTGTTTCACTGACTATGATAAAGTTAAAGCTGTCCTATCAGATGGTGATGTGTTAATTCTACGACAGGTTGTCACACTGACTATGATAAAGTTAAAGCTGTCCTATCAGATGGTGTGTTGTCACACTGACTATGATAAAGTTAAAGCTGTCCTATCAGATGATGTGTTGTCACACTGACTATGATAAAGTTAAAGCTGTCCTATCAGATGGTGTGTTAATTCTACGACAGTTTGTCACACTGACTATGATAAAGTTAAAGCTGTCCTATCAGATGGTGTGTTGTCACACTGACTATGATAAAGTTAAAGCTGTCCTATCAGATGGTGTGTTAATTCTACGACAGGTTGTCACACTGACAATGATAAAGTTAAAGCTGTCCTATCAGATGGTGTGTTGTCACACTGACTATGATAAAGTTAAAGCTGTCCTATCAGATGATGTGTTGTCACGCTGACTATGATAAAGTTAAAGCTGTCCTATCAGATGGTGTGTTAATTCTACGACAGGTTGTCACACTGACTATGATAAAGTTAAAGCTGTCCTATCAGATGGTGTGTTGTCACACTGACTATGATAAAGTTAAAGCTGTCCTATCAGATGTTGTGTTAATTCTACGACAGGTTGTCACACTGACTATGATAAAGTTAAAGCTGTCCTATCAGATGATGTGTTGTCACAATGACTATGATAAAGTTAAAGCTGTCCTATCAGATGGTGTGTTAATTCTACGACAGGTTGTCACACTGACTATGATAAAGTTAAAGCTGTCCTATCAGATGGTGTGTTAATTCTACGACAGGTTGTCACACTGACTATGATAAAGTTAAAGCTGTCCTATCAGATGGTGTGTTTTCACACTGACTATGATAAAGTTAAAGCTGTCCTATCAGATGATCTGTTAATTCTACGACAGGTTGTCACACTGACTATGATAAAGTTAAAGCTGTCCTATCAGATGGTGTGTTAATTCTACGACAGGTTGTCACACTGACTATGATAAAGTTAAAGCTGTCCTATCAGATGGTATGTTAATACTACGACAGGTTGTCACACTGACTATGATAAAGTTAAAGCTGTCCTATCAGATGATGTGTTGTCACACTGACTATGATAAAGTTAAAGCTGTCCTATCAGATGGTGTGTTAATTCTACGACAGGTTGTTTCACTGACTATGATAAAGTTAAAGCTGTCCTATCAGATGATGTGTTAATTCTACGACAGGTTGTCACACTGACTATGATAAAGTTAAAGCTGTCCTATCAGATGATGTGTTAATTCTACGACCGGTTGTCACACTGACTATGATAAAGTTAAAGCTGTCCTATCAGATGGTGTGTTAATTCTACGACAGGTTGTCACACTGACTATGATAAAGTTAAAGCTGTCCTATCAGATGATATGTTAATTCTACGACAGGTTGTCACACTGACTATGATAAAGTTAAAGCTGTCCTATCAGATGGTGTGTTAATTCTACGACAGGTTGTTTCACTGACTATGATAAAGTTAAAGCTGTCCTATCAGATGATGTGTTGTCACAATGACTATGATAAAGTTAAAGCTGTCCTATCAGATGGTGTGTTAATTCTACGACAGGTTGTCACACTGACTATGATAAAGTTAAAGCTGTCCTATCAGATGGTGTGTTAATTCTACGACAGGTTGTCACACTGACTATGATAAAGTTAAAGCTGTCCTATCAGATGGTGTGTTGTCACACTGACTATGATAAAGTTAAAGCTGTCCTATCAGATGATGTGTTAATTCTACGACAGGTTGTCACACTGACTATGATAAAGTTAAAGCTGTCCTATCAGATGGTGTGTTAATTCTACGACAGGTTGTCACACTGACTATGATAAAGTTAAAGCTGACCTATCAGATGGTATGTTAATTCTACGACAGGTTGTCACACTGACTATGATAAAGTTAAAGCTGTCCTATCAGATGATGTGTTGTCACACTGACTATGATAAAGTTAAAGCTGTCCTATCAGATGGTGTGTTAATTCTACGACAGGTTGTTTCACTGACTATGATAAAGTTAAAGCTGTCCTATCAGATGATGTGTTAATTCTACGACAGGTTGTCACACTGACTATGATAAAGTTAAAGCTGTCCTATCAGATGATGTGTTAATTCTACGACCGGTTGTCACACTGACTATGATAAAGTTAAAGCTGTCCTATCAGATGGTGTGTTAATTCTACGACAGGTTGTCACACTGACTATGATAAAGCTAAAGCTGTCCTATCAGATGATATGTTAATTCTACGACAGGTTGTCACACTGACTATGATAAAGTTAAAGCTGTCCTATCAGATGGTGTGTTAATTCTACGACAGGTTGTCACACTGACTATGATAAAGTTAAAGCTGTCCTATCAGATGGTGTGTTGTCACACTGACTATGATAAAGTTAAAGCTGTCCTATCAGATGGTGTGTTAATTCTACGACAGGTTGTCACACTGACTATGATAAAGTTAAAGCTGACCTATCAGATGGTATGTTAATTCTACGACAGGTTGTCACACTGACTATGATAAAGTTAAAGCTGTCCTATCAGATGATGTGTTGTCACACTGACTATGATAAAGTTAAAGCTGTCCTATCAGATGGTGTGTTAATTCTACGACAGGTTGTTTCACTGACTATGATAAAGTTAAAGCTGTCCTATCAGATGATGTGTTAATTCTACGACAGGTTGTCACACTGACTATGATAAAGTTAAAGCTGTGCTATCAGATGATGTGTTAATTCTACGACCGGTTGTCACACTGACTATGATAAAGTTAAAGCTGTCCTATCAGATGGTGTGTTAATTCTACGACAGGTTGTCACACTGACTATGATAAAGTTAAAGCTGTCCTATCAGATGATATGTTAATTCTACGACAGGTTGTCACACTGACTATGATAAAGTTAAAGCTGTCCTATCAGATGGTTTGTTAATTCTACGACAGGTTGTCACACTGACTATGATAAAGTTAAAGCTGTCCTATCAGATGGTGTGTTGTCACACTGACTATGATAAAGTTAAAGCTGTCCTATCAGATGGTGTGTTAATTCTACGACAGGTTGTCACACTGACTATGATAAAGTTAAAGCTGACCTATCCGATGGTATGTTAATTCTACGACAGGTTGTCACACTGACTATGATAAAGTTAAAGCTGTCCTATCAGATGATGTGTTGTCACACTGACTATGATAAAGTTAAAGCTGTCCTATCAGATGGTGTGTTAATTCTACGACAGGTTGTTTCACTGACTATGATAAAGTTAAAGCTGTCCTATCAGATGATGTGTTAATTCTACGACAGGTTGTCACACTGACTATGATAAAGTTAAAGCTGTCCTATCAGATGGTATGTTAATTCTACGACAGGTTGTCACACTGACTATGATAAAGTTAAAGCTGTCCTATCAGATGATGAGTTAATTCTACGACAGGTTGTCACACTGACTATGATAAAGTTAAAGCTGTCCTATCAGATGGTTTGTTAATTCTACGACAGGTTGTCACACTGACTATGATAAAGTTAAAGCTGTCCTATCAGATGGTGTGTTGTCACACTGACTGATAAAGTTAAAGCTGTCCTATCAGATGGTGTGTTAATTCTACGACAGGTTGTCACACTGACTATGATAAAGTTAAAGCTGACCTATCAGATGGTATGTTAATTCTACGACAGGTTGTCACACTGACTATGATAAAGTTAAAGCTGTCCTATCAGATGATGTGTTGTCACACTGACTATGATAAAGTTAAAGCTGTCCTATCAGATGGTGTGTTAATTCTACGACAGGTTGTTTCACTGACTATGATAAAGTTAAAGCTGTCCTATCAGATGATGTGTTAATTCTACGACAGGTTGTCACACTGACTATGATAAAGTTAAAGCTGTCCTATCAGATGATGTGTTAATTCTACGACCGGTTGTCACACTGACTATGATAAAGTTAAAGCTGTCCTATCAGATGGTGTGTTAATTCTACGACAGGTTGTCACACTGACTATGATAAAGTTAAAGCTGTCCTATCAGATGATATGTTAATTCTACGACAGGTTGTCACACTGACTATGATAATGTTAAAGCTGTCCTATCAGATGGTGTGTTAATTCTACGACAGGTTGTTTCACTGACTATGATAAAGTTAAAGCTGTCCTATCAGGTGATGTGTTAATTCTACGACAGGTTGTCACACTGACTATGATAAAGTTAAAGCTGACCTATCAGATGGTGTGTTGTCACACTGACTATGATAAAGTTAAAGCTGTCCTATCAGATGATGTGTTGTCACACTGACTATGATAAAGTTAAAGCTGTCCTATCAGATGGTGTGTTAATTCTACGACAGTTTGTCACACTGACTATGATAAAGTTAAAGCTGTCCTATCAGATGGTGTGTTGTCACACTGACTATGATAAAGTTAAAGCTGTCCTATCAGATGGTGTGTTAATTCTACGACAGGTTGTCACACTGACTATGATAAAGTTAAAGCTGTCCTATCAGATGGTGTGTTGTCACACTGACTATGATAAAGTTAAAGCTGTCCTATCAGATGATGTGTTGTCACGCTGACTATGATAAAGTTAAAGCTGTCCTATCAGATGGTGTGTTAATTCTACGACAGGTTGTCACACTGACTATGATAAAGTTAAAGCTGTCCTATCAGATGGTGTGTTGTCACACTGACTATGATAAAGTTAAAGCTGTCCTATCAGATGTTGTGTTAATTCTACGACAGGTTGTCACACTGACTATGATAAAGTTAAAGCTGTCCTATCAGATGATGTGTTGTCACAATGACTATGATAAAGTTAAAGCTGTCCTATCAGATGGTGTGTTAATTCTACGACAGGTTGTCACACTGACTATGATAAAGTTAAAGCTGTCCTATCAGATGGTGTGTTAATTCTACGACAGGTTGTCACACTGACTATGATAAAGTTAAAGCTGTCCTATCAGATGGTGTGTTGTCACACTGACTATGATAAAGTTAAAGCTGTCCTATCAGATGATGTGTTAATTCTACGACAGGTTGTCACACTGACTATGATAAAGTTAAAGCTGTCCTATCAGATGGTGTGTTAATTCTACGACAGGTTGTCACACTGACTATGATAAAGTTAAAGCTGACCTATCAGATGGTATGTTAATTCTACGACAGGTTGTCACACTGACTATGATAAAGTTAAAGCTGTCCTATCAGATGATGTGTTGTCACACTGACTATGATAAAGTTAAAGCTGTCCTATCAGATGGTGTGTTAATTCTACGACAGGTTGTTTCACTGACTATGATAAAGTTAAAGCTGTCCTATCAGATGATGTGTTAATTCTACGACAGGTTGTCACACTGACTATGATAAAGTTAAAGCTGTCCTATCAGATGATGTGTTAATTCTACGACCGGTTGTCACACTGACTATGATAAAGTTAAAGCTGTCCTATCAGATGGTGTGTTAATTCTACGACAGGTTGTCACACTGACTATGATAAAGTTAAAGCTGTCCTATTAGATGATATGTTAATTCTACGACAGGTTGTCACACTGACTATGATAAAGTTAAAGCTGTCCTATCAGATGGTGTGTTAATTCTACGACAGGTTGTTTCACTGACTATGATAAAGTTAAAGCTGTCCTATCAGGTGATGTGTTAATTCTACGACAGGTTGTCACACTGACTATGATAAAGTTAAAGCTGTCCTATCAGATGGTGTGTTGTCACACTGACTATGATAAAGTTAAAGCTGTCCTATCAGATGATGTGTTGTCACACTGACTATGATAAAGTTAAAGCTGTCCTATCAGATGGTGTGTTGTCACACTGACTATGATAAAGTTAAAGCTGTCCTATCAGATGGTGTGTTGTCACACTGACTATGATAAAGTTAAAGCTGTCCTATCAGATGGTGTGTTAATTCTACGACAGGTTGTCACACTGACTATGTTAAAGTTAAAGCTGTCCTATCAGATGGTGTGTTGTCACACTGACTATGATAAAGTTAAAGCTGTCCTATCAGATGATGTGTTGTCACGCTGACTATGATAAAGTTAAAGCTGTCCTATCAGATGGTGTGTTAATTCTACGACAGGTTGTCACACTGACTATGATAAAGTTAAAGCTGTCCTATCAGATGGTGTGTTGTCACACTGACTATGATAAAGTTAAAGCTGTCCTATCAGATGTTGTGTTAATTCTACGACAGGTTGTCACACTGACTATGATAAAGTTAAAGCTGTCCTATCAGATGATGTGTTGTCACAATGACTATGATAAAGTTAAAGCTGTCCTATCAGATGGTGTGTTAATTCTACGACAGGTTGTCACACTGACTATGATAAAGTTAAAGCTGTCCTATCAGATGGTGTGTTAATTCTACGACAGGTTGTCACACTGACTATGATAAAGTTAAAGCTGTCCTATCAGATGGTGTGTTGTCACACTGACTATGATAAAGTTAAAGCTGTCCTATCAGATGATGTGTTAATTCTACGACAGGTTGTCACACTGACTATGATAAAGTTAAAGCTGTCCTATCAGATGGTGTGTTAATTCTACGACAGGTTGTCACACTGACTATGATAAAGTTAAAGCTGACCTATCAGATGGTATGTTAATTCTACGACAGGTTGTCACACTGACTATGATAAAGTTAAAGCTGTCCTATCAGATGATGTGTTGTCACACTGACTATGATAAAGTTAAAGCTGTCCTATCAGATGGTGTGTTAATTCTACGACAGGTTGTTTCACTGACTATGATAAAGTTAAAGCTGTCCTATCAGATGATGTGTTAATTCTACGACAGGTTGTCACACTGACTATCATAAAGTTAAAGCTGTCCTATCAGATGGTATGTTAATTCTACGACAGGTTGTCACACTGACTATGATAAAGTTAAAGCTGTCCTATCAGATGATGAGTTAATTCTACGACAGGTTGTCACACTGACTATGATAAAGTTAAAGCTGTCCTATCAGATGGTTTGTTAATTCTACGACAGGTTGTCACACTGACTATGATAAAGTTAAAGCTGTCCTATCAGATGGTGTGTTGTCACACTGACTATGATAAAGTTAAAGCTGTCCTATCAGATGGTGTGTTAATTCTACGACAGGTTGTCACACTGACTATGATAAAGTTAAAGCTGACCTATCAGATGGTATGTTAATTCTACGACAGGTTGTCACACTGACTATGATAAAGTTAAAGCTGTCCTATCAGATGATGTGTTGTCACACTGACTATGATAAAGTTAAAGCTGTCCTATCAGATGGTGTGTTAATTCTACGACAGGTTGTTTCACTGACTATGATAAAGTTAAAGCTGTCCTATCAGATGATGTGTTGTCACAATGACTATGATAAAGTTAAAGCTGTCCTATCAGATGGTGTGTTAATTCTACGACAGGTTGTCACACTGACTATGATAAAGTTAAAGCTGACCTATCAGATGGTATGTTAATTCTACGACAGGTTGTCACACTGACTATGATAAAGTTAAAGCTGTCCTATCAGATGATGTGTTGTCACACTGACTATGATAAAGTTAAAGCTGTCCTATCAGATGGTGTGTTAATTCTACGACAGGTTGTTTCACTGACTATGATAAAGTTAAAGCTGTCCTATCAGATGATGTGTTGTCACACTGACTATGATAAAGTTAAAGCTGTCCTATCAGATGGTGTGTTGTCACACTGACTATGATAAAGTTAAAGCTGTCCTATCAGATGTTGTGTTAATTCTACGACAGGTTGTCACACTGACTATGATAAAGTTAAAGCTGTCCTATCAGATGATGTGTTGTCACAATGACTATGATAAAGTTAAAGCTGTCCTATCAGATGGTGTGTTAATTCTACGACAGGTTGTCACACTGACTATGATAAAGTTAAAGCTGTCCTATCAGATGGTGTGTTAATTCTACGACAGGTTGTCACACTGACTATGATAAAGTTAAAGCTGTCCTATCAGATGGTGTGTTGTCACACTGACTATGATAAAGTTAAAGCTGTCCTATCAGATGATGTGTTAATTCTACGACAGGTTGTCACACTGACTATGATAAAGTTAAAGCTGTCCTATCAGATGGTGTGTTAATTCTACGACAGGTTGTCACACTGACTATGATAAAGTTAAAGCTGACCTATCAGATGGTATGTTAATTCTACGACAGGTTGTCACACTGACTATGATAAAGTTAAAGCTGTCCTATCAGATGGTGTGTTAATTCTACGACAGGTTGTTTCACTGACTATGATAAAGTTAAAGCTGTCCTATCAGGTGATGTGTTAATTCTACGACAGGTTGTCACACTGACTATGATAAAGTTAAAGCTGTCCTATCAGATGGTGTGTTGTCACACTGACTATGATAAAGTTAAAGCTGTCCTATCAGATGATGTGTTGTCACACTGACTATGATAAAGTTAAAGCTGTCCTATCAGATGGTGTGTTAATTCTACGACAGTTTGTCACACTGACTATGATAAAGTTAAAGCTGTCCTATCAGATGGTGTGTTGTCACACTGACTATGATAAAGTTAAAGCTGTCCTATCAGATGGTGTGTTGTCACACTGACTATGATAAAGTTAAAGCTGTCCTATCAGATGGTGTGTTGTCACACTGACTATGATAAAGTTAAAGCTGTCCTATCAGATGATGTGTTGTCACGCTGACTATGATAAAGTTAAAGCTGTCCTATCAGATGGTGTGTTAATTCTACGACAGGTTGTCACACTGACTATGATAAAGTTAAAGCTGTCCTATCAGATGGTGTGTTGTCACACTGACTATGATAAAGTTAAAGCTGTCCTATCAGATGTTGTGTTAATTCTACGACAGGTTGTCACACTGACTATGATAAAGTTAAAGCTGTCCTATCAGATGATGTGTTGTCACAATGACTATGATAAAGTTAAAGCTGTCCTATCAGATGGTGTGTTAATTCTACGACAGGTTGTCACACTGACTATGATAAAGTTAAAGCTGTCCTATCAGATGGTGTGTTAATTCTACGACAGGTTGTCACACTGACTATGATAAAGTTAAAGCTGTCCTATCAGATGGTGTGTTGTCACACTGACTATGATAAAGTTAAAGCTGTCCTATCAGATGATGTGTTAATTCTACGACAGGTTGTCACACTGACTATGATAAAGTTAAAGCTGTCCTATCAGATGGTGTGTTAATTCTACGACAGGTTGTCACACTGACTATGATAAAGTTAAAGCTGACCTATCAGATGGTATGTTAATTCTACGACAGGTTGTCACAATGACTATGATAAAGTTAAAGCTGTCCTATCAGATGGTGTGTTAATTCTACGACAGGTTGTCACACTGACTATGATAAAGTTAAAGCTGTCCTATCAGATGGTGTGTTAATTCTACGACAGGTTGTCACACTGACTATGATAAAGTTAAAGCTGTCCTATCAGATGGTGTGTTGTCACACTGACTATGATAAAGTTAAAGCTGTCCTATCAGATGATGTGTTAATTCTACGACAGGTTGTCACACTGACTATGATAAAGTTAAAGCTGTCCTATCAGATGGTGTGTTAATTCTACGACAGGTTGTCACACTGACTATGATAAAGTTAAAGCTGACCTATCAGATGGTATGTTAATTCTACGACAGGTTGTCACACTGACTATGATAAAGTTAAAGCTGTCCTATCAGATGGTGTGTTAATTCTACGACAGGTTGTTTCACTGACTATGATAAAGTTAAAGCTGTCCTATCAGGTGATGTGTTAATTCTACGACAGGTTGTCACACTGACTATGATAAAGTTAAAGCTGTCCTATCAGATGGTGTGTTGTCACACTGACTATGATAAAGTTAAAGCTGTCCTATCAGATGATGTGTTGTCACACTGACTATGATAAAGTTAAAGCTGTCCTATCAGATGGTGTGTTAATTCTACGACAGTTTGTCACACTGACTATGATAAAGTTAAAGCTGTCCTATCAGATGGTGTGTTGTCACACTGACTATGATAAAGTTAAAGCTGTCCTATCAGATGGTGTGTTGTCACACTGACTATGATAAAGTTAAAGCTGTCCTATCAGATGGTGTGTTGTCACACTGACTATGATAAAGTTAAAGCTGTCCTATCAGATGATGTGTTGTCACGCTGACTATGATAAAGTTAAAGCTGTCCTATCAGATGGTGTGTTAATTCTACGACAGGTTGTCACACTGACTATGATAAAGTTAAAGCTGTCCTATCAGATGGTGTGTTGTCACACTGACTATGATAAAGTTAAAGCTGTCCTATCAGATGTTGTGTTAATTCTACGACAGGTTGTCACACTGACTATGATAAAGTTAAAGCTGTCCTATCAGATGATGTGTTGTCACAATGACTATGATAAAGTTAAAGCTGTCCTATCAGATGGTGTGTTAATTCTACGACAGGTTGTCACACTGACTATGATAAAGTTAAAGCTGTCCTATCAGATGGTGTGTTAATTCTACGACAGGTTGTCACACTGACTATGATAAAGTTAAAGCTGTCCTATCAGATGGTGTGTTGTCACACTGACTATGATAAAGTTAAAGCTGTCCTATCAGATGATGTGTTAATTCTACGACAGGTTGTCACACTGACTATGATAAAGTTAAAGCTGTCCTATCAGATGGTGTGTTAATTCTACGACAGGTTGTCACACTGACTATGATAAAGTTAAAGCTGACCTATCAGATGGTATGTTAATTCTACGACAGGTTGTCACACTGACTATGATAAAGTTAAAGCTGTCCTATCAGATGATGTGTTGTCACACTGACTATGATAAAGTTAAAGCTGTCCTATCAGATGGTGTGTTAATTCTACGACAGGTTGTTTTACTGACTATGATAAAGTTAAAGCTGTCCTATCAGATGATGTGTTAATTCTACGACAGGTTGTCACACTGACTATGATAAAGTTAAAGCTGTCCTATCAGATGATGTGTTAATTCTACGACCGGTTGTCACACTGACTATGATAAAGTTAAAGCTGTCCTATCAGATGGTGTGTTAATTCTACGACAGGTTGTCACACTGACTATGATAAAGTTAAAGCTGTCCTATCAGATGATATGTTAATTCTACGACAGGTTGTCACACTGACTATGATAAAGTTAAAGCTGTCCTATCAGATGGTGTGTTAATTCTACGACAGGTTGTTTCACTGACTATGATAAAGTTAAAGCTGTCCTATCAGGTGATGTGTTAATTCTACGACAGGTTGTCACACTGACTATGATAAAGTTAAAGCTGTCCTATCAGATGGTGTGTTGTCACACTGACTATGATAAAGTTAAAGCTGTCCTATCAGATGATGTGTTGTCACACTGACTATGATAAAGTTAAAGCTGTCCTATCAGATGGTGTGTTGTCACACTGACTATGATAAAGTTAAAGCTGTCCTATCAGATGGTGTGTTGTCACACTGACTATGATAAAGTTAAAGCTGTCCTATCAGATGGTGTGTTAATTCTACGACAGGTTGTCACACTGACTATGATAAAGTTAAAGCTGTCCTATCAGATGGTGTGTTGTCACACTGACTATGATAAAGTTAAAGCTGTCCTATCAGATGATGTGTTGTCACGCTGACTATGATAAAGTTAAAGCTGTCCTATCAGATGGTGTGTTAATTCTACGACAGGTTGTCACACTGACTATGATAAAGTTAAAGCTGTCCTATCAGATGGTGTGTTGTCACACTGACTATGATAAAGTTAAAGCTGTCCTATCAGATGTTGTGTTAATTCTACGACAGGTTGTCACACTGACTATGATAAAGTTAAAGCTGTCCTATCAGATGATGTGTTGTCACAATGACTATGATAAAGTTAAAGCTGTCCTATCAGATGGTGTGTTAATTCTACGACAGGTTGTCACACTGACTATGATAAAGTTAAAGCTGTCCTATCAGATGGTGTGTTAATTCTACGACAGGTTGTCACACTGACTATGATAAAGTTAAAGCTGTCCTATCAGATGGTGTGTTGTCACACTGACTATGATAAAGTTAAAGCTGTCCTATCAGATGATGTGTTAATTCTACGACAGGTTGTCACACTGACTATGATAAAGTTAAAGCTGTCCTATCAGATGGTGTGTTAATTCTACGACAGGTTGTCACACTGACTATGATAAAGTTAAAGCTGACCTATCAGATGGTATGTTAATTCTACGACAGGTTGTCACACTGACTATGATAAAGTTAAAGCTGTCCTATCAGATGATGTGTTGTCACACTGACTATGATAAAGTTAAAGCTGTCCTATCAGATGGTGTGTTAATTCTACGACAGGTTGTTTCACTGACTATGATAAAGTTAAAGCTGTCCTATCAGATGATGTGTTAATTCTACGACAGGTTGTCACACTGACTATCATAAAGTTAAAGCTGTCCTATCAGATGGTATGTTAATTCTACGACAGGTTGTCACACTGACTATGATAAAGTTAAAGCTGTCCTATCAGATGATGAGTTAATTCTACGACAGGTTGTCACACTGACTATGATAAAGTTAAAGCTGTCCTATTAGATGGTTTGTTTATTCTACGACAGGTTGTCACACTGACTATGATAAAGTTAAAGCTGTCCTATCAGATGGTGTGTTGTCACACTGACTATGATAAAGTTAAAGCTGTCCTATCAGATGGTGTGTTAATTCTACGACAGGTTGTCACACTGACTATGATAAAGTTAAAGCTGACCTATCAGATGGTATGTTAATTCTACGACAGGTTGTCACACTGACTATGATAATGTTAAAGCTGTCCTATCAGATGATGTGTTGTCACACTGACTATGATAAAGTTAAAGCTGTCCTATCAGATGGTGTGTTAATTCTACGACAGGTTGTTTCACTGACTATGATAAAGTTAAAGCTGTCCTATCAGATGATGTGTTGTCACAATGACTATGATAAAGTTAAAGCTGTCCTATCAGATGGTGTGTTAATTCTACGACAGGTTGTCACACTGACTATGATAAAGTTAAAGCTGACCTATCAGATGGTATGTTAATTCTACGACAGGTTGTCACACTGACTATGATAAAGTTAAAGCTGTCCTATCAGATGATGTGTTGTCACACTGACTATGATAAAGTTAAAGCTGTCCTATCAGATGTTGTGTTAATTCTACGACAGGTTGTTTCACTGACTATGATAAAGTTAAAGCTGTCCTATCAGATGACGTGTTGTAACACTGACTATGATAAAGTTAAAGCTGTCCTATCAGATGGTGTGTTGTCACACTGACTATGATAAAGTTAAAGCTGTCCTATCAGATGTTGTGTTAATTCTACGACAGGTTGTCACACTGACTATGATAAAGTTAAAGCTGTCCTATCAGATGATGTGTTGTCACAATGACTATGATAAAGTTAAAGCTGTCCTATCAGATGGTGTGTTAATTCTACGACAGGTTGTCACACTGACTATGATAAAGTTAAAGCTGTCCTATCAGATGGTGTGTTAATTCTACGACAGGTTGTCACACTGACTATGATAAAGTTAAAGCTGTCCTATCAGATGGTGTGTTGTCACACTGACTATGATAAAGTTAAAGCTGTCCTATCAGATGATGTGTTAATTCTACGACAGGTTGTCACACTGACTATGATAAAGTTAAAGCTGTCCTATCAGATGGTGTGTTAATTCTACGACAGGTTGTCACACTGACTATGATAAAGTTAAAGCTGACCTATCAGATGGTATGTTAATTCTACGACAGGTTGTCACACTGACTATGATAAAGTTAAAGCTGTCCTATCAGATGATGTGTTGTCACACTGACTATGATAAAGTTAAAGCTGTCCTATCAGATGGTGTGTTAATTCTACGACAGGTTGTTTCACTGACTATGATAAAGTTAAAGCTGTCCTATCAGATGATGTGTTAATTCTACGACAGGTTGTCACACTGACTATGATAAAGTTAAAGCTGTCCTATCAGATGATGTGTTAATTCTACGACCGGTTGTCACACTGACTATGATAAAGTTAAAGCTGTCCTATCAGATGGTGTGTTGTCACACTGACTATGATAAAGTTAAAGCTGTCCTATCAGATGGTGTGTTGTCACACTGACTATGATAAAGTTAAAGCTGTCCTATCAGATGGTGTGTTAATTCTACGACAGGTTGTCACACTGACTATGATAAAGTTAAAGCTGTCCTATCAGATGGTGTGTTGTCACACTGACTATGATAAAGTTAAAGCTGTCCTATCAGATGATGTGTTGTCACGCTGACTATGATAAAGTTAAAGCTGTCCTATCAGATGGTGTGTTAATTCTACGACAGGTTGTCACACTGACTATGATAAAGTTAAAGCTGTCCTATCAGATGGTGTGTTGTCACACTGACTATGATAAAGTTAAAGCTGTCCTATCAGATGTTGTGTTAATTCTACGACAGGTTGTCACACTGACTATGATAAAGTTAAAGCTGTCCTATCAGATGATGTGTTGTCACAATGACTATGATAAAGTTAAAGCTGTCCTATCAGATGGTGTGTTAATTCTACGACAGGTTGTCACACTGACTATGATAAAGTTAAAGCTGTCCTATCAGATGGTGTGTTAATTCTACGACAGGTTGTCACACTGACTATGATAAAGTTAAAGCTGTCCTATCAGATGGTGTGTTGTCACACTGACTATGATAAAGTTAAAGCTGTCCTATCAGATGATGTGTTAATTCTACGACAGGTTGTCACACTGACTATGATAAAGTTAAAGCTGTCCTATCAGATGGTGTGTTAATTCTACGACAGGTTGTCACACTGACTATGATAAAGTTAAAGCTGACCTATCAGATGGTATGTTAATTCTACGACAGGTTGTCACACTGACTATGATAAAGTTAAAGCTGTCCTATCAGATGATGTGTTGTCACACTGACTATGATAAAGTTAAAGCTGTCCTATCAGATGGTGTGTTAATTCTACGACAGGTTGTTTCACTGACTATGATAAAGTTAAAGCTGTCCTATCAGATGATGTGTTAATTCTACGACAGGTTGTCACACTGACTATGATAAAGTTAAAGCTGTCCTATCAGATGGTATGTTAATTCTATGACAGGTTGTCACACTGACTATGATAAAGTTAAAGCTGTCCTATCAGATGATGTGTTGTCACACTGACTATGATAAAGTTAAAGCTGTCCTATCAGATGGTATGTTAATTCTACGACAGGTTGTCACACTGACTATGATAAAGTTAAAGCTGTCCTATCAGATGATGTGTTGTCACACTGACTATGATAAAGTTAAAGCTGTCCTATCAGATGGTGTGTTAATTCTACGACAGGTTGTTTCACTGACTGATAAAGTTAAAGCTGCCCTATCAGATGATGTGTTAATTCTACGACAGGTTGTCACACTGACTATGATAAAGTTAAAGCTGTCCTATCAGATGGTATGTTAATTCTACGACAGGTTGTCACACTGACTATGATAAAGTTAAAGCTGTCCTATCAGATGATGAGTTAATTCTACGACAGGTTGTCACACTGACTATGATAAAGTTAAAGCTGTCCTATCAGATGGTTTGTTAATTCTACGACAGGTTGTCACGCTGACTATGATAAAGTTAAAGCTGTCCTATCAGATGGTGTGTTAATTCTACGACAGGTTGTCACACTGACTATGATAAAGTTAAAGCTGTCCTATCAGATGGTGTGTTGTCACACTGACTATGATAAAGTTAAAGCTGTCCTATCAGATGTTGTGTTAATTCTACGACAGGTTGTCACACTGACTATGATAAAGTTAAAGCTGTCCTATCAGATGATGTGTTGTCACAATGACTATGATAAAGTTAAAGCTGTCCTATCAGATGGTGTGTTAATTCTACGACAGGTTGTCACACTGACTATGATAAAGTTAAAGCTGTCCTATCAGATGGTGTGTTAATTCTACGACAGGTTGTCACACTGACTATGATAAAGTTAAAGCTGTCCTATCAGATGGTGTGTTGTCACACTGACTATGATAAAGTTAAAGCTGTCCTATCAGATGATGTGTTAATTCTACGACAGGTTGTCACACTGACTATGATAAAGTTAAAGCTGTCCTATCAGATGGTGTGTTAATTCTACGACAGGTTGTCACACTGACTATGATAAAGTTAAAGCTGACCTATCAGATGGTATGTTAATTCTACGACAGGTTGTCACACTGACTATGATAAAGTTAAAGCTGTCCTATCAGATGATGTGTTGTCACACTGACTATGATAAAGTTAAAGCTGTCCTATCAGATGGTGTGTTAATTCTACGACAGGTTGTTTCACTGACTATGATAAAGTTAAAGCTGTCCTATCAGATGATGTGTTAATTCTACGACAGATTGTCACACTGACTATGATAAAGTTAAAGCTGTCCTATCAGATGATGTGTTAATTCTACGACCGGTTGTCACACTGACTATGATAAAGTTAAAGCTGTCCTATCAGATGGTGTGTTAATTCTACGACAGGTTGTCACACTGACTATGATAAAGTTAAAGCTGTCCTATCAGATGATATGTTAATTCTACGACAGGTTGTCACACTGACTATGATAAAGTTAAAGCTGTCCTATCAGATGGTGTGTTAATTCTACGACAGGTTGTTTCACTGACTATGATAAAGTTAAAGCTGTCCTATCAGGTGATGTGTTAATTCTACGACAGGTTGTCACACTGACTATGATAAAGTTAAAGCTGTCCTATGAGATGGTGTGTTGTCACACTGACTATGATAAAGTTAAAGCTGTCCTATCAGATGATGTGTTGTCACACTGACTATGATAAAGTTAAAGCTGTCCTATCAGATGATGTGTTGTCACACTGACTATGATAAAGTTAAAGCTGTCCTATCAGATGGTGTGTTAATTCTACGACAGTTTGTCACACTGACTATGATCAAGTTAAAGCTGTCCTATCAGATGGTGTGTTGTCACACTGACTATGATAAAGTTAAAGCTGTCCTATCAGATGGTGTGTTAATTCTACGACAGGTTGTCACACTGACTATGATAAAGTTAAAGCTGTCCTATCAGATGGTGTGTTGTCACACTGACTATGATAAAGTTAAAGCTGTCCTATCAGATGATGTGTTGTCACGCTGACTATGATAAAGTTAAAGCTGTCCTATCAGATGGTGTGTTAATTCTACGACAGGTTGTCACACTGACTATGATAAAGTTAAAGCTGTCCTATCAGATGGTGTGTTGTCACACTGACTATGATAAAGTTAAAGCTGTCCTATCAGATGATGTGTTAATTCTACGACAGGTTGTCACACTGACTATGATAAAGTTAAAGCTGTCCTATCAGATGGTGTGTTAATTCTACGACAGGTTGTCACACTGACTATGATAAAGTTAAAGCTGACCTATCAGATGGTATGTTAATTCTACGACAGGTTGTCACACTGACTATGATAAAGTAAAAGCTGTCCTATCAGATGATGTGTTGTCACACTGACTATGATAAAGTTAAAGCTGTCCTATCAGATGGTGTGTTAATTCTACGACAGGTTGTTTCACTGACTATGATAAAGTTAAAGCTGTCCTATCAGATGATGTGTTAATTCTACGACAGGTTGTCACACTGACTATGATAAAGTTAAAGCTGTCCTATCAGATGGTATGTTAATTCTATGACAGGTTGTCACACTGACTATGATAAAGTTAAAGCTGTCCTATCAGATGATGTGTTGTCACACTGACTATGATAAAGTTAAAGCTGTCCTATCAGATGGTATGTTAATTCTACGACAGGTTGTCACACTGACTATGATAAAGTTAAAGCTGTCCTATCAGATGATGTGTTGTCACACTGACTATGATAAAGTTAAAGCTGTCCTATCAGATGGTGTGTTAATTCTACGACAGGTTGTTTCACTGACTGATAAAGTTAAAGCTGTCCTATCTGATGATGTGTTAATTCTACGACAGGTTGTCACACTGACTATGATAAAGTTAAAGCTGTCCTATCAGATGGTATGTTAATTCTACGACAGGTTTTCACACTGACTATGATAAAGTTAAAGCTGTCCTATCAGATGATGAGTTAATTCTACGACAGGTTGTCACACTGACTATGATAAAGTTAAAGCTGTCCTATCAGATGGTTTGTTAATTCTACGACAGGTTGTCACGCTGACTATGATAAAGTTAAAGCTGTCCTATCAGATGGTGTGTTAATTCTACGACAGGTTGTCACACTGACTATGATAAAGTTAAAGCTGTCCTATCAGATGGTGTGTTGTCACACTGACTATGATAAAGTTAAAGCTGTCCTATCAGATGTTGTGTTAATTCTACGACAGGTTGTCACACTGACTATGATAAAGTTAAAGCTGTCCTATCAGATGATGTGTTGTCACAATGACTATGATAAAGTTAAAGCTGTCCTATCAGATGGTGTGTTAATTCTACGACAGGTTGTCACACTGACTATGATAAAGTTAAAGCTGTCCTATCAGATGGTGTGTTAATTCTACGACAGGTTGTCACACTGACTATGATAAAGTTAAAGCTGTCCTATCAGATGGTGTGTTGTCACACTGACTATGATAAAGTTAAAGCTGTCCTATCAGATGATGTGTTAATTCTACGACAGGTTGTCACACTGACTATGATAAAGTTAAAGCTGTCCTATCAGATGGTGTGTTAATTCTACGACAGGTTGTCACACTGACTATGATAAAGTTAAAGCTGACCTATCAGATGGTATGTTAATTCTACGACAGGTTGTCACACTGACTATGATAAAGTTAAAGCTGTCCTATCAGATGATGTGTTGTCACACTGACTATGATAAAGTTAAAGCTGTCCTATCAGATGGTGTGTTAATTCTACGACAGGTTGTTTCACTGACTATGATAAAGTTAAAGCTGTCCTATCAGATGATGTGTTAATTCTACGACAGATTGTCACACTGACTATGATAAAGTTAAAGCTGTCCTATCAGATGATGTGTTAATTCTACGACCGGTTGTCACACTGACTATGATAAGGTTAAAGCTGTCCTATCAGATGGTGTGTTAATTCTACGACAGGTTGTCACACTGACTATGATAAAGTTAAAGCTGTCCTATCAGATGATATGTTAATTCTACGACAGGTTGTCACACTGACTATGATAAAGTTAAAGCTGTCCTATCAGATGGTGTGTTAATTCTACGACAGGTTGTTTCACTGACTATGATAAAGTTAAAGCTGTCCTATCAGGTGATGTGTTAATTCTACGACAGGTTGTCACACTGACTATGATAAAGTTAAAGCTGTCCTATGAGATGGTGTGTTGTCACACTGACTATGATAAAGTTAAAGCTGTCCTATCAGATGATGTGTTGTCACACTGACTATGATAAAGTTAAAGCTGTCCTATCAGATGATGTGTTGTCACACTGACTATGATAAAGTTAAAGCTGTCCTATCAGATGGTGTGTTAATTCTACGACAGTTTGTCACACTGACTATGATCAAGTTAAAGCTGTCCTATCAGATGGTGTGTTGTCACACTGACTATGATAAAGTTAAAGCTGTCCTATCAGATGGTGTGTTAATTCTACGACAGGTTGTCACACTGACTATGATAAAGTTAAAGCTGTCCTATCAGATGGTGTGTTGTCACACTGACTATGATAAAGTTAAAGCTGTCCTATCAGATGGTGTGTTAATTCTACGACAGGTTGTCACACTGACTATGATAAAGTTAAAGCTGTCCTATCAGATGGTGTGTTGTCACACTGACTATGATAAAGTTAAAGCTGTCCTATCAGATGTTGTGTTAATTCTACGACAGGTTGTCACACTGACTATGATAAAGTTAAAGCTGTCCTATCAGATGATGTGTTGTCACAATGACTATGATAAAGTTAAAGCTGTCCTATCAGATGGTGTGTTAATTCTACGACAGGTTGTCACACTGACTATGATAAAGTTAAAGCTGTCCTATCAGATGGTGTGTTGTCACACTGACTATGATAAAGTTAAAGCTGTCCTATCAGATGATGTGTTAATTCTACGACAGGTTGTCACACTGACTATGATAAAGTTAAAGCTGTCCTATCAGATGGTGTGTTAATTCTACGACAGGTTGTCACACTGACTATGATAAAGTTAAAGCTGACCTATCAGATGGTATGTTAATTCTACGACAGGTTGTCACACTGACTATGATAAAGTTAAAGCTGTCCTATCAGATGATGTGTTGTCACACTGACTATGATAAAGTTAAAGCTGTCCTATCAGATGGTGTGTTAATTCTACGACAGGTTGTTTCACTGACTATGATAAAGTTAAAGCTGTCCTATCAGATGATGTGTTAATTCTACGACAGGTTGTCACACTGACTATGATAAAGTTAAAGCTGTCCTATCAGATGGTATGTTAATTCTACGACAGGTTGTCACACTGACTATGATAAAGTTAAAGCTGTCCTATCAGATGATGTATTGTCACACTGACTATGATAAAGTTAAAGCTGTCCTATCAGATGTTGTGTTAATTCTACGACAGGTTGTCACACTGACTATGATAAAGTTAAAGCTGTCCTATCAGATGATGTGTTGTCACAATGACTATGATAAAGTTAAAGCTGTCCTATCAGATGGTGTGTTAATTCTACGACAGGTTGTCACACTGACTATGATAAAGTTAAAGCTGTCCTATCAGATGGTGTGTTAATTCTACGACAGGTTGTCACACTGACTATGATAAAGTTAAAGCTGTCCTATCAGATGGTGTGTTGTCACACTGACTATGATAAAGTTAAAGCTGTCCTATCAGATGATGTGTTGTCACAATGACTATGATAAAGTTAAAGCTGTCCTATCAGATGATGTGTTAATTCTACGACCGGTTGTCACACTGACTATGATAAAGTTAAAGCTGTCCTATCAGATGGTGTGTTAATTCTACGACAGGTTGTCACACTGACTATGATAAAGTTAAAGCTGTCCTATCAGATGATATGTTAATTCTACGACAGGTTGTCACACTGACTATGATAAAGTTAAAGCTGTCCTATCAGATGGTGTGTTAATTCTACGACAGGTTGTTTCACTGACTATGATAAAGTTAAAGCTGTCCTATCAGGTGATGTGTTAATTCTACGACAGGTTGTCACACTGACTATGATAAAGTTAAAGCTGTCCTATCAGATGGTGTGTTGTCACACTGACTATGATAAAGTTAAAGCTGTCCTATCAGATGGTGTGTTGTCACACTGACTATGATAAAGTTAAAGCTGTCCTATCAGATGGTGTGTTAATTCTACGACAGGTTGTCACACTGACTATGATAAAGTTAAAGCTGTCCTATCAGATGGTGTGTTGTCACACTGACTATGATAAAGTTAAAGCTGTCCTATCAGATGATGTGTTGTCACGCTGACTATGATAAAGTTAAAGCTGTCCTATCAGATGGTGTGTTAATTCTACGACAGGTTGTCACACTGACTATGATAAAGTTAAAGCTGTCCTATCAGATGGTGTGTTGTCACACTGACTATGATAAAGTTAAAGCTGTCCTATCAGATGTTGTGTTAATTCTACGACAGGTTGTCACACTGACTATGATAAAGTTAAAGCTGTCCTATCATATGATGTGTTGTCACAATGACTATGATAAAGTTAAAGCTGTCCTATCAGATGGTGTGTTAATTCTACGACAGGTTGTCACACTGACTATGATAAAGTTAAAGCTGTCCTATCAGATGGTGTGTTAATTCTACGACAGGTTGTCACACTGACTATGATAAAGTTAAAGCTGTCCTATCAGATGGTGTGTTGTCACACTGACTATGATAAAGTTAAAGCTGTCCTATCAGATGATGTGTTAATTCTACGACAGGTTGTCACACTGACTATGATAAAGTTAAAGCTGTCCTATCAGATGGTGTGTTAATTCTACGACAGGTTGTCACACTGACTATGATAAAGTTAAAGCTGACCTATCAGATGGTATGTTAATTCTACGACAGGTTGTCACACTGACTATGATAAAGTTAAAGCTGTCCTATCAGATGATGTGTTGTCACACTGACTATGATAAAGTTAAAGCTGTCCTATCAGATGGTGTGTTAATTCTACGACAGGTTGTTTCACTGACTATGATAAAGTTAAAGCTGTCCTATCAGATGATGTGTTAATTCTACGACAGGTTGTCACACTGACTATGATAAAGTTAAAGCTGTCCTATCAGATGATGTGTTAATTCTACGACCGGTTGTCACACTGACTATGATAAAGTTAAAGCTGTCCTATCAGATGGTGTGTTAATTCTACGACAGGTTGTCACACTGACTATGATAAAGTTAAAGCTGTCCTATCAGATGATATGTTAATTCTACGACAGGTTGTCACACTGACTATGATAAAGTTAAAGCTGTCCTATCAGGTGATGTGTTAATTCTACGACAGGTTGTCACACTGACTATGATAAAGTTAAAGCTGTCCTATCAGATGGTGTGTTGTCACACTGACTATGATAAAGTTAAAGCTGTCCTATCAGATGATGTGTTGTCACACTGACTATGATAAAGTTAAAGCTGTCCTATCAGATGGTGTGTTAATTCTACGACAGTTTGTCACACTGACTATGATAAAGTTAAAGCTGTCCTATCAGATGGTGTGTTGTCACACTGACTATGATAAAGTTAAAGCTGTCCTATCAGATGGTGTGTTAATTCTACGACAGGTTGTCACACTGACTATGATAAAGTTAAAGCTGTCCTATCAGATGGTGTGTTGTCACACTGACTATGATAAAGTTAAAGCTGTCCTATCAGATGATGTGTTGTCACGCTGACTATGATAAAGTTAAAGCTGTCCTATCAGATGGTGTGTTAATTCTACGACAGGTTGTCACACTGACTATGATAAAGTTAAAGCTGTCCTATCAGATGGTGTGTTGTCACACTGACTATGATAAAGTGAAAGCTGTCCTATCAGATGTTGTGTTAATTCTACGACAGGTTGTCACACTGACTATGATAAAGTTAAAGCTGTCCTATCAGATGATGTGTTGTCACAATGACTATGATAAAGTTAAAGCTGTCCTATCAGATGGTGTGTTAATTCTACGACAGGTTGTCACACTGACTATGATAAAGTTAAAGCTGTCCTATCAGATGGTGTGTTAATTCTACGACAGGTTGTCACACTGACTATGATAAAGTTAAAGCTGTCCTATCAGATGGTGTGTTGTCACACTGACTATGATAAAGTTAAAGCTGTCCTATCAGATGATGTGTTAATTCTACGACAGGTTGTCACACTGACTATGATAAAGTTAAAGCTGTCCTATCAGATGGTGTGTTAATTCTACGACAGGTTGTCACACTGACTATGATAAAGTTAAAGCTGACCTATCAGATGGTATGTTAATTCTACGACAGGTTGTCACACTGACTATGATAAAGTTAAAGCTGTCCTATCAGATGATGTGTTGTCACACTGACTATGATAAAGTTAAAGCTGTCCTATCAGATGGTGTGTTAATTCTACGACAGGTTGTTTCACTGACTATGATAAAGTTAAAGCTGTCCTATCAGATGATGTGTTAATTCTACGACAGGTTGTCACACTGACTATGATAAAGTTAAAGCTGTCCTATCAAATGGTATGTTAATTCTACGACAGGTTGTCACACTGACTATGATAAAGTTAAAGCTGTCCTATCAGATGATGTGTTGTCACACTGACTATGATAAAGTTAAAGCTGTCCTATCAGATGGTGTGTTAATTCTACGACAGTTCGTCACACTGACTATGATAAAGTTAAAGCTGTCCTATCAGATGGTGTGTTGTCACACTGACTATGATAAAGTTAAAGCTGTCCTATCAGATGGTGTGTTAATTCTACGACAGGTTGTCACACTGACTATGATAAAGTTAAAGCTGTCCTATCAGATGGTGTGTTGTCACACTGACTATGATAAAGTTAAAGCTGTCCTATCAGATGATGTGTTGTCACGCTGACTATGATAAAGTTAAAGCTGTCCTATCAGATGGCGTGTTAATTCTACGACAGGTTGTCACACTGACTATGATAAAGTTAAAGCTGTCCTATCAGATGGTGTGTTGTCACACTGACTATGATAAAGTTAAAGCTGTCCTATCAGATGTTGTGTTAATTCTACGACAGGTTGTCACACTGACTATGATAAAGTTAAAGCTGTCCTATCAGATGATGTGTTGTCACAATGACTATGATAAAGTTAAAGCTGTCCTATCAGATGGTGTGTTAATTCTACGACAGGTTGTCACACTGACTATGATAAAGTTAAAGCTGTCCTAACAGATGGTGTGTTAATTCTACGACAGGTTGTCACACTGACTATGATAAAGTTAAAGCTGTCCTATCAGATGGTGTGTTGTCACACTGACTATGATAAAGTTAAAGCTGTCCTATCAGATGGTGTGTTAATTCTACGACAGGTTGTCACACTGACTATGATAAAGTTAAAGCTGACCTATCAGATGGTATGTTAATTCTACGACAGGTTGTCACACTGACTATGATAAAGTTAAAGCTGTCCTATCAGATGATGTGTTGTCACACTGACTATGATAAAGTTAAAGCTGTCCTATCAGATGGTGTGTTAATTCTACGACAGGTTGTTTCACTGACTATGATAAAGTTAAAGCTGTCCTATCAGATGATGTGTTAATTCTACGACAGGTTGTCACACTGACTATGATAAAGTTAAAGCTGTCCTATCAGATGGTATGTTAATTCTACGACAGGTTGTCACACTGACTATGATAAAGTTAAAGCTGTCCTATCAGATGATGAGTTAATTCTACGACAGGTTGTCACACTGACTATGATAAAGTTAAAGCTGTCCTATCAGATGGTTTGTTAATTCTACGACAGGTTGTCACACTGACTTTGATAAAGTTAAAGCTGTCCTATCAGATGGTGTGTTGTCACACTGACTATGATAAAGTTAAAGCTGTCCTATCAGATGGTGTGTTAATTCTACGACAGGTTGTCACACTGACTATGATAAAGTTAAAGCTGTCCTATCAGATGATGTGTTGTCACACTGACTATGATAAAGTTAAAGCTGTCCTATCAGATGGTGTGTTAATTCTACGACAGGTTGTTTCACTGACTATGATAAAGTTAAAGCTGTCCTATCAGATGATGTGTTGTCACAATGACTATGATAAAGTTAAAGCTGTCCTATCAGATGGTGTGTTAATTCTACGACAGGTTGTCACACTGACTATGATAAAGTTAAAGCTGTCCTATCAGATGGTGTGTTAATTCTACGACAGGTTGTCACACTGACTATGATAAAGTTAAAGCTGTCCTATCAGATGGTGTGTTGTCACACTGACTATGATAAAGTTAAAGCTGTCCTATCAGATGATGTGTTAATTCTACGACAGGTTGTCACACTGACTATGATAAAGTTAAAGCTGTCCTATCAGATGGTGTGTTAATTCTACGACAGGTTGTCACACTGACTATGATAAAGTTAAAGCTGACCTATCAGATGGTATGTTAATTCTACGACAGGTTGTCACACTGACTATGATAAAGTTAAAGCTGTCCTATCAGATGATGTGTTGTCACACTGACTATGATAAAGTTAAAGCTGTCCTATCAGATGGTGTGTTAATTCTACGACAGGTTGTTTCACTGACTATGATAAAGTTAAAGCTGTCCTATCAGATGATGTGTTAATTCTACGACAGGTTGTCACACTGACTATGATAAAGTTAAAGCTGTCCTATCAGATGATGTGTTAATTCTACGACCGGTTGTCACACTGACTATGATAAAGTTAAAGCTGTCCTATCAGATGGTGTGTTAATTCTACGACAGGTTGTCACACTGACTATGATAAAGTTAAAGCTGACCTATCAGATGGTATGTTAATTCTACGACAGGTTGTCACACTGACTATGATAAAGTTAAAGCTGTCCTATCAGATGATGTGTTGTCACACTGACTATGATAAAGTTAAAGCTGTCCTATCAGATGGTGTGTTAATTCTACGACAGGTTGTTTCACTGACTATGATAAAGTTAAAGCTGTCCTATCAGATGATGTGTTAATTCTACGACAGGTTGTCACACTGACTATGATAAAGTTAAAGCTGTCCTATCAGATGGTATGTTAATTCTACGACAGGTTGTCACACTGACTATGATAAAGTTAAAGCTGTCCTATCAGATGATGAGTTAATTCTACGACAGGTTGTCACACTGACTATGATAAAGTTAAAGCTGTCCTATCAGATGGTTTGTTAATTCTACGACAGGTTGTCACACTGACTATGATAAAGTTAAAGCTGTCCTATCAGATGGTGTGTTGTCACACTGACTATGATAAAGTTAAAGCTGTCCTATCAGATGGTGTGTTAATTCTACGACAGGTTGTCACACTGACTATGATAAAGTTAAAGCTGACCTATCAGATGGTATGTTAATTCTACGACAGGTTGTCACACTGACTATGATAAAGTTAAAGCTGTCCTATCAGATGATGTGTTGTCAAACTGACTATGATAAAGTTAAAGCTGTCCTATCAGATGGTGTGTTAATTCTACGACAGGTTGTTTCATTGACTATGATAAAGTTAAAGCTGTCATATCAGATGATGTGTTGTCACAATGACTATGATAAAGTTAAAGCTGTCCTATCAGATGGTGTGTTAATTCTACGACAGGTTGTCACACTGACTATGATAAAGTTAAAGCTGACCTATCAGATGGTATTTTAATTCTACGACAGGTTGTCACACTGACTATGATAAAGTTAAAGCTGTCCTATCAGATGATGTGTTGTCACACTGACTATGATAAAGTTAAAGCTGTCCTATCAGATGGTGTGTTAATTCTACGACAGGTTGTTTCACTGACTATGATAAAGTTAAAGCTGTCCTATCAGATGATGTGTTGTCACACTGACTATGATAAAGTTAAAGCTGTCCTATCAGATGGTGTGTTGTCACACTGACTATGATAAAGTTAAAGCTGTCCTATCAGATGTTGTGTTAATTCTACGACAGGTTGTCACACTGACTATGATAAAGTTAAAGCTGTCCTATCAGATGATGTGTTGTCACAATGACTATGATAAAGTTAAAGCTGTCCTATCAGATGGTGTGTTAATTCTATGACAGGTTGTCACACTGACTATGATAAAGTTAAAGCTGTCCTATCAGATGGTGTGTTAATTCTACGACAGGTTGTCACACTGACTATGATAAAGTTAAAGCTGTCCTATCAGATGGTGTGTTGTCACACTGACTATGATAAAGTTAAAGCTGTCCTATCAGATGATGTGTTAATTCTACGACAGGTTGTCACACTGACTATGATAAAGTTAAAGCTGTCCTATCAGATGGTGTGTTAATTCTACGACAGGTTGTCACACTGACTATGATAAAGTTAAAGCTGACCTATCAGATGATGTGTTGTCACACTGACTATGATAAAGTTAAAGCTGTCCTATCAGATGGTGTGTTAATTCTACGACAGGTTGTTTCACTGACTATGATAAAGTTAAAGCTGTCCTGTCAGATGATGTGTTAATTCTACGACAGGTTGTCACACTGACTATGATAAAGTTAAAGCTGTCCTATCAGATGGTATGTTAATTCTACGACAGGTTGTCACACTGACTATGATAAAGTTAAAGCTGTCCTATCAGATGATGAGTTAATTCTACGACAGGTTGTCACACTGACTATGATAAAGTTAAAGCTGTCCTATCAGATGGTTTGTTAATTCTACGACAGGTTGTCACACTGACTATGATAAAGTTAAAGCTGTCCTATCAGATGGTGTGTTGTCACACTGACTATGATAAAGTTAAAGCTGTCCTATCAGATGGTGTGTTGTCACACTGACTATGATAAAGTTAAAGCTGTCCTATCAGATGGTGTGTTAATTCTACGACAGGTTGTCACACTGACTATGATAAAGTTAAAGCTGACCTATCAGATGGTATGTTAATTCTACGACAGGTTGTCACACTGACTATGATAAAGTTAAAGCTGTCCTATCAGATGATGTGTTGTCACACTGACTATGATAAAGTTAAAGCTGTCCTATCAGATGGTGTGTTAATTCTACGACAGGTTGTTTCACTGACTATGATAAAGTTAAAGCTGTCCTATCAGATGATGTGTTGTCACAATGACTATGATAAAGTTAAAGCTGTCCTATCAGATGATGTGTTGTCACAATGACTATGATAAAGTTAAAGCTGTCCTATCAGATGGTGTGTTAATTCTACGACAGGTTGTCACACTGACTATGATAAAGTTAAAGCTGACCTATCAGATGGTATGTTAATTCTACGACAGGTTGTCACACTGACTATGATAAAGTTAAAGCTGTCCTATCAGATGTTGTGTTAATTCTACGACAGGTTGTCACACTGACTATGATAAAGTTAAAGCTGTCCTATCAGATGATGTGTTGTCACAATGACTATGATAAAGTTAAAGCTGTCCTATCAGATGGTGTGTTAATTCTACGACAGGTTGTCACACTGACTATGATAAAGTTAAAGCTGACCTATCAGATGGTATGTTAATTCTACGACAGGTTGTCACACTGACTATGATAAAGTTAAAGCTGTCCTATCAGATGATGTGTTGTCACACTGACTATGATAAAGTTAAAGCTGTCCTATCAGATGGTGTGTTAATTCTACGACAGGTTGTTTCACTGACTATGATAAAGTTAAAGCTGTCCTATCAGATGATGTGTTAATTCTACGACAGGTTGTCACACTGACTATGATAAAGTTAAAGCTGTCCTATCAGATGATGTGTTAATTCTACGACCGGTTGTCACACTGACTATGATAAAGTTAAAGCTGTCCTATCAGATGGTGTGTTAATTCTACGACAGGTTGTCACACTGACTATGATAAAGTTAAAGCTGTCCTATCAGATGATATGTTAATTCTACGACAGGTTGTCACACTGACTATGATAAAGTTAAAGCTGTCCTATCAGATGGTGTGTTAATTCTACGACAGGTTGTTTCACTGACTATGATAAAGTTAAAGCTGTCCTATCAGATGATGTGTTGTCACAATGACTATGATAAAGTTAAAGCTGTCCTATCAGATGGTGTGTTAATTCTACGACAGGTTGTCACACTGACTATGATAAAGTTAAAGCTGTCCTATCAGATGGTGTGTTAATTCTACGACAGGTTGTCACACTGACTATGATAAAGTTAAAGCTGTCCTATCAGATGGTGTGTTGTCACACTGACTATGATAAAGTTAAAGCTGTCCTATCAGATGATGTGTTAATTCTACGACAGGTTGTCACACTGACTATGATAAAGTTAAAGCTGTCCTATCAGATGGTGTGTTAATTCTACGACAGGTTGTCACACTGACTATGATAAAGTTAAAGCTGACCTATCAGATGGTATGTTAATTCTACGACAGGTTGTCACACTGACTATGATAAAGTTAAAGCTGTCCTATCAGATGATGTGTTGTCACACTGACTATGATAAAGTTAAAGCTGTCCTATCAGATGGTGTGTTAATTCTACGACAGGTTGTTTCACTGACTATGATAAAGTTAAAGCTGTCCTATCAGATGATGTGTTAATTCTACGACAGGTTGTCACACTGACTATGATAAAGTTAAAGCTGTCCTATCAGATGATGTGTTAATTCTACGACCGGTTGTCACACTGACTATGATAAAGTTAAAGCTGTCCTATCAGATGGTGTGTTAATTCTACGACAGGTTGTCACACTGACTATGATAAAGTTAAAGCTGACCTATCAGATGGTATGTTAATTCTACGACAGGTTGTCACACTGACTATGATAAAGTTAAAGCTGTCCTATCAGATGATGTGTTGTCACACTGACTATGATAAAGTTAAAGCTGTCCTATCAGATGGTGTGTTAATTCTACGACAGGTTGTTTCACTGACTATGATAAAGTTAAAGCTGTCCTATCAGATGATGTGTTAATTCTACGACAGGTTGTCACACTGACTATGATAAAGTTAAAGCTGTCCTATCAGATGGTATGTTAATTCTACGACAGGTTGTCACACTGACTATGATAAAGTTAAAGCTGTCCTATCAGATGATGAGTTAATTCTACGACAGGTTGTCACACTGACTATGATAAAGTTAAAGCTGTCCTATCAGATGGTTTGTTAATTCTACGACAGGTTGTCACACTGACTATGATAAAGTTAAAGCTGTCCTATCAGATGGTGTGTTGTCACACTGACTATGATAAAGTTAAAGCTGTCCTATCAGATGGTGTGTTAATTCTACGACAGGTTGTCACACTGACTATGATAAAGTTAAAGCTGACCTATCAGATGGTATGTTAATTCTACGACAGGTTGTCACACTGACTATGATAAAGTTAAAGCTGTCCTATCAGATGATGTGTTGTCAAACTGACTATGATAAAGTTAAAGCTGTCCTATCAGATGGTGTGTTAATTCTACGACAGGTTGTTTCATTGACTATGATAAAGTTAAAGCTGTCATATCAGATGATGTGTTGTCACAATGACTATGATAAAGTTAAAGCTGTCCTATCAGATGGTGTGTTAATTCTACGACAGGTTGTCACACTGACTATGATAAAGTTAAAGCTGACCTATCAGATGGTATTTTAATTCTACGACAGGTTGTCACACTGACTATGATAAAGTTAAAGCTGTCCTATCAGATGATGTGTTGTCACACTGACTATGATAAAGTTAAAGCTGTCCTATCAGATGGTGTGTTAATTCTACGACAGGTTGTTTCACTGACTATGATAAAGTTAAAGCTGTCCTATCAGATGATGTGTTGTCACACTGACTATGATAAAGTTAAAGCTGTCCTATCAGATGGTGTGTTGTCACACTGACTATGATAAAGTTAAAGCTGTCCTATCAGATGTTGTGTTAATTCTACGACAGGTTGTCACACTGACTATGATAAAGTTAAAGCTGTCCTATCAGATGATGTGTTGTCACAATGACTATGATAAAGTTAAAGCTGTCCTATCAGATGGTGTGTTAATTCTATGACAGGTTGTCACACTGACTATGATAAAGTTAAAGCTGTCCTATCAGATGGTGTGTTAATTCTACGACAGGTTGTCACACTGACTATGATAAAGTTAAAGCTGTCCTATCAGATGGTGTGTTGTCACACTGACTATGATAAAGTTAAAGCTGTCCTATCAGATGATGTGTTAATTCTACGACAGGTTGTCACACTGACTATGATAAAGTTAAAGCTGTCCTATCAGATGGTGTGTTAATTCTACGACAGGTTGTCACACTGACTATGATAAAGTTAAAGCTGACCTATCAGATGATGTGTTGTCACACTGACTATGATAAAGTTAAAGCTGTCCTATCAGATGGTGTGTTAATTCTACGACAGGTTGTTTCACTGACTATGATAAAGTTAAAGCTGTCCTGTCAGATGATGTGTTAATTCTACGACAGGTTGTCACACTGACTATGATAAAGTTAAAGCTGTCCTATCAGATGGTATGTTAATTCTACGACAGGTTGTCACACTGACTATGATAAAGTTAAAGCTGTCCTATCAGATGATGAGTTAATTCTACGACAGGTTGTCACACTGACTATGATAAAGTTAAAGCTGTCCTATCAGATGGTTTGTTAATTCTACGACAGGTTGTCACACTGACTATGATAAAGTTAAAGCTGTCCTATCAGATGGTGTGTTGTCACACTGACTATGATAAAGTTAAAGCTGTCCTATCAGATGGTGTGTTGTCACACTGACTATGATAAAGTTAAAGCTGTCCTATCAGATGGTGTGTTAATTCTACGACAGGTTGTCACACTGACTATGATAAAGTTAAAGCTGACCTATCAGATGGTATGTTAATTCTACGACAGGTTGTCACACTGACTATGATAAAGTTAAAGCTGTCCTATCAGATGATGTGTTGTCACACTGACTATGATAAAGTTAAAGCTGTCCTATCAGATGGTGTGTTAATTCTACGACAGGTTGTTTCACTGACTATGATAAAGTTAAAGCTGTCCTATCAGATGATGTGTTGTCACAATGACTATGATAAAGTTAAAGCTGTCCTATCAGATGATGTGTTGTCACAATGACTATGATAAAGTTAAAGCTGTCCTATCAGATGGTGTGTTAATTCTACGACAGGTTGTCACACTGACTATGATAAAGTTAAAGCTGACCTATCAGATGGTATGTTAATTCTACGACAGGTTGTCACACTGACTATGATAAAGTTAAAGCTGTCCTATCAGATGTTGTGTTAATTCTACGACAGGTTGTCACACTGACTATGATAAAGTTAAAGCTGTCCTATCAGATGATGTGTTGTCACAATGACTATGATAAAGTTAAAGCTGTCCTATCAGATGGTGTGTTAATTCTACGACAGGTTGTCACACTGACTATGATAAAGTTAAAGCTGACCTATCAGATGGTATGTTAATTCTACGACAGGTTGTCACACTGACTATGATAAAGTTAAAGCTGTCCTATCAGATGATGTGTTGTCACACTGACTATGATAAAGTTAAAGCTGTCCTATCAGATGGTGTGTTAATTCTACGACAGGTTGTTTCACTGACTATGATAAAGTTAAAGCTGTCCTATCAGATGATGTGTTAATTCTACGACAGGTTGTCACACTGACTATGATAAAGTTAAAGCTGTCCTATCAGATGATGTGTTAATTCTACGACCGGTTGTCACACTGACTATGATAAAGTTAAAGCTGTCCTATCAGATGGTGTGTTAATTCTACGACAGGTTGTCACACTGACTATGATAAAGTTAAAGCTGACCTATCAGATGGTATGTTAATTCTACGACAGGTTGTCACACTGACTATGATAAAGTTAAAGCTGTCCTATCAGATGATGTGTTGTCACACTGACTATGATAAAGTTAAAGCTGTCCTATCAGATGGTGTGTTAATTCTACGACAGGTTGTTTCACTGACTATGATAAAGTTAAAGCTGTCCTATCAGATGATGTGTTAATTCTACGACAGGTTGTCACACTGACTATGATAAAGTTAAAGCTGTCCTATCAGATGGTATGTTAATTCTACGACAGGTTGTCACACTGACTATGATAAAGTTAAAGCTGTCCTATCAGATGATGAGTTAATTCTACGACAGGTTGTCACACTGACTATGATAAAGTTAAAGCTGTCCTATCAGATGGTTTGTTAATTCTACGACAGGTTGTCACACTGACTATGATAAAGTTAAAGCTGTCCTATCAGATGGTGTGTTAATTCTACGACAGGTTGTCACACTGACTATGATAAAGTTAAAGCTGACCTATCAGATGGTATGTTAATTCTACGACAGGTTGTCACACTGACTATGATAAAGTTAAAGCTGTCCTATCAGATGATGTGTTGTCACACTGACTATGATAAAGTTAAAGCTGTCCTATCAGATGGTGTGTTAATTCTACGACAGGTTGTTTCACTGACTATGATAAAGTTAAAGCTGTCCTATCAGATGATGTGTTGTCACAATGACTATGATAAAGTTAAAGCTGTCCTATCAGATGGTGTGTTAATTCTACGACAGGTTGTCACACTGACTATGATAAAGTTAAAGCTGACCTATCAGATGGTATGTTAATTCTACGACAGGTTGTCACACTGACTATGATAAAGTTAAAGCTGTCCTATCAGATGATGTGTTGTCACACTGACTATGATAAAGTTAAAGCTGTCCTATCAGATGGTGTGTTAATTCTACGACAGGTTGTTTCACTGACTATGATAAAGTTAAAGCTGTCCTATCAGATGATGTGTTGTCACACTGACTATGATAAAGTTAAAGCTGTCCTATCAGATGGTGTGTTGTCACACTGACTATGATAAAGTTAAAGCTGTCCTATCAGATGTTGTGTTAATTCTACGACAGGTTGTCACACTAACTATGATAAAGTTAAAGCTGTCCTATCAGATGATGTGTTGTCACAATGACTATGATAAAGTTAAAGCTGTCCTATCAGATGGTGTGTTAATTCTACGACAGGTTGTCACACTGACTATGATAAAGTTAAAGCTGTCCTATCAGATGGTGTGTTAATTCTACGACAGGTTGTCACACTGACTATGATAAAGTTAAAGCTGTCCTATCAGATGGTGTGTTGTCACACTGACTATGATAAAGTTAAAGCTGTCCTATCAGATGATGTGTTAATTCTACGACAGGTTGTCACACTGACTATGATAAAGTTAAAGCTGTCCTATCAGATGGTGTGTTAATTCTACGACAGGTTGTCACACTGACTATGATATAGTTAAAGCTGACCTATCAGATGATGTGTTGTCACACTGACTATGATAAAGTTAAAGCTGTCCTATCAGATGGTGTGTTAATTCTACGACAGGTTGTTTCACTGACTATGATAAAGTTAAAGCTGTCCTATCAGATGATGTGTTAATTCTACGACAGATTGTCACACTGACTATGATAAAGTTAAAGCTGTCCTATCAGATGGTATGTTAATTCTACGACAGGTTGTCACACTGACTATGATAAAGTTAAAGCTGTCCTATCAGATGATGAGTTAATTCTACGACAGGTTGTCACACTGACTATGATAAAGTTAAAGCTGTCCTATCAGATGGTTTGTTAATTCTACGACAGGTTGTCACACTGACTATGATAAAGTTAAAGCTGTCCTATCAGATGGTGTGTTGTCACACTGACTATGATAAAGTTAAAGCTGTCCTATCAGATGGTGTGTTAATTCTACGACAGGTTGTCACACTGACTATGATAAAGTTAAAGCTGACCTATCAGATGGTATGTTAATTCTACGACAGGTTGTCACACTGACTATGATAAAGTTAAAGCTGTCCTATCAGATGATGTGTTGTCACACTGACTATGATAAAGTTAAAGCTGTCCTATCAGATGGTGTGTTAATTCTACGACAGGTTGTTTCACTGACTATGATAAAGTTAAAGCTGTCCTATCAGATGATGTGTTGTCACAATGACTATGATAAAGTTAAAGCTGTCCTATCAGATGGTGTGTTAATTCTACGACAGGTTGTTTCACTGACTATGATAAAGTTAAAGCTGTCCTATCAGATGATGTGTTAATTCTACGACAGGTTGTCACACTGACTATGATAAAGTTAAAGCTGTCCTATCAGATGATGTGTTAATTCTACGACCGGTTGTCACACTGACTATGATAAAGTTAAAGCTGTCCTATCAGATGGTGTGTTAATTCTACGACAGGTTGTCACACTGACTATGATAAAGTTAAAGCTGACCTATCAGATGGTATGTTAATTCTACGACAGGTTGTCACACTGACTATGATAAAGTTAAAGCTGTCCTATCAGATGATGTGTTGTCACACTGACTATGATAAAGTTAAAGCTGTCCTATCAGATGGTGTGTTAATTCTACGACAGGTTGTTTCACTGACTATGATAAAGTTAAAGCTGTCCTATCAGATGATGTGTTAATTCTACGACAGGTTGTCACACTGACTATGATAAAGTTAAAGCTGTCCTATCAGATGGTATGTTAATTCTACGACAGGTTGTCACACTGACTATGATAAAGTTAAAGCTGTCCTATCAGATGATGAGTTAATTCTACGACAGGTTGTCACACTGACTATGATAAAGTTAAAGCTGTCCTATCAGATGGTTTGTTAATTCTACGACAGGTTGTCACACTGACTATGATAAAGTTAAAGCTGTCCTATCAGATGGTGTGTTGTCACACTGACTATGATAAAGTTAAAGCTGTCCTATCAGATGGTGTGTTAAT
Source organism: Bathymodiolus brooksi (assembly GCA_963680875.1). NCBI lineage: Eukaryota > Metazoa > Mollusca > Bivalvia > Mytilida > Modiolidae > Bathymodiolus > Bathymodiolus brooksi. Next base: position 124,297,826 of record OY804580.1, on the reverse strand, counting down.
TCTACGACAGGTTGTCACACTGACTATGATAAAGTTAAAGCTGACCTATCAGATGGTATGTTAATTCTACGACAGGTTGTCACACTGACTATGATAAAGTTAAAGCTGTCCTATCAGATGATGTGTTGTCACACTGACTATGATAAAGTTAAAGCTGTCCTATCAGATGGTGTGTTAATTCTACGACAGGTTGTTTCACTGACTATGATAAAGTTAAAGCTGTCCTATCAGATGATGTGTTGTCACAATGACTATGATAAAGTTAAAGCTGTCCTATCAGATGGTGTGTTAATTCTACGACAGGTTGTCACACTGACTATGATAAAGTTAAAGCTGACCTATCAGATGGTATGTTAATTCTACGACAGGTTGTCACACTGACTATGATAAAGTTAAAGCTGTCCTATCAGATGATGTGTTGTCACACTGACTATGATAAAGTTAAAGCTGTCCTATCAGATGGTGTGTTAATTCTACGACAGGTTGTTTCACTGACTATGATAAAGTTAAAGCTGTCCTATCAGATGATGTGTTGTCACAATGACTATGATAAAGTTAAAGCTGTCCTATCAGATGGTGTGTTGTCACACTGACTATGATAAAGTTAAAGCTGTCCTATCAGATGTTGTGTTAATTCTACGACAGGTTGTCACACTAACTATGATAAAGTTAAAGCTGTCCTATCAGATGATGTGTTGTCACAATGACTATGATAAAGTTAAAGCTGTCCTATCAGATGGTGTGTTAATTCTACGACAGGTTGTCACACTGACTATGATAAAGTTAAAGCTGTCCTATCAGATGGTGTGTTAATTCTACGACAGGTTGTCACACTGACTATGATAAAGTTAAAGCTGTCCTATCAGATGGTGTGTTGTCACACTGACTATGATAAAGTTAAAGCTGTCCTATCAGATGATGTGTTAATTCTACGACAGGTTGTCACACTGACTATGATAAAGTTAAAGCTGTCCTATCAGATGGTGTGTTAATTCTACGACAGGTTGTCACACTGACTATGATAAAGTTAAAGCTGACCTATCAGATGATGTGTTGTCACACTGACTATGATAAAGTTAAAGCTGTCCTATCAGATGGTGTGTTAATTCTACGACAGGTTGTCACACTGACTATGATAAAGTTAAAGCTGACCTATCAGATGGTATGTTAATTCTACGACAGGTTGTCACACTGACTATGATAAAGTTAAAGCTGTCCTATCAGATGATGTGTTGTCACACTGACTATGATAAAGTTAAAGCTGTCCTATCAGATGGTGTGTTAATTCTACGACAGGTTGTTTCACTGACTATGATAAAGTTAAAGCTGTCCTATCAGATGATGTGTTGTCACAATGACTATGATAAAGTTAAAGCTGTCCTATCAGATGGTGTGTTAATTCTACGACAGGTTGTCACACTGACTATGATAAAGTTAAAGCTGACCTATCAGATGGTATGTTAATTCTACGACAGGTTGTCACACTGACTATGATAAAGTTAAAGCTGTCCTATCAGATGATGTGTTGTCACACTGACTATGATAAAGTTAAAGCTGTCCTATCAGATGGTGTGTTAATTCTACGACAGGTTGTTTCACTGACTATGATAAAGTTAAAGCTGTCCTATCAGATGATGTGTTGTCACACTGACTATGATAAAGTTAAAGCTGTCCTATCAGATGGTGTGTTGTCACACTGACTATGATAAAGTTAAAGCTGTCCTATCAGATGTTGTGTTAATTCTACGACAGGTTGTCACACTAACTATGATAAAGTTAAAGCTGTCCTATCAGATGATGTGTTGTCACAATGACTATGATAAAGTTAAAGCTGTCCTATCAGATGGTGTGTTAATTCTACGACAGGTTGTCACACTGACTATGATAAAGTTAAAGCTGTCCTATCAGATGGTGTGTTAATTCTACGACAGGTTGTCACACTGACTATGATAAAGTTAAAGCTGTCCTATCAGATGGTGTGTTGTCACACTGACTATGATAAAGTTAAAGCTGTCCTATCAGATGATGTGTTAATTCTACGACAGGTTGTCAAACTGACTATGATAAAGTTAAAGCTGTCCTATCAGATGGTGTGTTAATTCTACGACAGGTTGTCACACTGACTATGATAAAGTTAAAGCTGACCTATCAGATGATGTGTTGTCACACTGACTATGATAAAGTTAAAGCTGTCCTATCAGATGGTGTGTTAATTCTACGACAGGTTGTTTCACTGACTATGATAAAGTTAAAGCTGTCCTATCAGATGATGTGTTAATTCTACGACAGGTTGTCACACTGACTATGATAAAGTTAAAGCTGTCCTATCAGATGGTATGTTAATTCTACGACAGGTTGTCACACTGACTATGATAAAGTTAAAGCTGTCCTATCAGATGATGAGTTAATTCTACGACAGGTTGTCACACTGACTATGATAAAGTTAAAGCTGTCCTATCAGATGGTTTGTTAATTCTACGACAGGTTGTCACACTGACTATGATAAAGTTAAAGCTGTCCTATCAGATGGTGTGTTGTCACACTGACTATGATAAAGTTAAAGCTGTCCTATCAGATGGTGTGTTAATTCTACGACAGGTTGTCACACTGACTATGATAAAGTTAAAGCTGACCTATCAGATGGTATGTTAATTCTACGACAGGTTGTCACACTGACTATGATAAAGTTAAAGCTGTCCTATCAGATGATGTGTTGTCACACTGACTATGATAAAGTTAAAGCTGTCCTATCAGATGGTGTGTTAATTCTACGACAGGTTGTTTCACTGACTATGATAAAGTTAAAGCTGTCCTATCAGATGATGTGTTGTCACAATGACTATGATAAAGTTAAAGCTGTCCTATCAGATGGTGTGTTAATTCTACGACAGGTTGTCACACTGACTATGATAAAGTTAAAGCTGACCTATCAGATGATGTGTTGTCACACTGACTATGATAAAGTTAAAGCTGTCCTATCAGATGGTGTGTTAATTCTACGACAGGTTGTCACACTGACTATGATAAAGTTAAAGCTGACCTATCAGATGGTATGTTAATTCTACGACAGGTTGTCACACTGACTATGATAAAGTTAAAGCTGTCCTATCAGATGATGTGTTGTCACACTGACTATGATAAAGTTAAAGCTGTCCTATCAGATGGTGTGTTAATTCTACGACAGGTTGTTTCACTGACTATGATAAAGTTAAAGCTGTCCTATCAGATGATGTGTTGTCACAATGACTATGATAAAGTTAAAGCTGTCCTATCAGATGGTGTGTTAATTCTACGACAGGTTGTCACACTGACTATGATAAAGTTAAAGCTGACCTATCAGATGGTATGTTAATTCTACGACAGGTTGTCACACTGACTATGATAAAGTTAAAGCTGTCCTATCAGATGATGTGTTGTCACACTGACTATGATAAAGTTAAAGCTGTCCTATCAGATGGTGTGTTAATTCTACGACAGGTTGTTTCACTGACTATGATAAAGTTAAAGCTGTCCTATCAGATGATGTGTTGTCACACTGACTATGATAAAGTTAAAGCTGTCCTATCAGATGGTGTGTTGTCACACTGACTATGATAAAGTTAAAGCTGTCCTATCAGATGTTGTGTTAATTCTACGACAGGTTGTCACACTGACTATGATAAAGTTAAAGCTGTCCTATCAGATGATGTGTTGTCACAATGACTATGATAAAGTTAAAGCTGTCCTATCAGATGGTGTGTTAATTCTACGACAGGTTGTCACACTGACTATGATAAAGTTAAAGCTGTCCTATCAGATGGTGTGTTAATTCTACGACAGGTTGTCACACTGACTATGATAAAGTTAAAGCTGTCCTATCAGATGGTGTGTTGTCACACTGACTATGATAAAGTTAAAGCTGTCCTATCAGATGATGTGTTAATTCTACGACAGGTTGTCACACTGACTATGATAAAGTTAAAGCTGTCCTATCAGATGGTGTGTTAATTCTACGACAGGTTGTCACACTGACTATGATAAAGTTAAAGCTGACCTATCAGATGGTATGTTAATTTTACGACAGGTTGTCACACTGACTATGATAAAGTTAAAGCTGTCCTATCAGATGATGTGTTGTCACACTGACTATGATAAAGTTAAAGCTGTCCTATCAGATGGTGTGTTAATTCTACGACAGGTTGTTTCACTGACTATGATAAAGTTAAAGCTGTCCTATCAGATGATGTGTTAATTCTACGACAGGTTGTCACACTGACTATGATAAAGTTAAAGCTGTCCTATCAGATGATGTGTTAATTCTACGACCGGTTGTCACACTGACTATGATAAAGTTAAAGCTGTCCTATCAGATGGTGTGTTAATTCTACGACAGGTTGTCACACTGACTATGATAAAGTTAAAGCTGTCCTATCAGGTGATGTGTTAATTCTACGACAGGTTGTCACACTGACTATGATAAAGTTAAAGCTGTCCTATCAGATGGTGTGTTGTCAAACTGACTATGATAAAGTTAAAGCTGTCCTATCAGATGGTGTGTTAATTCTACGACAGGTTGTCACACTGACTATGATAAAGTTAAAGCTGTCCTATCAGATGATGTGTTGTCACACTGACTATGATAAAGTTAAAGCTGTCCTATCAGATGGTGTGTTAATTCTACGACAGGTTGTTTCACTGACTATGATAAAGTTAAAGCTGTCCTATCAGATGATGTGTTAATTCTACGACAGGTTGTCACACTGACTATGATAAAGTTAAAGCTGTCCTATCAGATGATGTGTTAATTCTACGACCGGTTGTCACACTGACTATGATAAAGTTAAAGCTGTCCTATCAGATGGTGTGTTAATTCTACGACAGGTTGTCACACTGACTATGATAAAGTTAAAGCTATCCTATCAGGTGATGTGTTAATTCTACGACAGGTTGTCACACTGACTATGATAAAGTTAAAGCTGTCCTATCAGATGGTGTGTTGTCAAACTGACTATGATAAAGTTAAAGCTGTCCTATCAGATGGTTTGTTAATTCTACGACAGGTTGTCACGCTGACTATGATAAAGTTAAAGCTGTCCTATCAGATGGTGTGTTAATTCTACGACAGGTTGTCACGCTGACTATGATAAAGTTAAAGCTGTCCTATCAGATGGTGTGTTAATTCTACGACAGGTTGTCACACTGACTATGATAAAGTTAAAGCTGTCCTATCAGATGGTGAGTTGTCACACTGACTATGATAAAGTTAAAGCTGTCCTATCAGATGTTGTGTTAATTCTACGACAGGTTGTCACACTGACTATGATAAAGTTAAAGCTGTCCTATCAGATGATGTGTTGTCACAATGACTATGATAAAGTTAAAGCTGTCCTATCAGATGGTGTGTTAATTCTACGACAGGTTGTTTTACTGACTATGATAAAGTTAAAGCTGTCCTATCAGATGGTGTGTTGTCACACTGACTATGATAAAGTTAAAGCTGTCCTATCAGATGGTGTGTTAATTCTACGACAGGTTGTCACACTGACTATGATAAAGTTAAAGCTGACCTATCAGATGGTATGTTAATTCTACGACAGGTTGTCACACTGACTATGATAAAGTTAAAGCTGTCCTATCAGATGATGTGTTGTCACACTGACTATGATAAAGTTAAAGCTGTCCTATCAGATGGTGTGTTAATTCTACGACAGGTTGTTTCACTGACTATGATAAAGTTAAAGCTGTCCTATCAGATGATGTGTTGTCACACTGACTATGATAAAGTTAAATCTGTCCTATCAGATGGTGTGTTAATTCTACGACAGGTTGTTTCACTGAATATGATAAAGTTAAAGCTGTCCTATCAGATGGTGTGTTAATTCTACGACAGGTTGTCACACTGACTATGATAAAGTTAAAGCTGTCCTATCAGATGGTGTGTTGTCACACTGACTATGATAAAGTTAAAGCTGTCCTATCAGATGGTGTGTTAATTCTACGACAGGTTGTCACACTGACTATGATAAAGTTAAAGCTGACCTATCAGATGGTATGTTAATTCTACGACAGGTTGTCACACTGACTATGATAAAGTTAAAGCTGTCCTATCAGATGATGTGTTGTCACACTGACTATGATAAAGTTAAAGCTGTCCTATCAGATGGTGTGTTAATTCTACGACAGGTTGTTTCACTGACTATGATAAAGTTAAAGCTGTCCTATCAGATGATGTGTTGTCACACTGACTATGATAAAGTTAAAGCTGTCCTATCAGATGGTGTGTTAATTCTACGACAGGTTGTTTCACTGACTATGATAAAGTTAAAGCTGTCCTATCAGATGGTGTGTTAATTCTACGACAGGTTGTCACACTGACTATGATAAAGTTAAAGCTGTCCTATCAGATGGTGTGTTGTCACACTGACTATGATAAAGTTAAAGCTGTCCTATCAGATGGTGTGTTAATTCTACGACAGGTTGTCACACTGACTATGATAAAGTTAAAGCTGACCTATCAGATGGTATGTTAATTCTACGACAGGTTGTCACACTGACTATGATAAAGTTAAAGCTGTCCTATCAGATGATGTGTTGTCACACTGACTATGATAAAGTTAAAGCTGTCCTATCAGATGGTGTGTTAATTCTACGACAGGTTGTTTCACTGACTATGATAAAGTTAAAGCTGTCCTATCAGATGATGTGTTAATTCTACGACAGGTTGTCACACTGACTATGATAAAGTTAAAGCTGTCCTATCAGATGATGTGTTAATTCTACGACCGGTTGTCAAACTGACTATGATAAAGTTAAAGCTGTCCTATCAGATGGTGTGTTAATTCTACGACAGGTTGTCACACTGACTATGATAAAGTTAAAGCTGTCCTATCAGATGATATGTTAATTCTACGACAGGTTGTCACACTGACTATGATAAAGTTAAAGCTGTCCTATCAGATGGTGTGTTAATTCTACGACAGGTTGTTTCACTGACTATGATAAAGTTAAAGCTGTCCTATCAGGTGATGTGTTAATTCTACGACAGGTTGTCACACTGACTATGATAAAGTTAAAGCTGTCCTATCAGATGGTGTGTTGTCACACTGACTATGATAAAGTTAAAGCTGTCCTATCAGATGGTTTGTTAATTCTACGACAGGTTGTCACGCTGACTATGATAAAGTTAAAGCTGTCCTATCAGATGGTGTGTTAATTCTACGACAGGTTGTCACGCTGACTATGATAAAGTTAAAGCTGTCCTATCAGATGGTGTGTTAATTCTACGACAGGTTGTCACACTGACTATGATAAAGTTAAAGCTGTCCTATCAGATGGTGTGTTGTCACACTGACTATGATAAAGTTAAAGCTGTCCTATCAGATGTTGTGTTAATTCTACGACAGGTTGTCACACTGACTATGATAAAGTTAAAGCTGTCCTATCAGATGATGTGTTGTCACAATGACTATGATAAAGTTAAAGCTGTCCTATCAGATGGTGTGTTAATTCTACGACAGGTTGTTTCACTGACTATGATAAAGTTAAAGCTGTCCTATCAGATGGTGTGTTAATTCTACGACAGGTTGTCACACTGACTATGATAAAGTTAAAGCTGTCCTATCAGATGGTGTGTTGTCACACTGACTATGATAAAGTTAAAGCTGTCCTATCAGATGGTGTGTTAATTCTACGACAGGTTGTCACACTGACTATGATAAAGTTAAAGCTGACCTATCAGATGGTATGTTAATTCTACGACAGGTTGTCACACTGACTATGATAAAGTTAAAGCTGTCCTATCAGATGATGTGTTGTCACACTGACTATGATAAAGTTAAAGCTGTCCTATCAGATGGTGTGTTAATTCTACGACAGGTTGTTTCACTGACTATGATAAAGTTAAAGCTGTCCTATCAGATGATGTGTTGTCACACTGACTATGATAAAGTTAAAGCTGTCCTATCAGATGGTGTGTTAATTCTACGACAGGTTGTTTCACTGACTATGATAAAGTTAAAGCTGTCCTATCAGATGGTGTGTTAATTCTACGACAGGTTGTCACACTGACTATGATAAAGTTAAAGCTGTCCTATCAGATGGTGTGTTGTCACACTGACTATGATAAAGTTAAAGCTGTCCTATCAGATGGTGTGTTAATTCTACGACAGGTTGTCACACTGACTATGATAAAGTTAAAGCTGACCTATCAGATGGTATGTTAATTCTACGACAGGTTGTCACACTGACTATGATAAAGTTAAAGCTGTCCTATCAGATGGTGTGTTAATTCTACGACAGGTTGTTTCACTGACTATGATAAAGTTAAAGCTGTCCTATCAGATGATGTGTTGTCACACTGACTATGATAAAGTCAAAGCTGTCCTATCAGATGGTGTGTTAATTCTACGACAGGTTGTTTCACTGACTATGATAAAGTTAAAGCTGTCCTATCAGATGGTGTGTTAATTCTACGACAGGTTGTCACACTGACTATGATAAAGTTAAAGCTGTCCTATCAGATGGTGTGTTGTCACACTGACTATGATAAAGTTAAAGCTGTCCTATCAGATGGTGTGTTAATTCTACGACAGGTTGTCACACTGACTATGATAAAGTTAAAGCTGACCTATCAGATGGTATGTTAATTCTACGACAGGTTGTCACACTGACTATGATAAAGTTAAAGCTGTCCTATCAGATGATGTGTTGTCACACTGACTATGATAAAGTTAAAGCTGTCCTATCAGATGGTGTGTTAATTCTACGACAGGTTGTTTCACTGACTATGATAAAGTTAAAGCTGTCCTATCAGATGATGTGTTGTCACACTGACTATGATAAAGTTAAAGCTGTCCTATCAGATGGTGTGTTAATTCTACGACAGGTTGTTTCACTGACTATGATAAAGTTAAAGCTGTCCTATCAGATGATGTGTTAATTCTACGACAGGTTGTCACACTGACTATGATAAAGTTAAAGCTGTCCTATCAGATGGTATGTTAATTCTACGACAGGTTGTTTCACTGACTATGATAAAGTTAAAGCTGTCCTATCAGATGATGTGTTAATTCTACGACAGGTTGTCACACTGACTATGATAAAGTTAAAGCTGTCCTATCAGATGGTGTGTTAATTCTACGACAGGTTGTTTCACTGACTATGATAAAGTTAAAGCTGTCCTATCAGATGATGTGTTGTCACACTGACTATGATAAAGTTAAAGCTGTCCTATCAGATGATGTGTTAATTCTACGACAGGTTGTCACACTGACTATGATAAAGTTAAAGCTGTCCTATCAGATGGTGTGTTAATTCTACGACAGGTTGTTTCACTGACTATGATAAAGTTAAAGCTGTCCTATCAGATGATGTGTTGTCACACTGACTATGATAAAGTTAAAGCTGTCCTATCAGATGGTGTGTTAATCCTACGACAGGTTGTTTCACTGACTATGATAAAGTTAAAGCTGTCCTATCAGATGGTGTGTTAATTCTACGACAGGTTGTCACACTGACTATGATAAAGTTAAAGCTGTCCTATCAGATGGTGTGTTGTCACACTGACTATGATAAAGTTAAAGCTGTCCTATCAGATGATGTGTTGTCACGCTGACTATGATAAAGTTAAAGCTGTCCTATCAGATGGTGTGTTAATTCTACGACAGGTTGTCACACTGACTATGATAAAGTTAAAGCTGTCCTATCAGATGGTGTGTTGTCACACTGACTATGATAAAGTTAAAGCTGTCCTATCAGATGTTGTGTTAATTCTACGACAGGTTGTCACACTGACTATGATAAAGTTAAAGCTGTCCTATCAGATGATGTGTTGTCACAATGACTATGATAAAGTTAAAGCTGTCCTATCAGATGGTGTGTTAATTCTACGACAGGTTGTCACACTGACTATGATAAAGTTAAAGCTGTCCTATCAGATGGTGTGTTAATTCTACGACAGGTTGTCACACTGACTATGATAAAGTTAAAGCTGACCTATCAGATGGTATGTTAATTCTACGACAGGTTGTCACACTGACTATGATAAAGTTAAAGCTGTCCTATCAGATGATGTGTTGTCACACTGACTATGATAAAGTTAAAGCTGTCCTATCAGATGGTATGTTAATTCTACGACAGGTTGTCACACTGACTATGATAAAGTTAAAGCTGTCCTATCAGATGATGAGTTAATTCTACGACAGGTTGTCACACTGACTATGATAAAGTTAAAGCTGTCCTATCAGATGGTTTGTTAATTCTACGACAGGTTGTCACACTGACTATGATAAAGTTAAAGCTGTCCTATCAGATGGTGTGTTGTCACACTGACTATGATAAAGTTAAAGCTGTCCTATCAGATGGTGTGTTAATTCTACGACAGGTTGTCACACTGACTATGATAAAGTTAAAGCTGACCTATCAGATGGTATGTTAATTCTACGACAGGTTGTCACACTGACTATGATAAAGTTAAAGCTGTCCTATCAGATGATGTGTTGTCACACTGACTATGATAAAGTTAAAGTTGTCCTATCAGATGGTGTGTTAATTCTACGACAGGTTGTTTCACTGACTATGATAAAGTTAAAGCTGTCCTATCAGATGATGTGTTAATTCTACGACAGGTTGTCACACTGACTATGATAAAGTTAAAGCTGTCCTATCAGATGATGTGTTAATTCTACGACCGGTTGTCACACTGACTATGATAAAGTTAAAGCTGTCCTATCAGATGGTGTGTTAATTCTACGACAGGTTGTCACACTGACTATGATAAAGTTAAAGCTGTCCTATCAGGTGATGTGTTAATTCTACGACAGGTTGTCACACTGACTATGATAAAGTTAAAGCTGTCCTATCAGATGGTGTGTTGTCAAACTGACTATGATAAAGTTAAAGCTGTCCTATCAGATGGTTTGTTAATTCTACGACAGGTTGTCACGCTGACTATGATAAAGTTAAAGCTGTCCTATCAGATGGTGTGTTAATTCTACGACAGGTTGTCACGCTGACTATGATAAAGTTAAAGCTGTCCTATCAGATGGTGTGTTAATTCTACGACAGGTTGTCACACTGACTATGATAAAGTTAAAGCTGTCCTATCAGATGGTGTGTTGTCACACTGACTATGATAAAGTTAAAGCTGTCCTATCAGATGTTGTGTTAATTCTACGACAGGTTGTCACACTGACTATGATAAAGTTAAAGCTGTCCTATCAGATGATGTGTTGTCACAATGACTATGATAAAGTTAAAGCTGTCCTATCAGATGGTGTGTTAATTCTACGACAGGTTGTTTCACTGACTATGATAAAGTTAAAGCTGTCCTATCAGATGGTGCGTTAATTCTACGACAGGTTGTCACACTGACTATGATAAAGTTAAAGCTGTCCTATCAGATGGTGTGTTGTCACACTGACTATGATAAAGTTAAAGCTGTCCTATCAGATGGTGTGTTAATTCTACGACAGGTTGTCACACTGACTATGATAAAGTTAAAGCTGACCTATCAGATGGTATGTTAATTCTACGACAGGTTGTCACACTGACTATGATAAAGTTAAAGCTGTCCTATCAGATGATGTGTTGTCACACTGACTATGATAAAGTTAAAGCTGTCCTATCAGATGGTGTGTTAATTCTACGACAGGTTGTTTCACTGACTATGATAAAGTTAAAGCTGTCCTATCAGATGATGTGTTGTCACACTGACTATGATAAAGTTAAATCTGTCCTATCAGATGGTGTGTTAATTCTACGACAGGTTGTTTCACTGACTATGATAAAGTTAAAGCTGTCCTATCAGATGGTGTGTTAATTCTACGACAGGTTGTAACACTGACTATGATAAAGTTAAAGCTGTCCTATCAGATGGTGTGTTGTCACACTGACTATGATAAAGTTAAAGCTGTCCTATCAGATGGTGTGTTAATTCTACGACAGGTTGTCACACTGACTATGATAAAGTTAAAGCTGACCTATCAGATGGTATGTTAATTCTACGACAGGTTGTCACACTGACTATGATAAAGTTAAAGCTGTCCTATCAGATGATGTGTTGTCACACTGACTATGATAAAGTTAAAGCTGTCCTATCAGATGGTGTGTTAATTCTACGACAGGTTGTCACACTGACTATGATAAAGTTAAAGCTGTCCTATCAGATGGTGTGTTGTCACACTGACTATGATAAAGTTAAAGCTGTCCTATCAGATGGTATGTTAATTCTACGACAGGTTGTCACACTGACTATGATAAAGTTAAAGCTGTCCTATCAGATGATGAGTTAATTCTACGACAGGTTGTCACACTGACTATGATAAAGTTAAAGCTGTCCTATCAGATGGTTTGTTAATTCTACGACAGGTTGTCACACTGACTATGATAAAGTTAAAGCTGTCCTATCAGATGGTGTGTTGTCACACTGACTATGATAAAGTTAAAGCTGTCCTATCAGATGGTGTGTTAATTCTACGACAGGTTGTCACACTGACTATGATAAAGTTAAAGCTGACCTATCAGATGGTATGTTAATTCTACGACAGGTTGTCACACTGACTATGATAAAGTTAAAGCTGTCCTATCAGATGATGTGTTGTCACACTGACTATGATAAAGTTAAAGCTGTCCTATCAGATGGTGTGTTAATTCTACGACAGGTTGTTTCACTGACTATGATAAAGTTAAAGCTGTCCTATCAGATGATGTGTTAATTCTACGACAGGTTGTCACACTGACTATGATAAAGTTAAAGCTGTCCTATCAGATGATGTGTTAATTCTACGACCGGTTGTCACACTGACTATGATAAAGTTAAAGCTGTCCTATCAGATGGTGTGTTAATTCTACGACAGGTTGTCACACTGACTATGATAAAGTTAAAGCTGTCCTATCAGGTGATGTGTTAATTCTACGACAGGTTGTCACACTGACTATGATAAAGTTAAAGCTGTCCTATCAGATGGTGTGTTGTCAAACTGACTATGATAAAGTTAAAGCTGTCCTATCAGATGGTTTGTTAATTCTACGACAGGTTGTCACGCTGACTATGATAAAGTTAAAGCTGTCCTATCAGATGGTGTGTTAATTCAACGACAGGTTGTCACGCTGACTATGATAAAGTTAAAGCTGTCCTATCAGATGGTGTGTTAATTCTACGACAGGTTGTCACACTGACTATGATAAAGTTAAAGCTGTCCTATCAGATGGTGTGTTGTCACACTGACTATGATAAAGTTAAAGCTGTCCTATCAGATGTTGTGTTAATTCTACGACAGGTTGTCACACTGACTATGATAAAGTTAAAGCTGTCCTATCAGATGATGTGTTGTCACAATGACTATGATAAAGTTAAAGCTGTCCTATCAGATGGTGTGTTAATTCTACTTCTACGACAGGTTGTTTCACTGACTATGATAAAGTTAAAGCTGTCCTATCAGATGATGTGTTGTCACACTGACTATGATAAAGTTAAAGCTGTCCTATCAGATGGTGTGTTAATTCTACGACAGGTTGTTTCACTGACTATGATAAAGTTAAAGCTGTCCTATCAGATGGTGTGTTAATTCTACGACAGGTTGTCACACTGACTATGATAAAGTTAAAGCTGTCCTATCAGATGGTGTGTTGTCACACTGACTATGATAAAGTTAAAGCTGTCCTATCAGATGGTGTGTTAATTCTACGACAGGTTGTCACACTGACTATGATAAAGTTAAAGCTGACCTATCAGATGGTATGTTAATTCTACGACAGGTTGTCACACTGACTATGATAAAGTTAAAGCTGTCCTATCAGATGATGTGTTGTCACACTGACTATGATAAAGTTAAAGCTGTCCTATCAGATGGTGTGTTAATTCTACGACAGGTTGTTTCACTGACTATGATAAAGTTAAAGCTGTCCTATCAGATGATGTGTTGTCACACTGACTATGCTAAAGTCAAAGCTGTCCTATCAGATGGTGTGTTAATTCTACGACAGGTTGTTTCACTGACTATGATAAAGTTAAAGCTGTCCTATCAGATGGTGTGTTAATTCTACGACAGGTTGTCACACTGACTATGATAAAGTTAAAGCTGTCCTATCAGATGGTGTGTTGTCACACTGACTATGATAAAGTTAAAGCTGTCCTATCAGATGGTGTGTTAATTCTACGACAGGTTGTCACACTGACTATGATAAAGTTAAAGCTGACCTATCAGATGGTATGTTAATTCTACGACAGGTTGTCACACTGACTATGATAAAGTTAAAGCTGTCCTATCAGATGATGTGTTGTCACACTGACTATGATAAAGTTAAAGCTGTCCTATCAGATGGTGTGTTAATTCTACGACAGGTTATTTCACTGACTATGATAAAGTTAAAGCTGTCCTATCAGATGATGTGTTGTCACACTGACTATGATAAAGTTAAAGCTGTCCTATCAGATGGTGTGTTAATTCTACGACAGGTTGTTTCACTGACTATGATAAAGTTAAAGCTGTCCTATCAGATGGTGTGTTAATTCTACGACAGGTTGTCACACTGACTATGATAAAGTTAAAGCTGTCCTATCAGATGGTATGTTAATTCTACGACAGGTTGTTTCACTGACTATGATAAAGTTAAAGCTGTCCTATCAGATGATGTGTTAATTCTACGACAGGTTGTCACACTGACTATGATAAAGTTAAAGCTGTCCTATCAGATGGTGTGTTAATTCTACGACAGGTTGTTTCACTGACTATGATAAAGTTAAAGCTGTCCTATCAGATGATGTGTTGTCACACTGACTATGATAAAGTTAAAGCTGTCCTATCAGATGATGTGTTAATTCTACGACAGGTTGTCACACTGACTATGATAAAGTTAAAGCTGTCCTATCAGATGGTGTGTTAATTCTACGACAGGTTGTTTCACTGACTATGATAAAGTTAAAGCTGTCCTATCAGATGATGTGTTGTCACACTGACTATGATAAAGTTAAAGCTGTCCTATCAGATGGTGTGTTAATCCTACGACAGGTTGTTTCACTGACTATGATAAAGTTAAAGCTGTCCTATCAGATGGTGTGTTAATTCTACGACAGGTTGTCACACTGACTATGATAAAGTTAAAGCTGTCCTATCAGATGGTGTGTTGTCACACTGACTATGATAAAGTTAAAGCTGTCCTATCAGATGATGTGTTGTCACGCTGACTATGATAAAGTTAAAGCTGTCCTATCAGATGGTGTGTTAATTCTACGACAGGTTGTCACACTGACTATGATAAAGTTAAAGCTGTCCTATCAGATGGTGTGTTGTCACACTGACTATGATAAAGTTAAAGCTGTCCTATCAGATGTTGTGTTAATTCTACGACAGGTTGTCACACTGACTATGATAAAGTTAAAGCTGTCCTATCAGATGATGTGTTGTCACAATGACTATGATAAAGTTAAAGCTGTCCTATCAGATGGTGTGTTAATTCTACGACAGGTTGTCACACTGACTATGATAAAGTTAAAGCTGTCCTATCAGATGGTGTGTTAATTCTACGACAGGTTGTCACACTGACTATGATAAAGTTAAAGCTGACCTATCAGATGGTATGTTAATTCTACGACAGGTTGTCACACTGACTATGATAAAGTTAAAGCTGTCCTATCAGATGATGTGTTGTCACACTGACTATGATAAAGTTAAAGCTGTCCTATCAGATGGTATGTTAATTCTACGACAGGTTGTCACACTGACTATGATAAAGTTAAAGCTGTCCTATCAGATGATGAGTTAATTCTACGACAGGTTGTCACACTGACTATGATAAAGTTAAAGCTGTCCTATCAGATGGTTTGTTAATTCTACGACAGGTTGTCACACTGACTATGATAAAGTTAAAGCTGTCCTATCAGATGGTGTGTTGTCACACTGACTATGATAAAGTTAAAGCTGTCCTATCAGATGGTGTGTTAATTCTACGACAGGTTGTCACACTGACTATGATAAAGTTAAAGCTGACCTATCAGATGGTATGTTAATTCTACGACAGGTTGTCACACTGACTATGATAAAGTTAAAGCTGTCCTATCAGATGATGTGTTGTCACACTGACTATGATAAAGTTAAAGCTGTCCTATCAGATGATGAGTTAATTCTACGACAGGTTGTCACACTGACTATGATAAAGTTAAAGCTGTCCTATCAGATGGTTTGTTAATTCTACGACAGGTTGTCACACTGACTATGATAAAGTTAAAGCTGTCCTATCAGATGGTGTGTTGTCACACTGACTATGATAAAGTTAAAGCTGTCCTATCAGATGTTGTGTTAATTCTACGACAGGTTGTCACACTGACTATGATAAAGTTAAAGCTGTCCTATCAGATGATGTGTTGTCACAATGACTATGATAAAGTTAAAGCTGTCCTATCAGATGGTGTGTTAATTCTACGACAGGTTGTTTCACTGACTATGATAAAGTTAAAGCTGTCCTATCAGATGATGTGTTGTCACACTGACTATGATAAAGTTAAAGCTGTCCTATCAGATGGTGTGTTAATTCTACGACAGGTTGTTTCACTGACTATGATAAAGTTAAAGCTGTCCTATCAGATGGTGTGTTAATTCTACGACAGGTTGTCACACTGACTATGATAAAGTTAAAGCTGTCCTATCAGATGGTGTGTTGTCACACTGACTATGATAAAGTTAAAGCTGTCCTATCAGATGTTGTGTTAATTCTACGACAGGTTGTCACACTGACTATGATAAAGTTAAAGCTGTCCTATCAGATGATGTGTTGTCACAATGACTATGATAAAGTTAAAGCTGTCCTATCAGATGATGTGTTGTCACACTGACTATGATAAAGTTAAAGCTGTCCTATCAGATGGTGTGTTAATTCTACGACAGGTTGTTTCACTGACTATGATAAAGTTAAAGCTGTCCTATCAGATGATGTGTTGTCACACTGACTATGATAAAGTCAAAGCTGTCCTATCAGATGGTGTGTTAATTCTACGACAGGTTGTTTCACTGACTATGATAAAGTTAAAGCTGTCCTATCAGATGGTGTGTTAATTCTACGACAGGTTGTCACACTGACTATGATAAAGTTAAAGCTGACCTATCAGATGGTATGTTAATTCTACGACAGGTTGTCACACTGACTATGATAAAGTTAAAGCTGTCCTATCAGATGATGTGTTGTCACACTGACTATGATAAAGTTAAAGCTGTCCTATCAGATGGTGTGTTAATTCTACGACAGGTTGTTTCACTGACTATGATAAAGTTAAAGCTGTCCTATCAGATGATGTGTTGTCACACTGACTATGATAAAGTTAAAGCTGTCCTATCAGATGGTGTGTTAATTCTACGACAGGTTGTTTCACTGACTATGATAAAGTTAAAGCTGTCCTATCAGATGATGTGTTAATTCTACGACAGGTTGTCACACTGACTATGATAAAGTTAAAGCTGTCCTATCAGATGGTATGTTAATTCTACGACAGGTTGTTTCACTGACTATGATAAAGTTAAAGCTGTCCTATCAGATGATGTGTTAATTCTACGACAGGTTGTCACACTGACTATGATAAAGTTAAAGCTGTCCTATCAGATGGTGTGTTAATTCTACGACAGGTTGTTTCACTGACTATGATAAAGTTAAAGCTGTCCTATCAGATGATGTGTTGTCACACTGACTATGATAAAGTTAAAGCTGTCCTATCAGATGATGTGTTAATTCTACGACAGGTTGTCACACTGACTATGATAAAGTTAAAGCTGTCCTATCAGATGGTGTGTTAATTCTACGACAGGTTGTTTCACTGACTATGATAAAGTTAAAGCTGTCCTATCAGATGATGTGTTGTCACACTGACTATGATAAAGTTAAAGCTGTCCTATCAGATGGTGTGTTAATCCTACGACAGGTTGTTTCACTGACTATGATAAAGTTAAAGCTGTCCTATCAGATGGTGTGTTAATTCTACGACAGGTTGTCACACTGACTATGATAAAGTTAAAGCTGTCCTATCAGATGGTGTGTTGTCACACTGACTATGATAAAGTTAAAGCTGTCCTATCAGATGATGTGTTGTCACGCTGACTATGATAAAGTTAAAGCTGTCCTATCAGATGGTGTGTTAATTCTACGACAGGTTGTCACACTGACTATGATAAAGTTAAAGCTGTCCTATCAGATGGTGTGTTGTCACACTGACTATGATAAAGTTAAAGCTGTCCTATCAGATGTTGTGTTAATTCTACGACAGGTTGTCACACTGACTATGATAAAGTTAAAGCTGTCCTATCAGATGATGTGTTGTCACAATGACTATGATAAAGTTAAAGCTGTCCTATCAGATGGTGTGTTAATTCTACGACAGGTTGTCACACTGACTATGATAAAGTTAAAGCTGTCCTATCAGATGGTGTGTTAATTCTACGACAGGTTGTCACACTGACTATGATAAAGTTAAAGCTGACCTATCAGATGGTATGTTAATTCTACGACAGGTTGTCACACTGACTATGATAAAGTTAAAGCTGTCCTATCAGATGATGTGTTGTCACACTGACTATGATAAAGTTAAAGCTGTCCTATCAGATGGTATGTTAATTCTACGACAGGTTGTCACACTGACTATGATAAAGTTAAAGCTGTCCTATCAGATGATGAGTTAATTCTACGACAGGTTGTCACACTGACTATGATAAAGTTAAAGCTGTCCTATCAGATGGTTTGTTAATTCTACGACAGGTTGTCACACTGACTATGATAAAGTTAAAGCTGTCCTATCAGATGGTGTGTTGTCACACTGACTATGATAAAGTTAAAGCTGTCCTATCAGATGGTGTGTTAATTCTACGACAGGTTGTCACACTGACTATGATAAAGTTAAAGCTGACCTATCAGATGGTATGTTAATTCTACGACAGGTTGTCACACTGACTATGATAAAGTTAAAGCTGTCCTATCAGATGATGTGTTGTCACACTGACTATGATAAAGTTAAAGCTGTCCTATCAGATGGTGTGTTAATTCTACGACAGGTTGTTTCACTGACTATGATAAAGTTAAAGCTGTCCTATCAGATGATGTGTTAATTCTACGACAGGTTGTCACACTGACTATGATAAAGTTAAAGCTGTCCTATCAGATGATGTGTTAATTCTACGACCGGTTGTCACACTGACTATGATAAAGTTAAAGCTGTCCTATCAGATGGTGTGTTAATTCTACGACAGGTTGTCACACTGACTATGATAAAGTTAAAGCTGTCCTATCAGGTGATGTGTTAATTCTACGACAGGTTGTCACACTGACTATGATAAAGTTAAAGCTGTCCTATCAGATGGTGTGTTGTCAAACTGACTATGATAAAGTTAAAGCTGTCCTATCAGATGGTTTGTTAATTCTACGACAGGTTTTCACGCTGACTATGATAAAGTTAAAGCTGTCCTATCAGATGGTGTGTTAATTCTACGACAGGTTGTCACGCTGACTATGATAAAGTTAAAGCTGTCCTATCAGATGGTGTGTTAATTCTACGACAGGTTGTCACACTGACTATGATAAAGTTAAAGCTGTCCTATCAGATGGTGTGTTGTCACACTGACTATGATAAAGTTAAAGCTGTCCTATCAGATGTTGTGTTAATTCTACGACAGGTTGTCACACTGACTATGATAAAGTTAAAGCTGTCCTATCAGATGATGTGTTGTCACAATGACTATGATAAAGTTAAAGCTGTCCTATCAGATGGTGTGTTAATTCTACGACAGGTTGTTTCACTGACTATGATAAAGTTAAAGCTGTCCTATCAGATGGTGTGTTAATTCTACGACAGGTTGTCACACTGACTATGATAAAGTTAAAGCTGTCCTATCAGATGGTGTGTTGTCACACTGACTATGATAAAGTTAAAGCTGTCCTATCAGATGGTGTGTTAATTCTACGACAGGTTGTCACACTGACTATGATAAAGTTAAAGCTGACCTATCAGATGGTATGTTAATTCTACGACAGGTTGTCACACTGACTATGATAAAGTTAAAGCTGTCCTATCAGATGATGTGTTAATTCTACGACAGGTTGTCACACTGACTATGATAAAGTTAAAGCTGTCCTATCAGATGGTGTGTTAATTCTACGACAGGTTGTCACACTGACTATGATAAAGTTAAAGCTGTCCTATCAGATGATATGTTAATTCTACGACAGGTTGTCACACTGACTATGATAAAGTTAAAGCTGTCCTATCAGATGGTGTGTTAATTCTACGACAGGTTGTTTCACTGACTATGATAAAGTTAAAGCTGTCCTATCAGGTGATGTGTTAATTCTACGACAGGTTGTCACACTGACTATGATAAAGTTAAAGCTGTCCTATCAGATGGTGTGTTGTCACACTGACTATGATAAAGTTAAAGCTGTCCTATCAGATGGTTTGTTAATTCTACGACAGGTTGTCACGCTGACTATGATAAAGTTAAAGCTGTCCTATCAGATGGTGTGTTAATTCTACGACAGGTTGTCACGCTGACTATGATAAAGTTAAAGCTGTCCTATCAGATGGTGTGTTAATTCTACGACAGGTTGTCACACTGACTATGATAAAGTTAAAGCTGTCCTATCAGATGGTGTGTTGTCACACTGACTATGATAAAGTTAAAGCTGTCCTATCAGATGTTGTGTTAATTCTACGACAGGTTGTCACACTGACTATGATAAAGTTAAAGCTGTCCTATCAGATGATGTGTTGTCACAATGACTATGATAAAGTTAAAGCTGTCCTATCAGATGGTGTGTTAATTCTACGACAGGTTGTTTCACTGACTATGATAAAGTTAAAGCTGTCCTATCAGATGGTGTGTTAATTCTACGACAGGTTGTCACACTGACTATGATAAAGTTAAAGCTGTCCTATCAGATGGTGTGTTGTCACACTGACTATGATAAAGTTAAAGCTGTCCTATCAGATGGTGTGTTAATTCTACGACAGGTTGTCACACTGACTATGATAAAGTTAAAGCTGACCTATCAGATGGTATGTTAATTCTACGACACGTTGTCACACTGACTATGATAAAGTTAAAGCTGTCCTATCAGATGATGTGTTGTCACACTGACTATGATAAAGTTAAAGCTGTCCTATCAGATGGTGTGTTAATTCTACGACAGGTTGTTTCACTGACTATGATAAAGTTAAAGCTGTCCTATCAGATGATGTGTTGTCACACTGACTATGATAAAGTTAAAGCTGTCCTATCAGATGGTGTGTTAATTCTACGACAGGTTGTTTCACTGACTATGATAAAGTTAAAGCTGTCCTATCAGATGGTGTGTTAATTCTACGACAGGTTGTCACACTGACTATGATAAAGTTAAAGCTGTCCTATCAGATGGTGTGTTGTCACACTGACTATGATAAAGTTAAAGCTGTCCTATCAGATGGTATGTTAATTCTACGACAGGTTGTCACACTGACTATGATAAAGTTAAAGCTGACCTATCAGATGGTATGTTAATTCTACGACAGGTTGTCACACTGACTATGATAAAGTTAAAGCTGTCCTATCAGATGATGTGTTGTCACACTGACTATGATAAAGTTAAAGCTGTCCTATCAGATGGTGTGTTAATTCTACGACAGGTTGTTTCACTGACTTTGATAAAGTTAAAGCTGTCCTATCAGATGATGTGTTGTCACACTGACTATGATAAAGTCAAAGCTGTCCTATCAGATGGTGTGTTAATTCTACGACAGGTTGTTTCACTGACTATGATAAAGTTAAAGCTGTCCTATCAGATGGTGTGTTAATTCTACGACAGGTTGTCACACTGACTATGATAAAGTTAAAGCTGACCTATCAGATGGTATGTTAATTCTACGACAGGTTGTCACACTGACTATGATAAAGTTAAAGCTGTCCTATCAGATGATGTATTGTCACACTGACTATGATAAAGTTAAAGCTGTCCTATCAGATGGTGTGTTAATTCTACGACAGGTTTTTTCACTGACTATGATAAAGTTAAAGCTGTCCTATCAGATGATGTGTTGTCACACTGACTATGATAAAGTTAAAGCTGTCCTATCAGATGGTGTGTTAATTCTACGACAGGTTGTTTCACTGACTATGATAAAGTTAAAGCTGTCCTATCAGATGATGTGTTAATTCTACGACAGGTTGTCACACTGACTATGATAAAGTTAAAGCTGTCCTATCAGATGGTATGTTAATTCTACGACAGGTTGTTTCACTGACTATGATAAAGTTAAAGCTGTCCTATCAGATGATGTGTTAATTCTACGACAGGTTGTCACACTGACTATGATAAAGTTAAAGCTGTCCTATCAGATGGTGTGTTAATTCTACGACAGGTTGTTTCACTGACTATGATAAAGTTAAAGCTGTCCTATCAGATGGTGTGTTAATTCTACGACAGGTTGTCACACTGACTATGATAAAGTTAAAGCTGTCCTATCAGATGGTGTGTTGTCACACTGACTATGATAAAGTTAAAGCTGTCCTATCAGATGGTGTGTTAATTCTACGACAGGTTGTCACACTGACTATGATAAAGTTAAAGCTGACCTATCAGATGGTATGTTAATTCTACGACAGGTTGTCACACTGACTATGATAAAGTTAAAGCTGTCCTATCAGATGATGTGTTGTCACACTGACTATGATAAAGTTAAAGCTGTCCTATCAGATGGTGTGTTAATTCTACGACAGGTTGTTTCACTGACTATGATAAAGTTAAAGCTGTCCTATCAGATGATGTGTTGTCACACTGACTATGATAAAGTCAAAGCTGTCCTATCAGATGGTGTGTTAATTCTACGACAGGTTGTTTCACTGACTATGATAAAGTTAAAGCTGTCCTATCAGATGGTGTGTTAATTCTACGACAGGTTGTCACACTGACTATGATAAAGTTAAAGCTGTCCTATCAGATGGTGTGTTGTCACACTGACTATGATAAAGTTAAAGCTGTCCTATCAGATGGTGTGTTAATTCTACGACAGGTTGTCACACTGACTATGATAAAGTTAAAGCTGACCTATCAGATGGTATGTTAATTCTACGACAGGTTGTCACACTGACTATGATAAAGTTAAAGCTGTCCTATCAGATGATGTGTTGTCACACTGACTATGATAAAGTTAAAGCTGTCCTATCAGATGGTGTGTTAATTCTACGACAGGTTGTTTCACTGACTATGATAAAGTTAAAGCTGTCCTATCAGATGATGTGTTGTCACACTGACTATGATAAAGTTAAAGCTGTCCTATCAGATGGTGTGTTAATTCTACGACAGGTTGTTTCACTGACTATGATAAAGTTAAAGCTGTCCTATCAGATGATGTGTTAATTCTACGACAGGTTGTCACACTGACTATGATAAAGTTAAAGCTGTCCTATCAGATGGTATGTTAATTCTACGACAGGTTGTTTCACTGACTATGATAAAGTTAAAGCTGTCCTATCAGATGATGTGTTAATTCTACGACAGGTTGTCACACTGACTATGATAAAGTTAAAGCTGTCCTATCAGATGGTGTGTTAATTCTACGACAGGTTGTTTCACTGACTATGATAAAGTTAAAGCTGTCCTATCAGATGATGTGTTGTCACACTGACTATGATAAAGTTAAAGCTGTCCTATCAGATGATGTGTTAATTCTACGACAGGTTGTCACACTGACTATGATAAAGTTAAAGCTGTCCTATCAGATGGTGTGTTAATTCTACGACAGGTTGTTTCACTGACTTTGATAAAGTTAAAGCTGTCCTATCAGATGATGTGTTGTCACACTGACTATGATAAAGTCAAAGCTGTCCTATCAGATGGTGTGTTAATTCTACGACAGGTTGTTTCACTGACTATGATAAAGTTAAAGCTGTCCTATCAGATGGTGTGTTAATTCTACGACAGGTTGTCACACTGACTATGATAAAGTTAAAGCTGTCCTATCAGATGGTGTGTTGTCACACTGACTATGATAAAGTTAAAGCTGTCCTATCAGATGGTGTGTTAATTCTACGACAGGTTGTCACACTGACTATGATAAAGTTAAAGCTGACCTATCAGATGGTATGTTAATTCTACGACAGGTTGTCACACTGACTATGATAAAGTTAAAGCTGTCCTATCAGATGATGTATTGTCACACTGACTATGATAAAGTTAAAGCTGTCCTATCAGATGGTGTGTTAATTCTACGACAGGTTTTTTCACTGACTATGATAAAGTTAAAGCTGTCCTATCAGATGATGTGTTGTCACACTGACTATGATAAAGTTAAAGCTGTCCTATCAGATGGTGTGTTAATTCTACGACAGGTTGTTTCACTGACTATGATAAAGTTAAAGCTGTCCTATCAGATGATGTGTTAATTCTACGACAGGTTGTCACACTGACTATGATAAAGTTAAAGCTGTCCTATCAGATGGTATGTTAATTCTACGACAGGTTGTTTCACTGACTATGATAAAGTTAAAGCTGTCCTATCAGATGATGTGTTAATTCTACGACAGGTTGTCACACTGACTATGATAAAGTTAAAGCTGTCCTATCAGATGGTGTGTTAATTCTACGACAGGTTGTTTCACTGACTATGATAAAGTTAAAGCTGTCCTATCAGATGGTGTGTTAATTCTACGACAGGTTGTCACACTGACTATGATAAAGTTAAAGCTGTCCTATCAGATGGTGTGTTGTCACACTGACTATGATAAAGTTAAAGCTGTCCTATCAGATGGTGTGTTAATTCTACGACAGGTTGTCACACTGACTATGATAAAGTTAAAGCTGACCTATCAGATGGTATGTTAATTCTACGACAGGTTGTCACACTGACTATGATAAAGTTAAAGCTGTCCTATCAGATGATGTGTTGTCACACTGACTATGATAAAGTTAAAGCTGTCCTATCAGATGGTGTGTTAATTCTACGACAGGTTGTTTCACTGACTATGATAAAGTTAAAGCTGTCCTATCAGATGATGTGTTGTCACACTGACTATGATAAAGTCAAAGCTGTCCTATCAGATGGTGTGTTAATTCTACGACAGGTTGTTTCACTGACTATGATAAAGTTAAAGCTGTCCTATCAGATGGTGTGTTAATTCTACGACAGGTTGTCACACTGACTATGATAAAGTTAAAGCTGTCCTATCAGATGGTGTGTTGTCACACTGACTATGATAAAGTTAAAGCTGTCCTATCAGATGGTGTGTTAATTCTACGACAGGTTGTCACACTGACTATGATAAAGTTAAAGCTGACCTATCAGATGGTATGTTAATTCTACGACAGGTTGTCACACTGACTATGATAAAGTTAAAGCTGTCCTATCAGATGATGTGTTGTCACACTGACTATGATAAAGTTAAAGCTGTCCTATCAGATGGTGTGTTAATTCTACGACAGGTTGTTTCACTGACTATGATAAAGTTAAAGCTGTCCTATCAGATGATGTGTTGTCACACTGACTATGATAAAGTTAAAGCTGTCCTATCAGATGGTGTGTTAATTCTACGACAGGTTGTTTCACTGACTATGATAAAGTTAAAGCTGTCCTATCAGATGATGTGTTAATTCTACGACAGGTTGTCACACTGACTATGATAAAGTTAAAGCTGTCCTATCAGATGGTATGTTAATTCTACGACAGGTTGTTTCACTGACTATGATAAAGTTAAAGCTGTCCTATCAGATGATGTGTTAATTCTACGACAGGTTGTCACACTGACTATGATAAAGTTAAAGCTGTCCTATCAGATGGTGTGTTAATTCTACGACAGGTTGTTTCACTGACTATGATAAAGTTAAAGCTGTCCTATCAGATGATGTGTTGTCACACTGACTATGATAAAGTTAAAGCTGTCCTATCAGATGATGTGTTAATTCTACGACAGGTTGTCACACTGACTATGATAAAGTTAAAGCTGTCCTATCAGATGGTGTGTTAATTCTACGACAGGTTGTTTCACTGACTATGATAAAGTTAAAGCTGTCCTATCAGATGATGTGTTGTCACACTGACTATGATAAAGTTAAAGCTGTCCTATCAGATGGTGTGTTAATCCTACGACAGGTTGTTTCACTGACTATGATAAAGTTAAAGCTGTCCTATCAGATGGTGTGTTAATTCTACGACAGGTTGTCACACTGACTATGATAAAGTTAAAGCTGTCCTATCAGATGGTGTGTTGTCACACTGACTATGATAAAGTTAAAGCTGTCCTATCAGATGATGTGTTGTCACGCTGACTATGATAAAGTTAAAGCTGTCCTATCAGATGGTATGTTAATTCTACGACAGGTTGTCACACTGACTATGATAAAGTTAAAGCTGTCCTATCAGATGATGTGTTGTCACACTGACTATGATAAAGTTAAAGCTGTCCTATCAGATGGTGTGTTAATTCTACGACAGGTTGTTTCACTGACTATGATAAAGTTAAAGCTGTCCTATCAGATGATGTGTTGTCACACTGACTATGATAAAGTTAAAGCTGTCCTATCAGATGGTGTGTTAATTCTACGACAGGTTGTTTCACTGACTATGATAAAGTTAAAGCTGTCCTATCAGATGGTGTGTTAATTCTACGACAGGTTGTCACACTGACTATGATAAAGTTAAAGCTGTCCTATCAGATGGTGTGTTGTCACACTGACTATGATAAAGTTAAAGCTGTCCTATCAGATGGTGTGTTAATTCTACGACAGGTTGTCACACTGACTATGATAAAGTTAAAGCTGACCTATCAGATGGTATGTTAATTCTACGACAGGTTGTCACACTGACTATGATAAAGTTAAAGCTGTCCTATCAGATGATGTGTTGTCACACTGACTATGATAAAGTTAAAGCTGTCCTATCAGATGGTGTGTTAATTCTACGACAGGTTGTTTCACTGACTATGATAAAGTTAAAGCTGTCCTATCAGATGATGTGTTGTCACACTGACTATGATAAAGTCAAAGCTGTCCTATCAGATGGTGTGTTAATTCTACGACAGGTTGTTTCACTGACTATGATAAAGTTAAAGCTGTCCTATCAGATGGTGTGTTAATTCTACGACAGGTTGTCACACTGACTATGATAAAGTTAAAGCTGTCCTATCAGATGGTGTGTTGTCACACTGACTATGATAAAGTTAAAGCTGTCCTATCAGATGGTGTGTTAATTCTACGACAGGTTGTCACACTGACTATGATAAAGTTAAAGCTGACCTATCAGATGGTATGTTAATTCTACGACAGGTTGTCACACTGACTATGATAAAGTTAAAGCTGTCCTATCAGATGATGTATTGTCACACTGACTATGATAAAGTTAAAGCTGTCCTATCAGATGGTGTGTTAATTCTACGACATGTTTTTTCACTGACTATGATAAAGTTAAAGCTGTCCTATCAGATGATGTGTTGTCACACTGACTATGATAAAGTTAAAGCTGTCCTATCAGATGGTGTGTTAATTCTACGACAGGTTGTTTCACTGACTATGATAAAGTTAAAGCTGTCCTATCAGATGATGTGTTAATTCTACGACAGGTTGTCACACTGACTATGATAAAGTTAAAGCTGTCCTATCAGATGGTATGTTAATTCTACGACAGGTTGTTTCACTGACTATGATAAAGTTAAAGCTGTCCTATCAGATGATGTGTTAATTCTACGACAGGTTGTCACACTGACTATGATAAAGTCAAAGCTGTCCTATCAGATGGTGTGTTAATTCTACGACAGGTTGTTTCACTGACTATGATAAAGTTAAAGCTGTCCTATCAGATGGTGTGTTAATTCTACGACAGGTTGTCACACTGACTATGATAAAGTTAAAGCTGTCCTATCAGATGGTGTGTTGTCACACTGACTATGATAAAGTTAAAGCTGTCCTATCAGATGGTGTGTTAATTCTACGACAGGTTGTCACACTGACTATGATAAAGTTAAAGCTGACCTATCAGATGGTATGTTAATTCTACGACAGGTTGTCACACTGACTATGATAAAGTTAAAGCTGTCCTATCAGATGATGTGTTGTCACACTGACTATGATAAAGTTAAAGCTGTCCTATCAGATGGTGTGTTAATTCTACGACAGGTTGTTTCACTGACTATGATAAAGTTAAAGCTGTCCTATCAGATGATGTGTTGTCACACTGACTATGATAAAGTCAAAGCTGTCCTATCAGATGGTGTGTTAATTCTACGACAGGTTGTTTCACTGACTATGATAAAGTTAAAGCTGTCCTATCAGATGGTGTGTTAATTCTACGACAGGTTGTCACACTGACTATGATAAAGTTAAAGCTGTCCTATCAGATGGTGTGTTGTCACACTGACTATGATAAAGTTAAAGCTGTCCTATCAGATGGTTTGTTAATTCTACGACAGGTTTTCACGCTGACTATGATAAAGTTAAAGCTGTCCTATCAGATGGTGTGTTAATTCTACGACAGGTTGTCACGCTGACTATGATAAAGTTAAAGCTGTCCTATCAGATGGTGTGTTAATTCTACGACAGGTTGTCACACTGACTATGATAAAGTTAAAGCTGTCCTATCAGATGGTGTGTTGTCACACTGACTATGATAAAGTTAAAGCTGTCCTATCAGATGTTGTGTTAATTCTACGACAGGTTGTCACACTGACTATGATAAAGTTAAAGCTGTCCTATCAGATGATGTGTTGTCACAATGACTATGATAAAGTTAAAGCTGTCCTATCAGATGGTGTGTTAATTCTACGACAGGTTGTTTCACTGACTATGATAAAGTTAAAGCTGTCCTATCAGATGGTGTGTTAATTCTACGACAGGTTGTCACACTGACTATGATAAAGTTAAAGCTGTCCTATCAGATGGTGTGTTGTCACACTGACTATGATAAAGTTAAAGCTGTCCTATCAGATGGTGTGTTAATTCTACGACAGGTTGTCACACTGACTATGATAAAGTTAAAGCTGACCTATCAGATGGTATGTTAATTCTACGACAGGTTGTCACACTGACTATGATAAAGTTAAAGCTGTCCTATCAGATGATGTGTTAATTCTACGACAGGTTGTCACACTGACTATGATAAAGTTAAAGCTGTCCTATCAGATGGTGTGTTAATTCTACGACAGGTTGTCACACTGACTATGATAAAGTTAAAGCTGTCCTATCAGATGATATGTTAATTCTACGACAGGTTGTCACACTGACTATGATAAAGTTAAAGCTGTCCTATCAGATGGTGTGTTAATTCTACGACAGGTTGTTTCACTGACTATGATAAAGTTAAAGCTGTCCTATCAGGTGATGTGTTAATTCTACGACAGGTTGTCACACTGACTATGATAAAGTTAAAGCTGTCCTATCAGATGGTGTGTTGTCACACTGACTATGATAAAGTTAAAGCTGTCCTATCAGATGGTTTGTTAATTCTACGACAGGTTGTCACGCTGACTATGATAAAGTTAAAGCTGTCCTATCAGATGGTGTGTTAATTCTACGACAGGTTGTCACGCTGACTATGATAAAGTTAAAGCTGTCCTATCAGATGGTGTGTTAATTCTACGACAGGTTGTCACACTGACTATGATAAAGTTAAAGCTGTCCTATCAGATGGTGTGTTGTCACACTGACTATGATAAAGTTAAAGCTGTCCTATCAGATGTTGTGTTAATTCTACGACAGGTTGTCACACTGACTATGATAAAGTTAAAGCTGTCCTATCAGATGATGTGTTGTCACAATGACTATGATAAAGTTAAAGCTGTCCTATCAGATGGTGTGTTAATTCTACGACAGGTTGTTTCACTGACTATGATAAAGTTAAAGCTGTCCTATCAGATGGTGTGTTAATTCTACGACAGGTTGTCACACTGACTATGATAAAGTTAAAGCTGTCCTATCAGATGGTGTGTTGTCACACTGACTATGATAAAGTTAAAGCTGTCCTATCAGATGGTGTGTTAATTCTACGACAGGTTGTCACACTGACTATGATAAAGTTAAAGCTGACCTATCAGATGGTATGTTAATTCTACGACAGGTTGTCACACTGACTATGATAAAGTTAAAGCTGTCCTATCAGATGATGTGTTGTCACACTGACTATGATAAAGTTAAAGCTGTCCTATCAGATGGTGTGTTAATTCTACGACAGGTTGTTTCACTGACTATGATAAAGTTAAAGCTGTCCTATCAGATGATGTGTTGTCACACTGACTATGATAAAGTTAAAGCTGTCCTATCAGATGGTGTGTTAATTCTACGACAGGTTGTTTCACTGACTATGATAAAGTTAAAGCTGTCCTATCAGATGGTGTGTTAATTCTACGACAGGTTGTCACACTGACTATGATAAAGTTAAAGCTGTCCTATCAGATGGTGTGTTGTCACACTGACTATGATAAAGTTAAAGCTGTCCTATCAGATGGTGTGTTAATTCTACGACAGGTTGTCACACTGACTATGATAAAGTTAAAGCTGACCTATCAGATGGTATGTTAATTCTACGACAGGTTGTCACACTGACTATGATAAAGTTAAAGCTGTCCTATCAGATGATGTGTTGTCACACTGACTATGATAAAGTTAAAGCTGTCCTATCAGATGGTGTGTTAATTCTACGACAGGTTGTTTCACTGACTTTGATAAAGTTAAAGCTGTCCTATCAGATGATGTGTTGTCACACTGACTATGATAAAGTCAAAGCTGTCCTATCAGATGGTGTGTTAATTCTACGACAGGTTGTTTCACTGACTATGATAAAGTTAAAGCTGTCCTATCAGATGGTGTGTTAATTCTACGACAGGTTGTCACACTGACTATGATAAAGTTAAAGCTGTCCTATCAGATGGTGTGTTGTCACACTGACTATGATAAAGTTAAAGCTGTCCTATCAGATGGTGTGTTAATTCTACGACAGGTTGTCACACTGACTATGATAAAGTTAAAGCTGACCTATCAGATGGTATGTTAATTCTACGACAGGTTGTCACACTGACTATGATAAAGTTAAAGCTGTCCTATCAGATGATGTATTGTCACACTGACTATGATAAAGTTAAAGCTGTCCTATCAGATGGTGTGTTAATTCTACGACAGGTTTTTTCACTGACTATGATAAAGTTAAAGCTGTCCTATCAGATGATGTGTTGTCACACTGACTATGATAAAGTTAAAGCTGTCCTATCAGATGGTGTGTTAATTCTACGACAGGTTGTTTCACTGACTATGATAAAGTTAAAGCTGTCCTATCAGATGATGTGTTAATTCTACGACAGGTTGTCACACTGACTATGATAAAGTTAAAGCTGTCCTATCAGATGGTATGTTAATTCTACGACAGGTTGTTTCACTGACTATGATAAAGTTAAAGCTGTCCTATCAGATGATGTGTTAATTCTACGACAGGTTGTCACACTGACTATGATAAAGTTAAAGCTGTCCTATCAGATGGTGTGTTAATTCTACGACAGGTTGTTTCACTGACTATGATAAAGTTAAAGCTGTCCTATCAGATGGTGTGTTAATTCTACGACAGGTTGTCACACTGACTATGATAAAGTTAAAGCTGTCCTATCAGATGGTGTGTTGTCACACTGACTATGATAAAGTTAAAGCTGTCCTATCAGATGGTGTGTTAATTCTACGACAGGTTGTCACACTGACTATGATAAAGTTAAAGCTGACCTATCAGATGGTATGTTAATTCTACGACAGGTTGTCACACTGACTATGATAAAGTTAAAGCTGTCCTATCAGATGATGTGTTGTCACACTGACTATGATAAAGTTAAAGCTGTCCTATCAGATGGTGTGTTAATTCTACGACAGGTTGTTTCACTGACTATGATAAAGTTAAAGCTGTCCTATCAGATGATGTGTTGTCACACTGACTATGATAAAGTCAAAGCTGTCCTATCAGATGGTGTGTTAATTCTACGACAGGTTGTTTCACTGACTATGATAAAGTTAAAGCTGTCCTATCAGATGGTGTGTTAATTCTACGACAGGTTGTCACACTGACTATGATAAAGTTAAAGCTGTCCTATCAGATGGTGTGTTGTCACACTGACTATGATAAAGTTAAAGCTGTCCTATCAGATGGTGTGTTAATTCTACGACAGGTTGTCACACTGACTATGATAAAGTTAAAGCTGACCTATCAGATGGTATGTTAATTCTACGACAGGTTGTCACACTGACTATGATAAAGTTAAAGCTGTCCTATCAGATGATGTGTTGTCACACTGACTATGATAAAGTTAAAGCTGTCCTATCAGATGGTGTGTTAATTCTACGACAGGTTGTTTCACTGACTATGATAAAGTTAAAGCTGTCCTATCAGATGATGTGTTGTCACACTGACTATGATAAAGTTAAAGCTGTCCTATCAGATGGTGTGTTAATTCTACGACAGGTTGTTTCACTGACTATGATAAAGTTAAAGCTGTCCTATCAGATGATGTGTTAATTCTACGACAGGTTGTCACACTGACTATGATAAAGTTAAAGCTGTCCTATCAGATGGTATGTTAATTCTACGACAGGTTGTTTCACTGACTATGATAAAGTTAAAGCTGTCCTATCAGATGATGTGTTAATTCTACGACAGGTTGTCACACTGACTATGATAAAGTTAAAGCTGTCCTATCAGATGGTGTGTTAATTCTACGACAGGTTGTTTCACTGACTATGATAAAGTTAAAGCTGTCCTATCAGATGATGTGTTGTCACACTGACTATGATAAAGTTAAAGCTGTCCTATCAGATGATGTGTTAATTCTACGACAGGTTGTCACACTGACTATGATAAAGTTAAAGCTGTCCTATCAGATGGTGTGTTAATTCTACGACAGGTTGTTTCACTGACTATGATAAAGTTAAAGCTGTCCTATCAGATGATGTGTTGTCACACTGACTATGATAAAGTTAAAGCTGTCCTATCAGATGGTGTGTTAATCCTACGACAGGTTGTTTCACTGACTATGATAAAGTTAAAGCTGTCCTATCAGATGGTGTGTTAATTCTACGACAGGTTGTCACACTGACTATGATAAAGTTAAAGCTGTCCTATCAGATGGTGTGTTGTCACACTGACTATGATAAAGTTAAAGCTGTCCTATCAGATGATGTGTTGTCACGCTGACTATGATAAAGTTAAAGCTGTCCTATCAGATGGTATGTTAATTCTACGACAGGTTGTCACACTGACTATGATAAAGTTAAAGCTGTCCTATCAGATGATGTGTTGTCACACTGACTATGATAAAGTTAAAGCTGTCCTATCAGATGGTGTGTTAATTCTACGACAGGTTGTCACGCTGACTATGATAAAGTTAAAGCTGTCCTATCAGATGGTGTGTTAATTCTACGACAGGTTGTCACACTGACTATGATAAAGTTAAAGCTGTCCTATCAGATGGTGTGTTGTCACACTGACTATGATAAAGTTAAAGCTGTCCTATCAGATGTTGTGTTAATTCTACGACAGGTTGTCACACTGACTATGATAAAGTTAAAGCTGTCCTATCAGATGATGTGTTGTCACAATGACTATGATAAAGTTAAAGCTGTCCTATCAGATGGTGTGTTAATTCTACGACAGGTTGTTTCACTGACTATGATAAAGTTAAAGCTGTCCTATCAGATGGTGTGTTAATTCTACGACAGGTTGTCACACTGACTATGATAAAGTTAAAGCTGTCCTATCAGATGGTGTGTTGTCACACTGACTATGATAAAGTTAAAGCTGTCCTATCAGATGGTGTGTTAATTCTACGACAGGTTGTCACACTGACTATGATAAAGTTAAAGCTGACCTATCAGATGGTATGTTAATTCTACGACAGGTTGTCACACTGACTATGATAAAGTTAAAGCTGTCCTATCAGATGATGTGTTAATTCTACGACAGGTTGTCACACTGACTATGATAAAGTTAAAGCTGTCCTATCAGATGGTGTGTTAATTCTACGACAGGTTGTCACACTGACTATGATAAAGTTAAAGCTGTCCTATCAGATGATATGTTAATTCTACGACAGGTTGTCACACTGACTATGATAAAGTTAAAGCTGTCCTATCAGATGGTGTGTTAATTCTACGACAGGTTGTTTCACTGACTATGATAAAGTTAAAGCTGTCCTATCAGGTGATGTGTTAATTCTACGACAGGTTGTCACACTGACTATGATAAAGTTAAAGCTGTCCTATCAGATGGTGTGTTGTCACACTGACTATGATAAAGTTAAAGCTGTCCTATCAGATGGTTTGTTAATTCTACGACAGGTTGTCACGCTGACTATGATAAAGTTAAAGCTGTCCTATCAGATGGTGTGTTAATTCTACGACAGGTTGTCACGCTGACTATGATAAAGTTAAAGCTGTCCTATCAGATGGTGTGTTAATTCTACGACAGGTTGTCACACTGACTATGATAAAGTTAAAGCTGTCCTATCAGATGGTGTGTTGTCACACTGACTATGATAAAGTTAAAGCTGTCCTATCAGATGTTGTGTTAATTCTACGACAGGTTGTCACACTGACTATGATAAAGTTAAAGCTGTCCTATCAGATGATGTGTTGTCACAATGACTATGATAAAGTTAAAGCTGTCCTATCAGATGGTGTGTTAATTCTACGACAGGTTGTTTCACTGACTATGATAAAGTTAAAGCTGTCCTATCAGATGGTGTGTTAATTCTACGACAGGTTGTCACACTGACTATGATAAAGTTAAAGCTGTCCTATCAGATGGTGTGTTGTCACACTGACTATGATAAAGTTAAAGCTGTCCTATCAGATGGTGTGTTAATTCTACGACAGGTTGTCACACTGACTATGATAAAGTTAAAGCTGACCTATCAGATGGTATGTTAATTCTACGACAGGTTGTCACACTGACTATGATAAAGTTAAAGCTGTCCTATCAGATGATGTGTTGTCACACTGACTATGATAAAGTTAAAGCTGTCCTATCAGATGGTGTGTTAATTCTACGACAGGTTGTTTCACTGACTATGATAAAGTTAAAGCTGTCCTATCAGATGATGTGTTGTCACACTGACTATGATAAAGTTAAAGCTGTCCTATCAGATGGTGTGTTAATTCTACGACAGGTTGTTTCACTGACTATGATAAAGTTAAAGCTGTCCTATCAGATGGTGTGTTAATTCTACGACAGGTTGTCACACTGACTATGATAAAGTTAAAGCTGTCCTATCAGATGGTGTGTTGTCACACTGACTATGATAAAGTTAAAGCTGTCCTATCAGATGGTGTGTTAATTCTACGACAGGTTGTCACACTGACTATGATAAAGTTAAAGCTGACCTATCAGATGGTATGTTAATTCTACGACAGGTTGTCACACTGACTATGATAAAGTTAAAGCTGTCCTATCAGATGATGTGTTGTCACACTGACTATGATAAAGTTAAAGCTGTCCTATCAGATGGTGTGTTAATTCTACGACAGGTTGTTTCACTGACTTTGATAAAGTTAAAGCTGTCCTATCAGATGATGTGTTGTCACACTGACTATGATAAAGTCAAAGCTGTCCTATCAGATGGTGTGTTAATTCTACGACAGGTTGTTTCACTGACTATGATAAAGTTAAAGCTGTCCTATCAGATGGTGTGTTAATTCTACGACAGGTTGTCACACTGACTATGATAAAGTTAAAGCTGTCCTATCAGATGGTGTGTTGTCACACTGACTATGATAAAGTTAAAGCTGTCCTATCAGATGGTGTGTTAATTCTACGACAGGTTGTCACACTGACTATGATAAAGTTAAAGCTGACCTATCAGATGGTATGTTAATTCTACGACAGGTTGTCACACTGACTATGATAAAGTTAAAGCTGTCCTATCAGATGATGTATTGTCACACTGACTATGATAAAGTTAAAGCTGTCCTATCAGATGGTGTGTTAATTCTACGACAGGTTTTTTCACTGACTATGATAAAGTTAAAGCTGTCCTATCAGATGATGTGTTGTCACACTGACTATGATAAAGTTAAAGCTGTCCTATCAGATGGTGTGTTAATTCTACGACAGGTTGTTTCACTGACTATGATAAAGTTAAAGCTGTCCTATCAGATGATGTGTTAATTCTACGACAGGTTGTCACACTGACTATGATAAAGTTAAAGCTGTCCTATCAGATGGTATGTTAATTCTACGACAGGTTGTTTCACTGACTATGATAAAGTTAAAGCTGTCCTATCAGATGATGTGTTAATTCTACGACAGGTTGTCACACTGACTATGATAAAGTTAAAGCTGTCCTATCAGATGGTGTGTTAATTCTACGACAGGTTGTTTCACTGACTATGATAAAGTTAAAGCTGTCCTATCAGATGGTGTGTTAATTCTACGACAGGTTGTCACACTGACTATGATAAAGTTAAAGCTGTCCTATCAGATGGTGTGTTGTCACACTGACTATGATAAAGTTAAAGCTGTCCTATCAGATGGTGTGTTAATTCTACGACAGGTTGTCACACTGACTATGATAAAGTTAAAGCTGACCTATCAGATGGTATGTTAATTCTACGACAGGTTGTCACACTGACTATGATAAAGTTAAAGCTGTCCTATCAGATGATGTGTTGTCACACTGACTATGATAAAGTTAAAGCTGTCCTATCAGATGGTGTGTTAATTCTACGACAGGTTGTTTCACTGACTATGATAAAGTTAAAGCTGTCCTATCAGATGATGTGTTGTCACACTGACTATGATAAAGTCAAAGCTGTCCTATCAGATGGTGTGTTAATTCTACGACAGGTTGTTTCACTGACTATGATAAAGTTAAAGCTGTCCTATCAGATGGTGTGTTAATTCTACGACAGGTTGTCACACTGACTATGATAAAGTTAAAGCTGTCCTATCAGATGGTGTGTTGTCACACTGACTATGATAAAGTTAAAGCTGTCCTATCAGATGGTGTGTTAATTCTACGACAGGTTGTCACACTGACTATGATAAAGTTAAAGCTGACCTATCAGATGGTATGTTAATTCTACGACAGGTTGTCACACTGACTATGATAAAGTTAAAGCTGTCCTATCAGATGATGTGTTGTCACACTGACTATGATAAAGTTAAAGCTGTCCTATCAGATGGTGTGTTAATTCTACGACAGGTTGTTTCACTGACTATGATAAAGTTAAAGCTGTCCTATCAGATGATGTGTTGTCACACTGACTATGATAAAGTTAAAGCTGTCCTATCAGATGGTGTGTTAATTCTACGACAGGTTGTTTCACTGACTATGATAAAGTTAAAGCTGTCCTATCAGATGATGTGTTAATTCTACGACAGGTTGTCACACTGACTATGATAAAGTTAAAGCTGTCCTATCAGATGGTATGTTAATTCTACGACAGGTTGTTTCACTGACTATGATAAAGTTAAAGCTGTCCTATCAGATGATGTGTTAATTCTACGACAGGTTGTCACACTGACTATGATAAAGTTAAAGCTGTCCTATCAGATGGTGTGTTAATTCTACGACAGGTTGTTTCACTGACTATGATAAAGTTAAAGCTGTCCTATCAGATGATGTGTTGTCACACTGACTATGATAAAGTTAAAGCTGTCCTATCAGATGATGTGTTAATTCTACGACAGGTTGTCACACTGACTATGATAAAGTTAAAGCTGTCCTATCAGATGGTGTGTTAATTCTACGACAGGTTGTTTCACTGACTATGATAAAGTTAAAGCTGTCCTATCAGATGATGTGTTGTCACACTGACTATGATAAAGTTAAAGCTGTCCTATCAGATGGTGTGTTAATCCTACGACAGGTTGTTTCACTGACTATGATAAAGTTAAAGCTGTCCTATCAGATGGTGTGTTAATTCTACGACAGGTTGTCACACTGACTATGATAAAGTTAAAGCTGTCCTATCAGATGGTGTGTTGTCACACTGACTATGATAAAGTTAAAGCTGTCCTATCAGATGATGTGTTGTCACGCTGACTATGATAAAGTTAAAGCTGTCCTATCAGATGGTATGTTAATTCTACGACAGGTTGTCACACTGACTATGATAAAGTTAAAGCTGTCCTATCAGATGATGTGTTGTCACACTGACTATGATAAAGTTAAAGCTGTCCTATCAGATGGTGTGTTAATTCTACGACAGGTTGTTTCACTGACTATGATAAAGTTAAAGCTGTCCTATCAGATGATGTGTTGTCACACTGACTATGATAAAGTTAAAGCTGTCCTATCAGATGGTGTGTTAATTCTACGACAGGTTGTTTCACTGACTATGATAAAGTTAAAGCTGTCCTATCAGATGGTGTGTTAATTCTACGACAGGTTGTCACACTGACTATGATAAAGTTAAAGCTGTCCTATCAGATGGTGTGTTGTCACACTGACTATGATAAAGTTAAAGCTGTCCTATCAGATGGTGTGTTAATTCTACGACAGGTTGTCACACTGACTATGATAAAGTTAAAGCTGACCTATCAGATGGTATGTTAATTCTACGACAGGTTGTCACACTGACTATGATAAAGTTAAAGCTGTCCTATCAGATGATGTGTTGTCACACTGACTATGATAAAGTTAAAGCTGTCCTATCAGATGGTGTGTTAATTCTACGACAGGTTGTTTCACTGACTATGATAAAGTTAAAGCTGTCCTATCAGATGATGTGTTGTCACACTGACTATGATAAAGTCAAAGCTGTCCTATCAGATGGTGTGTTAATTCTACGACAGGTTGTTTCACTGACTATGATAAAGTTAAAGCTGTCCTATCAGATGGTGTGTTAATTCTACGACAGGTTGTCACACTGACTATGATAAAGTTAAAGCTGTCCTATCAGATGGTGTGTTGTCACACTGACTATGATAAAGTTAAAGCTGTCCTATCAGATGGTGTGTTAATTCTACGACAGGTTGTCACACTGACTATGATAAAGTTAAAGCTGACCTATCAGATGGTATGTTAATTCTACGACAGGTTGTCACACTGACTATGATAAAGTTAAAGCTGTCCTATCAGATGATGTATTGTCACACTGACTATGATAAAGTTAAAGCTGTCCTATCAGATGGTGTGTTAATTCTACGACATGTTTTTTCACTGACTATGATAAAGTTAAAGCTGTCCTATCAGATGATGTGTTGTCACACTGACTATGATAAAGTTAAAGCTGTCCTATCAGATGGTGTGTTAATTCTACGACAGGTTGTTTCACTGACTATGATAAAGTTAAAGCTGTCCTATCAGATGATGTGTTAATTCTACGACAGGTTGTCACACTGACTATGATAAAGTTAAAGCTGTCCTATCAGATGGTATGTTAATTCTACGACAGGTTGTTTCACTGACTATGATAAAGTTAAAGCTGTCCTATCAGATGATGTGTTAATTCTACGACAGGTTGTCACACTGACTATGATAAAGTTAAAGCTGTCCTATCAGATGGTGTGTTAATTCTACGACAGGTTGTTTCACTGACTATGATAAAGTTAAAGCTGTCCTATCAGATGGTGTGTTAATTCTACGACAGGTTGTCACACTGACTATGATAAAGTTAAAGCTGTCCTATCAGATGGTGTGTTGTCACACTGACTATGATAAAGTTAAAGCTGTCCTATCAGATGGTGTGTTAATTCTACGACAGGTTGTCACACTGACTATGATAAAGTTAAAGCTGACCTATCAGATGGTATGTTAATTCTACGACAGGTTGTCACACTGACTATGATAAAGTTAAAGCTGTCCTATCAGATGATGTGTTGTCACACTGACTATGATAAAGTTAAAGCTGTCCTATCAGATGGTGTGTTAATTCTACGACAGGTTGTTTCACTGACTATGATAAAGTTAAAGCTGTCCTATCAGATGATGTGTTGTCACACTGACTATGATAAAGTCAAAGCTGTCCTATCAGATGGTGTGTTAATTCTACGACAGGTTGTTTCACTGACTATGATAAAGTTAAAGCTGTCCTATCAGATGGTGTGTTAATTCTACGACAGGTTGTCACACTGACTATGATAAAGTTAAAGCTGTCCTATCAGATGGTGTGTTGTCACACTGACTATGATAAAGTTAAAGCTGTCCTATCAGATGGTGTGTTAATTCTACGACAGGTTGTCACACTGACTATGATAAAGTTAAAGCTGACCTATCAGATGGTATGTTAATTCTACGACAGGTTGTCACACTGACTATGATAAAGTTAAAGCTGTCCTATCAGATGATGTGTTGTCACACTGACTATGATAAAGTTAAAGCTGTCCTATCAGATGGTGTGTTAATTCTACGACAGGTTGTTTCACTGACTATGATAAAGTTAAAGCTGTCCTATCAGATGATGTGTTGTCACACTGACTATGATAAAGTTAAAGCTGTCCTATCAGATGGTGTGTTAATTCTACGACAGGTTGTTTCACTGACTATGATAAAGTTAAAGCTGTCCTATCAGATGATGTGTTAATTCTACGACAGGTTGTCACACTGACTATGATAAAGTTAAAGCTGTCCTATCAGATGGTATGTTAATTCTACGACAGGTTGTTTCACTGACTATGATAAAGTTAAAGCTGTCCTATCAGATGATGTGTTAATTCTACGACAGGTTGTCACACTGACTATGATAAAGTTAAAGCTGTCCTATCAGATGGTGTGTTAATTCTACGACAGGTTGTTTCACTGACTATGATAAAGTTAAAGCTGTCCTATCAGATGATGTGTTGTCACACTGACTATGATAAAGTTAAAGCTGTCCTATCAGATGATGTGTTAATTCTACGACAGGTTGTCACACTGACTATGATAAAGTTAAAGCTGTCCTATCAGATGGTGTGTTAATTCTACGACAGGTTGTTTCACTGACTATGATAAAGTTAAAGCTGTCCTATCAGATGATGTGTTGTCACACTGACTATGATAAAGTTAAAGCTGTCCTATCAGATGGTGTGTTAATCCTACGACAGGTTGTTTCACTGACTATGATAAAGTTAAAGCTGTCCTATCAGATGGTGTGTTAATTCTACGACAGGTTGTCACACTGACTATGATAAAGTTAAAGCTGTCCTATCAGATGGTGTGTTGTCACACTGACTATGATAAAGTTAAAGCTGTCCTATCAGATGATGTGTTGTCACGCTGACTATGATAAAGTTAAAGCTGTCCTATCAGATGGTGTGTTAATTCTACGACAGGTTGTCACACTGACTATGATAAAGTTAAAGCTGTCCTATCAGATGGTGTGTTGTCACACTGACTATGATAAAGTTAAAGCTGTCCTATCAGATGTTGTGTTAATTCTACGACAGGTTGTCACACTGACTATGATAAAGTTAAAGCTGTCCTATCAGATGATGTGTTGTCACAATGACTATGATAAAGTTAAAGCTGTCCTATCAGATGGTGTGTTAATTCTACGACAGGTTGTCACACTGACTATGATAAAGTTAAAGCTGTCCTATCAGATGGTGTTTTAATTCTACGACAGGTTGTCACACTGACTATGATAAAGTTAAAGCTGACCTATCAGATGGTATGTTAATTCTACGACAGGTTGTCACACTGACTATGATAAAGTTAAAGCTGTCCTATCAGATGATGTGTTGTCACACTGACTATGATAAAGTTAAAGCTGTCCTATCAGATGGTATGTTAATTCTACGACAGGTTGTCACACTGACTATGATAAAGTTAAAGCTGTCCTATCAGATGATGAGTTAATTCTACGACAGGTTGTCACACTGACTATGATAAAGTTAAAGCTGTCCTATCAGATGGTTTGTTAATTCTACGACAGGTTGTCACACTGACTATGATAAAGTTAAAGCTGTCCTATCAGATGGTGTGTTGTCACACTGACTATGATAAAGTTAAAGCTGTCCTATCAGATGGTGTGTTAATTCTACGACAGGTTGTCACACTGACTATGATAAAGTTAAAGCTGACCTATCAGATGGTATGTTAATTCTACGACAGGTTGTCACACTGACTATGATAAAGTTAAAGCTGTCCTATCAGATGATGTGTTGTCACACTGACTATGATAAAGTTAAAGCTGTCCTATCAGATGGTGTGTTAATTCTACGACAGGTTGTTTCACTGACTATGATAAAGTTAAAGCTGTCCTATCAGATGATGTGTTAATTCTACGACAGGTTGTCACACTGACTATGATAAAGTTAAAGCTGTCCTATCAGATGATGTGTTAATTCTACGACCGGTTGTCACACTGACTATGATAAAGTTAAAGCTGTCCTATCAGATGGTGTGTTAATTCTACGACAGGTTGTCACACTGACTATGATAAAGTTAAAGCTGTCCTATCAGGTGATGTGTTAATTCTACGACAGGTTGTCACACTGACTATGATAAAGTTAAAGCTGTCCTATCAGATGGTGTGTTGTCAAACTGACTATGATAAAGTTAAAGCTGTCCTATCAGATGGTTTGTTAATTCTACGACAGGTTGTCACGCTGACTATGATAAAGTTAAAGCTGTCCTATCAGATGGTGTGTTAATTCTACGACAGGTTGTCACGCTGACTATGATAAAGTTAAAGCTGTCCTATCAGATGGTGTGTTAATTCTACGACAGGTTGTCACACTGACTATGATAAAGTTAAAGCTGTCCTATCAGATGGTGTGTTGTCACACTGACTATGATAAAGTTAAAGCTGTCCTATCAGATGTTGTGTTAATTCTACGACAGGTTGTCACACTGACTATGATAAAGTTAAAGCTGTCCTATCAGATGATGTGTTGTCACAATGACTATGATAAAGTTAAAGCTGTCCTATCAGATGGTGTGTTAATTCTACGACAGGTTGTTTCACTGACTATGATAAAGTTAAAGCTGTCCTATCAGATGGTGTGTTAATTCTACGACAGGTTGTCACACTGACTATGATAAAGTTAAAGCTGTCCTATCAGATGGTGTGTTGTCACACTGACTATGATAAAGTTAAAGCTGTCCTATCAGATGGTGTGTTAATTCTACGACAGGTTGTCACACTGACTATGATAAAGTTAAAGCTGACCTATCAGATGGTATGTTAATTCTACGACAGGTTGTCACACTGACTATGATAAAGTTAAAGCTGTCCTATCAGATGATGTGTTAATTCTACGACAGGTTGTCACACTGACTATGATAAAGTTAAAGCTGTCCTATCAGATGATGTGTTAATTCTACGACCGGTTGTCAAACTGACTATGATAAAGTTAAAGCTGTCCTATCAGATGGTGTGTTAATTCTACGACAGGTTGTCACATTGACTATGATAAAGTTAAAGCTGTCCTATCAGATGATATGTTAATTCTACGACAGGTTGTCACACTGACTATGATAAAGTTAAAACTGTCCTATCAGATGGTGTGTTAATTCTACGACAGGTTGTTTCACTGACTATGATAAAGTTAAAGCTGTCCTATCAGGTGATGTGTTAATTCTACGACAGGTTGTCACACTGACTATGATAAAGTTAAAGCTGTCCTATCAGATGGTGTGTTGTCACACTGACTATGATAAAGTTAAAGCTGTCCTATCAGATGGTTTGTTAATTCTACGACAGGTTGTCACGCTGACTATGATAAAGTTAAAGCTGTCCTATCAGATGGTGTGTTAATTCTACGACAGGTTGTCACGCTGACTATGATAAAGTTAAAGCTGTCCTATCAGATGGTGTGTTAATTCTACGACAGGTTGTCACACTGACTATGATAAAGTTAAAGCTGTCCTATCAGATGGTGTGTTGTCACACTGACTATGATAAAGTTAAAGCTGTCCTATCAGATGTTGTGTTAATTCTACGACAGGTTGTCACACTGACTATGATAAAGTTAAAGCTGTCCTATCAGATGATGTGTTGTCACAATGACTATGATAAAGTTAAAGCTGTCCTATCAGATGGTGTGTTAATTCTACGACAGGTTGTTTCACTGACTATGATAAAGTTAAAGCTGTCCTATCAGATGGTGTGTTAATTCTACGACAGGTTGTCACACTGACTATGATAAAGTTAAAGCTGTCCTATCAGATGGTGTGTTGTCACACTGACTATGATAAAGTTAAAGCTGTCCTATCAGATGGTGTGTTAATTCTACGACAGGTTGTCACACTGACTATGATAAAGTTAAAGCTGACCTATCAGATGGTATGTTAATTCTACGACAGGTTGTCACACTGACTATGATAAAGTTAAAGCTGTCCTATCAGATGATGTGTTGTCACACTGACTATGATAAAGTTAAAGCTGTCCTATCAGATGGTGTGTTAATTCTACGACAGGTTGTTTCACTGACTATGATAAAGTTAAAGCTGTCCTATCAGATGATGTGTTGTCACACTGACTATGATAAAGTTAAAGCTGTCCTATCAGATGGTGTGTTAATTCTACGACAGGTTGTTTCACTGACTATGATAAAGTTAAAGCTGTCCTATCAGATGGTGTGTTAATTCTACGACAGGTTGTCACACTGACTATGATAAAGTTAAAGCTGTCCTATCAGATGGTGTGTTGTCACACTGACTATGATAAAGTTAAAGCTGTCCTATCAGATGGTGTGTTAATTCTACGACAGGTTGTCACACTGACTATGATAAAGTTAAAGCTGACCTATCAGATGGTATGTTAA
Organism: Bathymodiolus brooksi; assembly: GCA_963680875.1. Lineage (NCBI taxonomy): Eukaryota > Metazoa > Mollusca > Bivalvia > Mytilida > Modiolidae > Bathymodiolus > Bathymodiolus brooksi. Next base: position 124,253,203 of record OY804580.1, on the reverse strand, counting down.
TTCTACGACAGGTTGTCACACTGACTATGATAAAGTTAAAGCTGTCCTATCAGATGATGTGTTGTCACACTGACTATGATAAAGTTAAAGCTGTCCTATCAGATGGTGTGTTAATTCTACGACAGGTTGTTTCACTGACTATGATAAAGTTAAAGCTGTCCTATCAGATGATGTGTTGTCACACTGACTATGATAAAGTCAAAGCTGTCCTATCAGATGGTGTGTTAATTCTACGACAGGTTGTTTCACTGACTATGATAAAGTTAAAGCTGTCCTATCAGATGGTGTGTTAATTCTACGACAGGTTGTCACACTGACTATGATAAAGTTAAAGCTGTCCTATCAGATGGTGTGTTGTCACACTGACTATGATAAAGTTAAAGCTGTCCTATCAGATGGTGTGTTAATTCTACGACAGGTTGTCACACTGACTATGATAAAGTTAAAGCTGATCTATCAGATGGTATGTTAATTCTACGACAGGTTGTCACACTGACTATGATAAAGTTAAAGCTGTCCTATCAGATGATGTGTTGTCACACTGACTATGATAAAGTTAAAGCTGTCCTATCAGATGGTGTGTTAATTCTACGACAGGTTGTTTCACTGACTATGATAAAGTTAAAGCTGTCCTATCAGATGATGTGTTGTCACACTGACTATGATAAAGTTAAAGCTGTCCTATCAGATGGTGTGTTAATTCTACGACAGGTTGTTTCACTGACTATGATAAAGTTAAAGCTGTCCTATCAGATGATGTGTTAATTCTACGACAGGTTGTCACACTGACTATGATAAAGTTAAAGCTGTCCTATCAGATGGTATGTTAATTCTACGACAGGTTGTTTCACTGACTATGATAAAGTTAAAGCTGTCCTATCAGATGATGTGTTAATTCTACGACAGGTTGTCACACTGACCATGATAAAGTTAAAGCTGTCCTATCAGATGGTGTGTTAATTCTACGACAGGTTGTTTCACTGACTATGATAAAGTTAAAGCTGTCCTATCAGATGATGTGTTGTCACACTGACTATGATAAAGTTAAAGCTGTCCTATCAGATGATGTGTTAATTCTACGACAGGTTGTCACACTGACTATGATAAAGTTAAAGCTGTCCTATCAGATGGTGTGTTAATTCTACGACAGGTTGTTTCACTGACTATGATAAAGTTAAAGCTGTCCTATCAGATGATGTGTTGTCACACTGACTATGATAAAGTTAAAGCTGTCCTATCAGATGGTGTGTTAATCCTACGACAGGTTGTTTCACTGACTATGATAAAGTTAAAGCTGTCCTATCAGATGGTGTGTTAATTCTACGACAGGTTGTCACACTGACTATGATAAAGTTAAAGCTGTCCTATCAGATGGTGTGTTGTCACACTGACTATGATAAAGTTAAAGCTGTCCTATCAGATGATGTGTTGTCACGCTGACTATGATAAAGTTAAAGCTGTCCTATCAGATGGTGTGTTAATTCTACGACAGGTTGTCACACTGACTATGATAAAGTTAAAGCTGTCCTATCAGATGGTGTGTTGTCACACTGACTATGATAAAGTTAAAGCTGTCCTATCAGATGTTGTGTTAATTCTACGACAGGTTGTCACACTGACTATGATAAAGTTAAAGCTGTCCTATCAGATGATGTGTTGTCACAATGACTATGATAAAGTTAAAGCTGTCCTATCAGATGGTGTGTTAATTCTACGACAGGTTGTCACACTGACTATGATAAAGTTAAAGCTGTCCTATCAGATGGTGTGTTAATTCTACGACAGGTTGTCACACTGACTATGATAAAGTTAAAGCTGACCTATCAGATGGTATGTTAATTCTACGACAGGTTGTCACACTGACTATGATAAAGTTAAAGCTGTCCTATCAGATGATGTGTTGTCACACTGACTATGATAAAGTTAAAGCTGTCCTATCAGATGGTATGTTAATTCTACGACAGGTTGTCACACTGACTATGATAAAGTTAAAGCTGTCCTATCAGATGATGAGTTAATTCTACGACAGGTTGTCACACTGACTATGATAAAGTTAAAGCTGTCCTATCAGATGGTTTGTTAATTCTACGACAGGTTGTCACACTGACTATGATAAAGTTAAAGCTGTCCTATCAGATGGTGTGTTGTCACACTGACTATGATAAAGTTAAAGCTGTCCTATCAGATGGTGTGTTAATTCTACGACAGGTTGTCACACTGACTATGATAAAGTTAAAGCTGACCTATCAGATGGTATGTTAATTCTACGACAGGTTGTCACACTGACTATGATAAAGTTAAAGCTGTCCTATCAGATGATGTGTTGTCACACTGACTATGATAAAGTTAAAGCTGTCCTATCAGATGGTGTGTTAATTTTACGACAGGTTGTTTCACTGACTATGATAAAGTTAAAGCTGTCCTATCAGATGATGTGTTAATTCTACGACAGGTTGTCACACTGACTATGATAAAGTTAAAGCTGTCCTATCAGATGATGTGTTAATTCTACGACCGGTTGTCACACTGACTATGATAAAGTTAAAGCTGTCCTATCAGATGGTGTGTTAATTCTACGACAGGTTGTCACACTGACTATGATAAAGTTAAAGCTGTCCTATCAGGTGATGTGTTAATTCTACGACAGGTTGTCACACTGACTATGATAAAGTTAAAGCTGTCCTATCAGATGGTGTGTTGTCAAACTGACTATGATAAAGTTAAAGCTGTCCTATCAGATGGTTTGTTAATTCTACGACAGGTTGTCACGCTGACTATGATAAAGTTAAAGCTGTCCTATCAGATGGTGTGTTAATTCTACGACAGGTTGTCACGCTGACTATGATAAAGTTAAAGCTGTCCTATCAGATGGTGTGTTAATTCTACGACAGGTTGTCACACTGACTATGATAAAGTTAAAGCTGTCCTATCAGATGGTGTGTTGTCACACTGACTATGATAAAGTTAAAGCTGTCCTATCAGATGTTGTGTTAATTCTACGACAGGTTGTCACACTGACTATGATAAAGTTAAAGCTGTCCTATCAGATGATGTGTTGTCACAATGACTATGATAAAGTTAAAGCTGTCCTATCAGATGGTGTGTTAATTCTACGACAGGTTGTTTCACTGACTATGATAAAGTTAAAGCTGTCCTATCAGATGGTGTGTTAATTCTACGACAGGTTGTCACACTGACTATGATAAAGTTAAAGCTGTCCTATCAGATGGTGTGTTGTCACACTGACTATGATAAAGTTAAAGCTGTCCTATCAGATGGTGTGTTAATTCTACGACAGGTTGTCACACTGACTATGATAAAGTTAAAGCTGACCTATCAGATGGTATGTTAATTCTACGACAGGTTGTCACACTGACTATGATAATGTTAAAGCTGTCCTATCAGATGATGTGTTAATTCTACGACAGGTTGTCACACTGACTATGATAAAGTTAAAGCTGTCCTATCAGATGATGTGTTAATTCTACGACCGGTTGTCAAACTGACTATGATAAAGTTAAAGCTGTCCTATCAGATGGTGTGTTAATTCTACGACAGGTTGTCACACTGACTATGATAAAGTTAAAGCTGTCCTATCAGATGATATGTTAATTCTACGACAGGTTGTCACACTGACTATGATAAAGTTAAAGCTGTCCTATCAGATGGTGTGTTAATTCTACGACAGGTTGTTTCACTGACTATGATAAAGTTAAAGCTGTCCTATCAGGTGATGTGTTAATTCTACGACAGGTTGTCACACTGACTATGATAAAGTTAAAGCTGTCCTATCAGATGGTGTGTTGTCACACTGACTATGATAAAGTTAAAGCTGTCCTATCAGATGGTTTGTTAATTCTACGACAGGTTGTCACGCTGACTATGATAAAGTTAAAGCTGTCCTATCAGATGGTGTGTTAATTCTACGACAGGTTGTCACGCTGACTATGATAAAGTTAAAGCTGTCCTATCAGATGGTGTGTTAATTCTACGACAGGTTGTCACACTGACTATGATAAAGTTAAAGCTGTCCTATCAGATGGTGTGTTGTCACACTGACTATGATAAAGTTAAAGCTGTCCTATCAGATGTTGTGTTAATTCTACGACAGGTTGTCACACTGACTATGATAAAGTTAAAGCTGTCCTATCAGATGATGTGTTGTCACAATGACTATGATAAAGTTAAAGCTCTCCTATCAGATGGTGTGTTAATTCTACGACAGGTTGTTTCACTGACTATGATAAAGTTAAAGCTGTCCTATCAGATGGTGTGTTAATTCTACGACAGGTTGTCACACTGACTATGATAAAGTTAAAGCTGTCCTATCAGATGGTGTGTTGTCACACTGACTATGATAAAGTTAAAGCTGTCCTATCAGATGGTGTGTTAATTCTACGACAGGTTGTCACACTGACTATGATAAAGTTAAAGCTGACCTATCAGATGGTATGTTAATTCTACGACAGGTTGTCACACTGACTATGATAAAGTTAAAGCTGTCCTATCAGATGATGTGTTGTCACACTGACTATGATAAAGTTAAAGCTGTCCTATCAGATGGTGTGTTAATTCTACGACAGGTTGTTTCACTGACTATGATAAAGTTAAAGCTGTCCTATCAGATGATGTGTTGTCACACTGACTATGATAAAGTTAAAGCTGTCCTATCAGATGGTGTGTTAATTCTACGACAGGTTGTTTCACTGACTATGATAAAGTTAAAGCTGTCCTATCAGATGGTGTGTTAATTCTACGACAGGTTGTCACACTGACTATGATAAAGTTAAAGCTGTCCTATCAGATGGTGTGTTGTCACACTGACTATGATAAAGTTAAAGCTGTCCTATCAGATGGTGTGTTAATTCTACGACAGGTTGTCACACTGACTATGATAAAGTTAAAGCTGACCTATCAGATGGTATGTTAATTCTACGACAGGTTGTCACACTGACTATGATAAAGTTAAAGCTGTCCTATCAGATGATGTGTTGTCACACTGACTATGATAAAGTTAAAGCTGTCCTATCAGATGGTGTGTTAATTCTACGACAGGTTGTTTCACTGACTATGATAAAGTTAAAGCTGTCCTATCAGATGATGTGTTGTCACACTGACTATGATAAAGTCAAAGCTGTCCTATCAGATGGTGTGTTAATTCTACGACAGGTTGTTTCACTGACTATGATAAAGTTAAAGCTGTCCTATCAGATGGTGTGTTAATTCTACGACAGGTTGTCACACTGACTATGATAAAGTTAAAGCTGTCCTATCAGATGGTGTGTTGTCACACTGACTATGATAAAGTTAAAGCTGTCCTATCAGATGGTGTGTTAATTCTACGACAGGTTGTCACACTGACTATGATAAAGTTAAAGCTGACCTATCAGATGGTATGTTAATTCTACGACAGGTTGTCACACTGACTATGATAAAGTTAAAGCTGTCCTATCAGATGATGTGTTGTCACACTGACTATGATAAAGTTAAAGCTGTCCTATCAGATGGTGTGTTAATTCTACGACAGGTTGTTTCACTGACTATGATAAAGTTAAAGCTGTCCTATCAGATGATGTGTTGTCACACTGACTATGATAAAGTTAAAGCTGTCCTATCAGATGGTGTGTTAATTCTACGACAGGTTGTTTCACTGACTATGATAAAGTTAAAGCTGTCCTATCAGATGATGTGTTAATTCTACGACAGGTTGTCACACTGACTATGATAAAGTTAAAGCTGTCCTATCAGATGGTATGTTAATTCTACGACAGGTTGTTTCACTGACTATGATAAAGTTAAAGCTGTCCTATCAGATGATGTGTTAATTCTACGACAGGTTGTCACACTGACTATGATAAAGTTAAAGCTGTCCTATCAGATGGTGTGTTAATTCTACGACAGGTTGTTTCACTGACTATGATAAAGTTAAAGCTGTCCTATCAGATGATGTGTTGTCACACTGACTATGATAAAGTTAAAGCTGTCCTATCAGATGATGTGTTAATTCTACGACAGGTTGTCACACTGACTATGATAAAGTTAAAGCTGTCCTATCAGATGGTGTGTTAATTCTACGACTGGTTGTTTCACTGACTATGATAAAGTTAAAGCTGTCCTATCAGATGATGTGTTGTCACACTGACTATGATAAAGTTAAAGCTGTCCTATCAGATGGTGTGTTAATCCTACGACAGGTTGTTTCACTGACTATGATAAAGTTAAAGCTGTCCTATCAGATGGTGTGTTAATTCTACGACAGGTTGTCACACTGACTATGATAAAGTTAAAGCTGTCCTATCAGATGGTGTGTTGTCACACTGACTATGATAAAGTTAAAGCTGTCCTATCAGATGATGTGTTGTCACGCTGACTATGATAAAGTTAAAGCTGTCCTATCAGATGGTGTGTTAATTCTACGACAGGTTGTCACACTGACTATGATAAAGTTAAAGCTGTCCTATCAGATGGTGTGTTGTCACACTGACTATGATAAAGTTAAAGCTGTCCTATCAGATGTTGTGTTAATTCTACGACAGGTTGTCACACTGACTATGATAAAGTTAAAGCTGTCCTATCAGATGATGTGTTGTCACAATGACTATGATAAAGTTAAAGCTGTCCTATCAGATGGTGTGTTAATTCTACGACAGGTTGTCACACTGACTATGATAAAGTTAAAGCTGTCCTATCAGATGGTGTGTTAATTCTACGACAGGTTGTCACACTGACTATGATAAAGTTAAAGCTGACCTATCAGATGGTATGTTAATTCTACGACAGGTTGTCACACTGACTATAATAAAGTTAAAGCTGTCCTATCAGATGATGTGTTGTCACACTGACTATGATAAAGTTAAAGCTGTCCTATCAGATGGTATGTTAATTCTACGACAGGTTGTCACACTGACTATGATAAAGTTAAAGCTGTCCTATCAGATGATGAGTTAATTCTACGACAGGTTGTCACACTGACTATGATAAAGTTAAAGCTGTCCTATCAGATGGTTTGTTAATTCTACGACAGGTTGTCACACTGACTATGATAAAGTTAAAGCTGTCCTATCAGATGGTGTGTTGTCACACTGACTATGATAAAGTTAAAGCTGTCCTATCAGATGGTGTGTTAATTCTACGACAGGTTGTCACACTGACTATGATAAAGTTAAAGCTGACCTATCAGATGGTATGTTAATTCTACGACAGGTTGTCACACTGACTATGATAAAGTTAAAGCTGTCCTATCAGATGATGTGTTGTCACACTGACTATGATAAAGTTAAAGCTGTCCTATCAGATGGTGTGTTAATTCTACGACAGGTTGTTTCACTGACTATGATAAAGTTAAAGCTGTCCTATCAGATGATGTGTTAATTCTACGACAGGTTGTCACACTGACTATGATAAAGTTAAAGCTGTCCTATCAGATGATGTGTTAATTCTACGACCGGTTGTCACACTGACTATGATAAAGTTAAAGCTGTCCTATCAGATGGTGTGTTAATTCTACGACAGGTTGTCACACTGACTATGATAAAGTTAAAGCTGTCCTATCAGGTGATGTGTTAATTCTACGACAGGTTGTCACACTGACTATGATAAAGTTAAAGCTGTCCTATCAGATGGTGTGTTGTCAAACTGACTATGATAAAGTTAAAGCTGTCCTATCAGATGGTTTGTTAATTCTACGACAGGTTGTCACGCTGACTATGATAAAGTTAAAGCTGTCCTATCAGATGGTGTGTTAATTCTACGACAGGTTGTCACGCTGACTATGATAAAGTTAAAGCTGTCCTATCAGATGGTGTGTTAATTCTACGACAGGTTGTCACACTGACTATGATAAAGTTAAAGCTGTCCTATCAGATGGTGTGTTGTCACACTGACTATGATAAAGTTAAAGCTGTCCTATCAGATGTTGTGTTAATTCTACGACAGGTTGTCACACTGACTATGATAAAGTTAAAGCTGTCCTATCAGATGATGTGTTGTCACAATGACTATGATAAAGTTAAAGCTGTCCTATCAGATGGTGTGTTAATTCTACGACAGGTTGTTTCACTGACTATGATAAAGTTAAAGCTGTCCTATCAGATGGTGTGTTAATTCTACGACAGGTTGTCACACTGACTATGATAAAGTTAAAGCTGTCCTATCAGATGGTGTGTTGTCACACTGACTATGATAAAGTTAAAGCTGTCCTATCAGATGGTGTGTTAATTCTACGACAGGTTGTCACACTGACTATGATAAAGTTAAAGCTGTCCTATCAGGTGATGTGTTAATTCTACGACAGGTTGTCACACTGACTATGATAAAGTTAAAGCTGTCCTATCAGATGGTGTGTTGTCAAACTGACTATGATAAAGTTAAAGCTGTCCTATCAGATGGTTTGTTAAATCTACGACAGGTTGTCACGCTGACTATGATAAAGTTAAAGCTGTCCTATCAGATGGTGTGTTAATTCTACGACAGGTTGTCACGCTGACTATGATAAAGTTAAAGCTGTCCTATCAGATGGTGTGTTAATTCTACGACAGGTTGTCACACTGACTATGATAAAGTTAAAGCTGTCCTATCAGATGGTGTGTTGTCACACTGACTATGATAAAGTTAAAGCTGTCCTATCAGATGTTGTGTTAATTCTACGACAGGTTGTCACACTGACTATGATAAAGTTAAAGCTGTCCTATCAGATGATGTGTTGTCACAATGACTATGATAAAGTTAAAGCTGTCCTATCAGATGGTGTGTTAATTCTACGACAGGTTGTTTCACTGACTATGATAAAGTTAAAGCTGTCCTATCAGATGGTGTGTTAATTCTACGACAGGTTGTCACACTGACTATGATAAAATTAAAGCTGTCCTATCAGATGGTGTGTTGTCACACTGACTATGATCAAGTTAAAGCTGTCCTATCAGATGGTGTGTTAATTCTACAACAGGTTGTCACACTGACTATGATAAAGTTAAAGCTGACCTATCAGATGGTATGTTAATTCTACGACAGGTTGTCACACTGACTATGATAAAGTTAAAGCTGTCCTATCAGATGATGTGTTGTCACACTGACTATGATAAAGTTAAAGCTGTCCTATCAGATGGTGTGTTAATTCTACGACAGGTTGTTTCACTGACTATGATAAAGTTAAAGCTGTCCTATCAGATGATGTGTTGTCACACTGACTATGATAAAGTTAAATCTGTCCTATCAGATGGTGTGTTAATTCTACGACAGGTTGTTTCACTGACTATGATAAAGTTAAAGCTGTCCTATCAGATGGTGTGTTAATTCTACGACAGGTTGTCACACTGACTATGATAAAGTTAAAGCTGTCCTATCAGATGGTGTGTTGTCACACTGACTATGATAAAGTTAAAGCTGTCCTATCAGATGGTGTGTTAATTCTACGACAGGTTGTCACACTGACTATGATAAAGTTAAAGCTGACCTATCAGATGGTATGTTAATTCTACGACAGGTTGTCACACTGACTATGATAAAGTTAAAGCTGTCCTATCAGATGATGTGTTGTCACACTGACTATGATAAAGTTAAAGCTGTCCTATCAGATGGTGTGTTAATTCTACGACAGGTTGTTTCACTGACTATGATAAAGTTAAAGCTGTCCTATCAGATGATGTGTTGTCACACTGACTATGATAAAGTTAAAGCTGTCCTATCAGATGGTGTGTTAATTCTACGACAGGTTGTTTCACTGACTATGATAAAGTTAAAGCTGTCCTATCAGATGGTGTGTTAATTCTACGACAGGTTGTCACACTGACTATGATAAAGTTAAAGCTGTCCTATCAGATGGTGTGTTGTCACACTGACTATGATAAAGTTAAAGCTGTCCTATCAGATGGTGTGTTAATTCTACGACAGGTTGTCACACTGACTATGATAAAGTTAAAGCTGACCTATCAGATGGTATGTTAATTCTACGACAGGTTGTCACACTGACTATGATAAAGTTAAAGCTGTCCTATCAGATGATGTGTTGTCACACTGACTATGATAAAGTTAAAGCTGTCCTATCAGATGGTGTGTTAATTCTACGACAGGTTGTTTCACTGACTATGATAAAGTTAAAGCTGTCCTATCAGATGATGTGTTAATTCTACGACAGGTTGTCACACTGACTATGATAAAGTTAAAGCTGTCCTATCAGATGATGTGTTAATTCTACGACCGGTTGTCACACTGACTATGATAAAGTTAAAGCTGTCCTATCAGATGGTGTGTTAATTCTACGACAGGTTGTCACACTGACTATGATAAAGTTAAAGCTGTCCTATCAGATGATATGTTAATTCTACGACAGGTTGTCACACTGACTATGATAAAGTTAAAGCTGTCCTATCAGATGGTGTGTTAATTCTACGACAGGTTGTTTCACTGACTATGATAAAGTTAAAGCTGTCCTATCAGGTGATGTGTTAATTCTACGACAGGTTGTCACACTGACTATGATAAAGTTAAAGCTGTCCTATCAGATGGTGTGTTGTCACACTGACTATGATAAAGTTAAAGCTGTCCTATCAGATGGTTTGTTAATTCTACGACAGGTTGTCACGCTGACTATGATAAAGTTAAAGCTGTCCTATCAGATGGTGTGTTAATTCTACGACAGGTTGTCACGCTGACTATGATAAAGTTAAAGCTGTCCTATCAGATGGTGTGTTAATTCTACGACAGGTTGTCACACTGACTATGATAAAGTTAAAGCTGTCCTATCAGATGGTGTGTTGTCACACTGACTATGATAAAGTTAAAGCTGTCCTATCAGATGTTGTGTTAATTCTACGACAGGTTGTCACACTGACTATGATAAAGTTAAAGCTGTCCTATCAGATGATGTGTTGTCACAATGACTATGATAAAGTTAAAGCTGTCCTATCAGATGGTGTGTTAATTCTACGACAGGTTGTTTCACTGACTATGATAAAGTTAAAGATGTCCTATCAGATGGTGTGTTAATTCTACGACAGGTTGTCACACTGACTATGATAAAGTTAAAGCTGTCCTATCAGATGGTGTGTTAATTCTACGACAGGTTGTCACACTGACTATGATAAAGTTAAAGCTGACCTATCAGATGGTATGTTAATTCTACGACAGGTTGTCACACTGACTATGATAAAGTTAAAGCTGTCCTATCAGATGATGTGTTGTCACACTGACTATGATAAAGTTAAAGCTGTCCTATCAGATGGTGTGTTAATTCTACGACAGGTTGTTTCACTGACTATGATAAAGTTAAAGCTGTCCTATCAGATGATGTGTTGTCACACTGACTATGATAAAGATAAAGCTGTCCTATCAGATGGTGTGTTAATTCTACGACAGGTTGTTTCACTGACTATGATAAAGTTAAAGCTGTCCTATCAGATGGTGTGTTAATTCTACGACAGGTTGTCACACTGACTATGATAAAGTTAAAGCTGTCCTATCAGATGGTGTGTTGTCACACTGACTATGATAAAGTTAAAGCTGTCCTATCAGATGGTGTGTTAATTCTACGACAGGTTGTCACACTGACTATGATAAAGTTAAAGCTGACCTATCAGATGGTATGTTAATTCTACGACAGGTTGTCACACTGACTATGATAAAGTTAAAGCTGTCCTATCAGATGATGTGTTGTCACACTGACTATGATAAAGTTAAAGCTGTCCTATCAGATGGTGTGTTAATTCTACGACAGGTTGTTTCACTGACTATGATAAAGTTAAAGCTGTCCTATCAGATGATGTGTTGTCACACTGACTATGATAAAGTTAAAGCTGTCCTATCAGATGGTGTGTTAATTCTACGACAGGTTGTTTCACTGACTATGATAAAGTTAAAGCTGTCCTATCAGATGGTGTGTTAATTCTACGACAGGTTGTCACACTGACTATGATAAAGTTAAAGCTGTCCTATCAGATGGTGTGTTGTCACACTGACTATGATAAAGTTAAAGCTGTCCTATCAGATGGTGTGTTAATTCTACGACAGGTTGTCACACTGACTATGATAAAGTTAAAGCTGACCTATCAGATGGTATGTTAATTCTACGACAGGTTGTCACACTGACTATGATAAAGTTAAAGCTGTCCTATCAGATGATGTGTTGTCACACTGACTATGATAAAGTTAAAGCTGTCCTATCAGATGGTGTGTTAATTCTACGACAGGTTGTTTCACTGACTATGATAAAGTTAAAGCTGTCCTATCAGATGATGTGTTGTCACACTGACTATGATAAAGTTAAAGCTGTCCTATCAGATGGTGTGTTAATTCTACGACAGGTTGTTTCACTGACTATGATAAAGTTAAAGCTGTCCTATCAGATGATGTGTTAATTCTACGACAGGTTGTCACACTGACTATGATAAAGTTAAAGCTGTCCTATCAGATGGTATGTTAATTCTACGACAGGTTGTTTCACTGACTATGATAAAGTTAAAGCTGTCCTATCAGATGATGTGTTAATTCTACGACAGGTTGTCACACTGACTATGATAAAGTTAAAGCTGTCCTATCAGATGGTGTGTTAATTCTACGACAGGTTGTTTCACTGACTATGATAAAGTTAAAGCTGTCCTATCAGATGATGTGTTGTCACACTGACTATGATAAAGTTAAAGCTGTCCTATCAGATGATGTGTTAATTCTACGACAGGTTGTCACACTGACTATGATAAAGTTAAAGCTGTCCTATCAGATGGTGTGTTAATTCTACGACAGGTTGTTTCACTGACTATGATAAAGTTAAAGCTGTCCTATCAGATGATGTGTTGTCACACTGACTATGATAAAGTTAAAGCTGTCCTATCAGATGGTGTGTTAATCCTACGACAGGTTGTTTCACTGACTATGATAAAGTTAAAGCTGTCCTATCAGATGGTGTGTTAATTCTACGACAGGTTGTCACACTGACTATGATAAAGTTAAAGCTGTCCTATCAGATGGTGTGTTGTCACACTGACTATGATAAAGTTAAAGCTGTCCTATCAGATGATGTGTTGTCACGCTGACTATGATAAAGTTAAAGCTGTCCTATCAGATGGTGTGTTAATTCTACGACAGGTTGTCACACTGACTATGATAAAGTTAAAGCTGTCCTATCAGATGGTGTGTTGTCACACTGACTATGATAAAGTTAAAGCTGTCCTATCAGATGTTGTGTTAGTTCTACGACAGGTTGTCACACTGACTATGATAAAGTTAAAGCTGTCCTATCAGATGATGTGTTGTCACAATGACTATGATAAAGTTAAAGCTGTCCTATCAGATGGTGTGTTAATTCTACGACAGGTTGTCACACTGACTATGATAAAGTTAAAGCTGTCCTATCAGATGGTGTGTTAATTCTACGACAGGTTGTCACACTGACTATGATAAAGTTAAAGCTGACCTATCAGATGGAATGTTAATTCTACGACAGGTTGTCACACTGACTATGATAAAGTTAAAGCTGTCCTATCAGAAGATGTGTTGTCACACTGACTATGATAAAGTTAAAGCTGTCCTATCAGATGGTGTGTTAATTCTACGACAGGTTGTTTCACTGACTATGATAAAGTTAAAGCTGTCCTATCAGATGATGTGTTAATTCTACGACAGGTTGTCACACTGACTATGATAAAGTTAAAGCTGTCCTATCAGATGATGTGTTAATTCTACGACCGGTTGTCACACTGACTATGATAAAGTTAAAGCTGTCCTATCAGATGGTGTGTTAATTCTACGACAGGTTGTCACACTGACTATGATAAAGTTAAAGCTGTCCTATCAGATGGTGTGTTAATTCTACGACAGGTTGTTTCACTGACTATGATAAAGTTAAAGCTGTCCTATCAGATGATGTGTTGTCACACTGACTATGATAAAGTTAAAGCTGTCCTATCAGATGGTGTGTTAATTCTACGACAGGTTGTTTCACTGACTATGATAAAGTTAAAGCTGTCCTATCAGATGATGTGTTAATTCTACGACAGGTTGTCACACTGACTATGATAAAGTTAAAGCTGTCCTATCAGATGGTATGTTAATTCTACGACAGGTTGTTTCACTGACTATGATAAAGTTAAAGCTGTCCTATCAGATGATGTGTTAATTCTACGACAGGTTGTCACACTGACTATGATAAAGCTAAAGCTGTCCTATCAGATGGTGTGTTAATTCTACGACAGGTTGTTTCACTGACTATGATAAAGTTAAAGCTGTCCTATCAGATGATGTGTTGTCACACTGACTATGATAAAGTTAAAGCTGTCCTATCAGATGGTGTGTTGTCACACTGACTATGATAAAGTTAAAGCTGTCCTATCAGATGTTGTGTTAATTCTACGACAGGTTGTCACACTGACTATGATAAAGTTAAAGCTGTCCTATCAGATGATGTGTTGTCACAATGACTATGATAAAGTTAAAGCTGTCCTATCAGATGGTGTGTTAATTCTACGACAGGTTGTCACACTGACTATGATAAAGTTAAAGCTGTCCTATCAGATGGTGTGTTAATTCTACGACAGGTTGTCACACTGACTATGATAAAGTTAAAGCTGTCCTATCAGATGGTGTGTTGTCACACTGACTATGATAAAGTTAAAGCTGTCCTATCAGATGATGTGTTAATTCTACGACAGGTTGTCACACTGACTATGATAAAGTTAAAGCTGTCCTATCAGATGGTGTGTTAATTCTACGACAGGTTGTCACACTGACTATGATAAAGTTAAAGCTGACCTATCAGATGGTATGTTAATTCTACGACAGGTTGTCACACTGACTATGATAAAGTTAAAGCTGTCCTATCAGATGATGTGTTGTCACACTGACTATGATAAAGTTAAAGCTGTCCTATCAGATGGTGTGTTAATTCTACGACAGGTTGTTTCACTGACTATGATAAAGTTAAAGCTGTCCTATCAGATGATGTGTTAATTCTACGACAGGTTGTCACACTGACTATGATAAAGTTAAAGCTGTCCTATCAGATGATGTGTTAATTCTACGACCGGTTGTCACACTGACTATGATAAAGTTAAAGCCGTCCTATCAGATGGTGTGTTAATTCTACGACAGGTTGTCACACTGACTATGATAAAGTTAAAGCTGTCCTATCAGATGATATGTTAATTCTACGACAGGTTGTCACACTGACTATGATAAAGTTAAAGCTGTCCTATCAGATGGTGTGTTAATTCTACGACAGGTTGTTTCACTGACTATGATAAAGTTAAAGCTGTCCTATCAGGTGATGTGTTAATTCTACGACAGGTTGTCACACTGACTATGATAAAGTTAAAGCTGTCCTATCAGATGGTGTGTTGTCACACTGACTATGATAAAGTTAAAGCTGTCCTATCAGATGATGTGTTGTCACACTGACTATGATAAAGTTAAAGCTGTCCTATCAGATGGTGTGTTAATTCTACGACAGTTTGTCACACTGACTATGATAAAGTTAAAGCTGTCCTATCAGATGGTGTGTTGTCACACTGACTATGATAAAGTTAAAGCTGTCCTATCAGATGGTGTGTTAATTCTACGACAGGTTGTCACACTGACTATGATAAAGTTAAAGCTGTCCTATCAGATGATGTGTTGTCACACTGACTATGATAAAGTTAAAGCTGTCCTATCAGATGATGTGTTGTCACGCTGACTATGATAAAGATAAAGCTGTCCTATCAGATGGTGTGTTAATTCTACGACAGGTTGTCACACTGACTATGATAAAGTTAAAGCTGTCCTATCAGATGGTGTGTTAATTCTACGACAGGTTGTCACACTGACTATGATAAAGTTAAAGCTGTCCTATCAGATGATGTGTTGTCACAATGACTATGATAAAGTTAAAGCTGTCCTATCAGATGGTGTGTTAATTCTACGACAGGTTGTCACACTGACTATGATAAAGTTAAAGCTGTCCTATCAGATGGTATGTTAATTCTACGACAGGTTGTCACACTGACTATGATAAAGTTAAAGCTGTCCTATCAGATGATGAGTTAATTCTACGACAGGTTGTCACACTGACTATGATAAAGTTAAAGCTGTCCTATCAGATGGTTTGTTAATTCTACGACAGGTTGTCACGCTGACTATGATAAAGTTAAAGCTGTCCTATCAGATGGTGTGTTAATTCTACGACAGGTTGTCACACTGACTATGATAAAGTTAAAGCTGTCCTATCAGATGGTGTGTTGTCACACTGACTATGATAAAGTTAAAGCTGTCCTATCAGATGTTGTGTTAATTCTACGACAGGTTGTCACACTGACTATGATAAAGTTAAAGCTGTCCTATCAGATGATGTGTTGTCACAATGACTATGATAAAGTTAAAGCTGTCCTATCAGATGGTGTGTTAATTCTACGACAGGTTGTCACACTGACTATGATAAAGTTAAAGCTGTCCTATCAGATGGTGTGTTAATTCTACGACAGGTTGTCACACTGACTATGATAAAGTTAAAGCTGTCCTATCAGATGGTGTGTTGTCACACTGACTATGATAAAGTTAAAGCTGTCCTATCAGATGATGTGTTAATTCTACGACAGGTTGTCACACTGACTATGATAAAGTTAAAGCTGTCCTATCAGATGGTGTGTTAATTCTACGACAGGTTGTCACACTGACTATGATAAAGTTAAAGCTGACCTATCAGATGGTATGTTAATTCTACGACAGGTTGTCACACTGACTATGATAAAGTTAAAGCTGTCCTATCAGATGGTGTGTTGTCACACTGACTATGATAAAGTTAAAGCTGTCCTATCAGATGATGTGTTAATTCTACGACAGGTTGTCACACTGACTATGATAAAGTTAAAGCTGTCCTATCAGATGGTGTGTTAATTCTACGACAGGTTGTCACACTGACTATGATAAAGTTAAAGCTGACCTATCAGATGGTATGTTAATTCTACGACAGGTTGTCACACTGACTATGATAAAGTTAAAGCTGTCCTATCAGATGATGTGTTGTCACACTGACTATGATAAAGTTAAAGCTGTCCTATCAGATGGTGTGTTAATTCTACGACAGGTTGTTTCACTGACTATGATAAAGTTAAAGCTGTCCTATCAGATGATGTGTTAATTCTACGACAGGTTGTCACACTGACTATGATAAAGTTAAAGCTGTCCTATCAGATGGTATGTTAATTCTACGACAGGTTGTCACACTGACTATGATAAAGTTAAAGCTGTCCTATCAGATGATGTGTTGTCACACTGACTATGATAAAGTTAAAGCTGTCCTATCAGATGGTATGTTAATTCTACGACAGGTTGTCACACTGACTATGATAAAGTTAAAGCTGTCCTATCAGATGATGTGTTGTCACACTGACTATGATAAAGTTAAAGCTGTCCTATCAGATGATGTGTTGTCACACTGACTATGATAAAGTTAAAGCTGTCCTATCAGATGGTGTGTTAATTCTACGACAGGTTGTTTCACTGACTATGATAAAGTTAAAGCTGTCCTATCAGATGATGTGTTAATTCTACGACAGGTTGTCACACTGACTATGATAAAGTTAAAGCTGTCCTATCAGATGGTATGTTAATTCTACGACAGGTTGTCACACTGACTATGATAAAGTTAAAGCTGTCCTATCAGATGATGAGTTAATTCTACGACAGGTTGTCACACTGACTATGATAAAGTTAAAGCTGTCCTATCAGATGGTTTGTTAATTCTACGACAGGTTGTCACGCTGACTATGATAAAGTTAAAGCTGTCCTATCAGATGGTGTGTTAATTCTACGACAGGTTGTCACACTGACTATGATAAAGTTAAAGCTGCCCTATCAGATGGTGTGTTGTCACACTGACTATGATAAAGTTAAAGCTGTCCTATCAGATGTTGTGTTAATTCTACGACAGGTTGTCACACTGACTATGATAAAGTTAAAGCTGTCCTATCAGATGATGTGTTGTCACAATGACTATGATAAAGTTAAAGCTGTCCTATCAGATGGTGTGTTAATTCTACGACAGGTTGTCACACTGACTATGATAAAGTTAAAGCTGTCCTATCAGATGGTGTGTTAATTCTACGACAGGTTGTCACACTGACTATGATAAAGTTAAAGCTGTCCTATCAGATGGTGTGTTGTCACACTGACTATGATAAAGTTAAAGCTGTCCTATCAGATGATGTGTTAATTCTACGACAGGTTGTCACACTGACTATGATAAAGTTAAAGCTGTCCTATCAGATGGTGTGTTAATTCTACGACAGGTTGTCACACTGACTATGATAAAGTTAAAGCTGACCTATCAGATGGTATGTTAATTCTACGACAGGTTGTCACACTGACTATGATAAAGTTAAAGCTGTCCTATCAGATGATGTGTTGTCACACTGACTATGATAAAGTTAAAGCTGTCCTATCAGATGGTGTGTTAATTCTACGACAGGTTGTTTCACTGACTATGATAAAGTTAAAGCTGTCCTATCAGATGATGTGTTAATTCTACGACAGGTTGTCACACTGACTATGATAAAGTTAAAGCTGTCCTATCAGATGATGTGTTAATTCTACGACCGGTTGTCACACTGACTATGATAACGTTAAAGCTGTCCTATCAGATGGTGTGTTAATTCTACGACAGGTTGTCACACTGACTATGATAAAGTTAAAGCTGTCCTATCAGATGATATGTTAATTCTACGACAGGTTGTCACACTGACTATGATAAAGTTAAAGCTGTCCTATCAGATGGTGTGTTAATTCTACGACAGGTTGTTTCACTGACTACGATAAAGTTAAAGCTGTCCTATCAGGTGATGTGTTAATTCTACGACAGGTTGTCACACTGACTATGATAAAGTTAAAGCTGTCCTATCAGATGGTGTGTTGTCACACTGACTATGATAAAGTTAAAGCTGTCCTATCAGATGATGTGTTGTCACACTGACTATAATAAAGTTAAAGCTGTCCTATCAGATGGTGTGTTAATTCTACGACAGTTTGTCACACTGACTATGATAAAGTTAAAGCTGTCCTATCAGATGGTGTGTTGTCACACTGACTATGATAAAGTTAAAGCTGTCCTATCAGATGGTGTGTTAATTCTACGACAGGTTGTCACACTGACTATGATAAAGTTAAAGCTGTCCTATCAGATGGTGTGTTGTCACACTGACTATGATAAAGTTAAAGCTGTCCTATCAGATGATGTGTTGTCACGCTGACTATGATAAAGTTAAAGCTGTCCTATCAGATGGTGTGTTAATTCTACGACAGGTTGTCACACTGACTATGATAAAGTTAAAGCTGTCCTATCAGATGGTGTGTTAATTCTACGACAGGTTGTCACACTGACTATGATAAAGTTAAAGCTGTCCTATCAGATGGTGTGTTGTCACACTGACTATGATAAAGTTAAAGCTGTCCTATCAGATGATGTGTTGTCACACTGACTATGATAAAGTTAAAGCTGTCCTATCAGATGGTGTGTTAATTCTACGACAGGTTGTCACACTGACTATGATCAAGTTAAAGCTGTCCTATCAGATGGTGTGTTAATTCTACGACAGGTTGTCACACTGACTATGATAAAGTTAAAGCTGTCCTATCAGATGGTGTGTTCTCACACTGACTATGATAAAGTTAAAGCTGTCCTATCAGATGGTGTGTTAATTCTACGACAGGTTGTCACACTGACTATGATAAAGTTAAAGCTGTCCTATCAGATGGTATGTTAATTCTACGACAGGTTGTCACACTGACTATGATAAAGTTAAAGCTGTCCTATCAGATGATGAGTTAATTCTACGACAGGTTGTCACACTGACTATGATAAAGTTAAAGCTGTCCTATCAGATGGTGTGTTAATTCTACGACAGGTTGTCACACTTACTATGATCAAGTTAAAGCTGTCCTATCAGATGGTGTGTTAATTCTACGACAGGTTGTCACACTGACTATGATAAAGTTAAAGCTGTCCTATCAGATGGTGTGTTGTCACACTGACTATGATAAAGTTAAAGCTGTCCTATCAGATGGTGTGTTAATTCTACGACAGGTTGTCACACTGACTATGATAAAGTTAAAGCTGTCCTATCAGATGGTGTGTTAATTCTACGACAGGTTGTCACACTGACTATGATAAAGTTAAAGCTGTCCTATCAGATGGTGTGTTGTCACACTGACTATGATAAAGTTAAAGCTGTCCTATCAGATGATGTGTTGTCACGCTGACTATGATAAAGTTAAAGCTGTCCTATCAGATGGTGTGTTAATTCTACGACAGGTTGTCACACTGACTATGATAAAGTTAAAGCTGTCCTATCAGATGGTGTGTTGTCACACTGACTATGATAAAGTTAAAGCTGTCCTATCAGATGGTGTGTTAATTCTACGACAGGTTGTCACACTTACTATGATCAAGTTAAAGCTGTCCTATCAGATGGTGTGTTAATTCTACGACAGGTTGTCACACTGACTATGATAAAGTTAAAGCTGTCCTATCAGATGGTGTGTTGTCACACTGACTATGATAAAGTTAAAGCTGTCCTATCAGATGGTGTGTTAATTCTACGACAGGTTGTCACACTGACTATGATAAAGTTAAAGCTGTCCTATCAGATGGTGTGTTAATTCTACGACAGGTTGTCACACTGACTATGATAAAGTTAAAGCTGTCCTATCAGATGGTGTGTTAATTCTACGACAGGTTGTCACACTGACTATGATAAAGTTAAAGCTGTCCTATCAGATGGTGTGTTAATTCTACGACAGGTTGTTTCACTGACTATGATAAAGTTAAAGCTGTCCTATCAGATGGTGTGTTAATTCTACGACAGGTTGTCACACTGACTATGATAAAGTTAAAGCTGTCCTATCATATGATGAGTTAATTCTACGACAGGTTGTCACACTGACTATGATAAAGTTAAAGCTGTCCTATCAGATGGTGTGTTGTCACACTGACTATGATAAAGTTAAAGCTGTCCTATCAGATGGTGTGTTAATTCTACGACAGGTTGTCACACTGACTATGATAAAGTTAAAGCTGTCCTATCAGATGGTGTGTTGTCACACTGACTATGATAAAGTTAAAGCTGTCCTATCAGATGATGTGTTGTCACGCTGACTATGATAAAGTTAAAGCTGTCCTATCAGATGGTATGTTAATTCTACGACAGGTTGTCACACTGACTATGATAAAGTTAAAGCTGTCCTATCAGATGATGTGTTGTCACACTGACTATGATAAAGTTAAAGCTGTCCTATCAGATGGTATGTTAATTCTACGACAGGTTGTCACACTGACTATGATAAAGTTAAAGCTGTCCTATCAGATGATGTGTTGTCACACTGACTATGATAAAGTTAAAGCTGTCCTATCAGATGGTGTGTTAATTCTACGACAGGTTGTTTCACTGACTATGATAAAGTTAAAGCTGTCCTATCAGATGATGTGTTAATTCTACGACAGGTTGTCACACTGACTATGATAAAGTTAAAGCTGTCCTATCAGATGGTATGTTAATTCTACGACAGGTTGTCACACTGACTATGATAAAGTTAAAGCTGTCCTATCAGATGATGAGTTAATTCTACGACAGGTTGTCACACTGACTATGATAAAGTTAAAGCTGTCCTATCAGATGGTTTGTTAATTCTACGACAGGTTGTCACGCTGACTATGATAAAGTTAAAGCTGTCCTATCAGATGGTGTGTTAATTCTACGACAGGTTGTCACACTGACTATGATAAAGTTAAAGCTGCCCTATCAGATGGTGTGTTGTCACACTGACTATGATAAAGTTAAAGCTGTCCTATCAGATGTTGTGTTAATTCTACGACAGGTTGTCACACTGACTATGATAAAGTTAAAGCTGTCCTATCAGATGATGTGTTGTCACAATGACTATGATAAAGTTAAAGCTGTCCTATCAGATGGTGTGTTAATTCTACGACAGGTTGTCACACTGACTATGATAAAGTTAAAGCTGTCCTATCAGATGGTGTGTTAATTCTACGACAGGTTGTCACACTGACTATGATAAAGTTAAAGCTGTCCTATCAGATGGTGTGTTGTCACACTGACTATGATAAAGTTAAAGCTGTCCTATCAGATGATGTGTTAATTCTACGACAGGTTGTCACACTGACTATGATAAAGTTAAAGCTGTCCTATCAGATGGTGTGTTAATTCTACGACAGGTTGTCACACTGACTATGATAAAGTTAAAGCTGACCTATCAGATGGTATGTTAATTCTACGACAGGTTGTCACACTGACTATGATAAAGTTAAAGCTGTCCTATCAGATGATGTGTTGTCACACTGACTATGATAAAGTTAAAGCTGTCCTATCAGATGGTGTGTTAATTCTACGACAGGTTGTTTCACTGACTATGATAAAGTTAAAGCTGTCCTATCAGATGATGTGTTAATTCTACGACAGGTTGTCACACTGACTATGATAAAGTTAAAGCTGTCCTATCAGATGATGTGTTAATTCTACGACCGGTTGTCACACTGACTATGATAACGTTAAAGCTGTCCTATCAGATGGTGTGTTAATTCTACGACAGGTTGTCACACTGACTATGATAAAGTTAAAGCTGTCCTATCAGATGATATGTTAATTCTACGACAGGTTGTCACACTGACTATGATAAAGTTAAAGCTGTCCTATCAGATGGTGTGTTAATTCTACGACAGGTTGTTTCACTGACTACGATAAAGTTAAAGCTGTCCTATCAGGTGATGTGTTAATTCTACGACAGGTTGTCACACTGACTATGATAAAGTTAAAGCTGTCCTATCAGATGGTGTGTTGTCACACTGACTATGATAAAGTTAAAGCTGTCCTATCAGATGATGTGTTGTCACACTGACTATAATAAAGTTAAAGCTGTCCTATCAGATGGTGTGTTAATTCTACGACAGTTTGTCACACTGACTATGATAAAGTTAAAGCTGTCCTATCAGATGGTGTGTTGTCACACTGACTATGATAAAGTTAAAGCTGTCCTATCAGATGGTGTGTTAATTCTACGACAGGTTGTCACACTGACTATGATAAAGTTAAAGCTGTCCTATCAGATGGTGTGTTGTCACACTGACTATGATAAAGTTAAAGCTGTCCTATCAGATGATGTGTTGTCACGCTGACTATGATAAAGTTAAAGCTGTCCTATCAGATGGTGTGTTAATTCTACGACAGGTTGTCACACTGACTATGATAAAGTTAAAGCTGTCCTATCAGATGGTGTGTTAATTCTACGACAGGTTGTCACACTGACTATGATAAAGTTAAAGCTGTCCTATCAGATGGTGTGTTGTCACACTGACTATGATAAAGTTAAAGCTGTCCTATCAGATGATGTGTTGTCACACTGACTATGATAAAGTTAAAGCTGTCCTATCAGATGGTGTGTTAATTCTACGACAGGTTGTCACACTGACTATGATCAAGTTAAAGCTGTCCTATCAGATGGTGTGTTAATTCTACGACAGGTTGTCACACTGACTATGATAAAGTTAAAGCTGTCCTATCAGATGGTGTGTTCTCACACTGACTATGATAAAGTTAAAGCTGTCCTATCAGATGGTGTGTTAATTCTACGACAGGTTGTCACACTGACTATGATAAAGTTAAAGCTGTCCTATCAGATGGTATGTTAATTCTACGACAGGTTGTCACACTGACTATGATAAAGTTAAAGCTGTCCTATCAGATGATGAGTTAATTCTACGACAGGTTGTCACACTGACTATGATAAAGTTAAAGCTGTCCTATCAGATGGTGTGTTAATTCTACGACAGGTTGTCACACTTACTATGATCAAGTTAAAGCTGTCCTATCAGATGGTGTGTTAATTCTACGACAGGTTGTCACACTGACTATGATAAAGTTAAAGCTGTCCTATCAGATGGTGTGTTGTCACACTGACTATGATAAAGTTAAAGCTGTCCTATCAGATGGTGTGTTAATTCTACGACAGGTTGTCACACTGACTATGATAAAGTTAAAGCTGTCCTATCAGATGGTGTGTTAATTCTACGACAGGTTGTCACACTGACTATGATAAAGTTAAAGCTGTCCTATCAGATGGTGTGTTGTCACACTGACTATGATAAAGTTAAAGCTGTCCTATCAGATGATGTGTTGTCACGCTGACTATGATAAAGTTAAAGCTGTCCTATCAGATGGTGTGTTAATTCTACGACAGGTTGTCACACTGACTATGATAAAGTTAAAGCTGTCCTATCAGATGGTGTGTTGTCACACTGACTATGATAAAGTTAAAGCTGTCCTATCAGATGGTGTGTTAATTCTACGACAGGTTGTCACACTTACTATGATCAAGTTAAAGCTGTCCTATCAGATGGCGTGTTAATTCTACGACAGGTTGTCACACTGACTATGATAAAGTTAAAGCTGTCCTATCAGATGGTGTGTTGTCACACTGACTATGATAAAGTTAAAGCTGTCCTATCAGATGGTGTGTTAATTCTACGACAGGTTGTCACACTGACTATGATAAAGTTAAAGCTGTCCTATCAGATGGTGTGTTAATTCTACGACAGGTTGTCACACTGACTATGATAAAGTTAAAGCTGTCCTATCAGATGGTGTGTTAATTCTACGACAGGTTGTCACACTGACTATGATAAAGTTAAAGCTGTCCTATCAGATGGTGTGTTAATTCTACGACAGGTTGTTTCACTGACTATGATAAAGTTAAAGCTGTCCTATCAGATGGTGTGTTAATTCTACGACAGGTTGTCACACTGACTATGATAAAGTTAAAGCTGTCCTATCATATGATGAGTTAATTCTACGACAGGTTGTCACACTGACTATGATAAAGTTAAAGCTGTCCTATCAGATGGTGTGTTGTCACACTGACTATGATAAAGTTAAAGCTGTCCTATCAGATGGTGTGTTAATTCTACGACAGGTTGTCACACTGACTATGATAAAGTTAAAGCTGTCCTATCAGATGGTGTGTTGTCACACTGACTATGATAAAGTTAAAGCTGTCCTATCAGATGATGTGTTGTCACGCTGACTATGATAAAGTTAAAGCTGTCCTATCAGATGGTATGTTAATTCTACGACAGGTTGTCACACTGACTATGATAAAGTTAAAGCTGTCCTATCAGATGATGTGTTGTCACACTGACTATGATAAAGTTAAAGCTGTCCTATCAGATGGTATGTTAATTCTACGACAGGTTGTCACACTGACTATGATAAAGTTAAAGCTGTCCTATCAGATGATGTGTTGTCACACTGACTATGATAAAGTTAAAGCTGTCCTATCAGATGGTGTGTTAATTCTACGACAGGTTGTTTCACTGACTATGATAAAGTTAAAGCTGTCCTATCAGATGATGTGTTAATTCTACGACAGGTTGTCACACTGACTATGATAAAGTTAAAGCTGTCCTATCAGATGGTATGTTAATTCTACGACAGGTTGTCACACTGACTATGATAAAGTTAAAGCTGTCCTATCAGATGATGAGTTAATTCTACGACAGGTTGTCACACTGACTATGATAAAGTTAAAGCTGTCCTATCAGATGGTTTGTTAATTCTACGACAGGTTGTCACGCTGACTATGATAAAGTTAAAGCTGTCCTATCAGATGGTGTGTTAATTCTACGACAGGTTGTCACACTGACTATGATAAAGTTAAAGCTGTCCTATCAGATGGTGTGTTGTCACACTGACTATGATAAAGTTAAAGCTGTCCTATCAGATGTTGTGTTAATTCTACGACAGGTTGTCACACTGACTATGATAAAGTTAAAGCTGTCCTATCAGATGATGTGTTGTCACAATGACTATGATAAAGTTAAAGCTGTCCTATCAGATGGTGTGTTAATTCTACGACAGGTTGTCACACTGACTATGATAAAGTTAAAGCTGTCCTATCAGATGGTGTGTTAATTCTACGACAGGTTGTCACACTGACTATGATAAAGTTAAAGCTGTCCTATCAGATGGTGTGTTGTCACACTGACTATGATAAAGTTAAAGCTGTCCTATCAGATGATGTGTTAATTCTACGACAGGTTGTCACACTGACTATGATAAAGTTAAAGCTGTCCTATCAGATGGTGTGTTAATTCTACGACAGGTTGTCACACTGACTATGATAAAGTTAAAGCTGACCTATCAGATGGTATGTTAATTCTACGACAGGTTGTCACACTGACTATGATAAAGTTAAAGCTGTCCTATCAGATGATGTGTTGTCACACTGACTATGATAAAGTTAAAGCTGTCCTATCAGATGGTGTGTTAATTCTACGACAGGTTGTTTCACTGACTATGATAAAGTTAAAGCTGTCCTATCAGATGATGTGTTAATTCTACGACAGGTTGTCACACTGACTATGATAAAGTTAAAGCTGTCCTATCAGATGATGTGTTAATTCTACGACCGGTTGTCACACTGACTATGATAAAGTTAAAGCTGTCCTATCAGATGGTGTGTTAATTCTACGACAGGTTGTCACACTGACTATGATAAAGTTAAAGCTGTCCTATCAGATGATATGTTAATTCTACGACAGGTTGTCACACTGACTATGATAAAGTTAAAGCTGTCCTATCAGATGGTGTGTTAATTCTACGACAGGTTGTTTCACTGACTATGATAAAGTTAAAGCTGTCCTATCAGGTGATGTGTTAATTCTACGACAGGTTGTCACACTGACTATGATAAAGTTAAAGCTGTCCTATCAGATGGTGTGTTGTCACACTGACTATGATAAAGTTAAAGCTGTCCTATCAGATGATGTGTTGTCACACTGACTATAATAAAGTTAAAGCTGTCCTATCAGATGGTGTGTTAATTCTACGACAGTTTGTCACACTGACTATGATAAAGTTAAAGCTGTCCTATCAGATGGTGTGTTGTCACACTGACTATGATAAAGTTAAAGCTGTCCTATCAGATGGTGTGTTAATTCTACGACAGGTTGTCACACTGACTATGATAAAGTTAAAGCTGTCCTATCAGATGGTGTGTTGTCACACTGACTATGATAAAGTTAAAGCTGTCCTATCAGATGATGTGTTGTCACGCTGACTATGATAAAGTTAAAGCTGTCCTATCAGATGGTGTGTTAATTCTACGACAGGTTGTCACACTGACTATGATAAAGTTAAAGCTGTCCTATCAGATGGTGTGTTAATTCTACGACAGGTTGTCACACTGACTATGATAAAGTTAAAGCTGTCCTATCAGATGGTGTGTTGTCACACTGACTATGATAAAGTTAAAGCTGTCCTATCAGATGATGTGTTGTCACACTGACTATGATAAAGTTAAAGCTGTCCTATCAGATGGTGTGTTAATTCTACGACAGGTTGTCACACTGACTATGATCAAGTTAAAGCTGTCCTATCAGATGGTGTGTTAATTCTACGACAGGTTGTCACACTGACTATGATAAAGTTAAAGCTGTCCTATCAGATGGTGTGTTGTCACACTGACTATGATAAAGTTAAAGCTGTCCTATCAGATGGTGTGTTAATTCTACGACAGGTTGTCACACTGACTATGATAAAGTTAAAGCTGTCCTATCAGATGGTATGTTAATTCTACGACAGGTTGTCACACTGACTATGATAAAGTTAAAGCTGTCCTATCAGATGATGAGTTAATTCTACGACAGGTTGTCACACTGACTATGATAAAGTTAAAGCTGTCCTATCAGATGGTGTGTTAATTCTACGACAGGTTGTCACACTTACTATGATCAAGTTAAAGCTGTCCTATCAGATGGTGTGTTAATTCTACGACAGGTTGTCACACTGACTATGATAAAGTTAAAGCTGTCCTATCAGATGGTGTGTTGTCACACTGACTATGATAAAGTTAAAGCTGTCCTATCAGATGGTGTGTTAATTCTACGACAGGTTGTCACACTGACTATGATAAAGTTAAAGCTGTCCTATCAGATGGTGTGTTAATTCTACGACAGGTTGTCACACTGACTATGATAAAGTTAAAGCTGTCCTATCAGATGGTGTGTTGTCACACTGACTATGATAAAGTTAAAGCTGTCCTATCAGATGGTGTGTTAATTCTACGACAGGTTGTCACACTGACTATGATAAAGTTAAAGCTGTCCTATCAGATGGTGTGTTAATTCTACGACAGGTTGTCACACTGACTATGATAAAGTTAAAGCTGTCCTATCAGATGGTGTGTTGTCACACTGACTATGATAAAGTTAAAGCTGTCCTATCAGATGATGTGTTGTCACGCTGACTATGATAAAGTTAAAGCTGTCCTATCAGATGGTGTGTTAATTCTACGACAGGTTGTCACACTGACTATGATAAAGTTAAAGCTGTCCTATCAGATGGTGTGTTGTCACACTGACTATGATAAAGTTAAAGCTGTCCTATCAGATGGTGTGTTAATTCTACGACAGGTTGTCACACTTACTATGATCAAGTTAAAGCTGTCCTATCAGATGGTGTGTTAATTCTACGACAGGTTGTCACACTGACTATGATAAAGTTAAAGCTGTCCTATCAGATGGTGTGTTGTCACACTGACTATGATAAAGTTAAAGCTGTCCTATCAGATGGTGTGTTAATTCTACGACAGGTTGTCACACTGACTATGATAAAGTTAAAGCTGTCCTATCAGATGGTGTGTTAATTCTACGACAGGTTGTCACACTGACTATGATAAAGTTAAAGCTGTCCTATCAGATGGTGTGTTAATTCTACGACAGGTTGTCACACTGACTATGATAAAGTTAAAGCTGTCCTATCAGATGGTGTGTTAATTCTACGACAGGTTGTTTCACTGACTATGATAAAGTTAAAGCTGTCCTATCAGATGGTGTGTTAATTCTACGACAGGTTGTCACACTGACTATGATAAAGTTAAAGCTGTCCTATAATATGATGAGTTAATTCTACGACAGGTTGTCACACTGACTATGATAAAGTTAAAGCTGTCCTATCAGATGGTGTGTTGTCACACTGACTATGATAAAGTTAAAGCTGTCCTATCAGATGGTGTGTTAATTCTACGACAGGTTGTCACACTGACTATGATAAAGTTAAAGCTGTCCTATCAGATGGTGTGTTGTCACACTGACTATGATAAAGTTAAAGCTGTCCTATCAGATGATGTGTTGTCACGCTGACTATGATAAAGTTAAAGCTGTCCTATCAGATGGTATGTTAATTCTACGACAGGTTGTCACACTGACTATGATAAAGTTAAAGCTGTCCTATCAGATGATGTGTTGTCACACTGACTATGATAAAGTTAAAGCTGTCCTATCAGATGGTATGTTAATTCTACGACAGGTTGTCACACTGACTATGATAAAGTTAAAGCTGTCCTATCAGATGATGTGTTGTCACACTGACTATGATAAAGTTAAAGCTGTCCTATCAGATGGTGTGTTAATTCTACGACAGGTTGTTTCACTGACTATGATAAAGTTAAAGCTGTCCTATCAGATGATGTGTTAATTCTACGACAGGTTGTCACACTGACTATGATAAAGTTAAAGCTGTCCTATCAGATGGTATGTTAATTCTACGACAGGTTGTCACACTGACTATGATAAAGTTAAATCTGTCCTATCAGATGATGAGTTAATTCTACGACAGGTTGTCACACTGACTATGATAAAGTTAAAGCTGTCCTATCAGATGGTTTGTTAATTCTACGACAGGTTGTCACGCTGACTATGATAAAGTTAAAGCTGTCCTATCAGATGGTGTGTTAATTCTACGACAGGTTGTCACACTGACTATGATAAAGTTAAAGCTGTCCTATCAGATGGTGGGTTGTCACACTGACTATGATAAAGTTAAAGCTGTCCTATCAGATGTTGTGTTAATTCTACGACAGGTTGTCACACTGACTATGATAAAGTTAAAGCTGTCCTATCAGATGATGTGTTGTCACAATGACTATGATAAAGTTAAAGCTGTCCTATCAGATGGTGTGTTGTCACACTGACTATGATAAAGTTAAAGCTGTCCTATCAGATGGTGTGTTAATTCTACGACAGGTTGTCACACTGACTATGATAAAGTTAAAGCTGTCCTATCAGATGGTGTGTTGTCACACTGACTATGATAAAGTTAAAGCTGTCCTATCAGATGATGTGTTGTCACGCTGACTATGATAAAGTTAAAGCTGTCCTATCAGATGGTATGTTAATTCTACGACAGGTTGTCACACTGACTATGATAAAGTTAAAGCTGTCCTATCAGATGATGTGTTGTCACACTGACTATGATAAAGTTAAAGCTGTCCTATCAGATGGTATGTTAATTCTACGACAGGTTGTCACACTGACTATGATAAAGTTAAAGCTGTCCTATCAGATGATGTGTTGTCACACTGACTATGATAAAGTTAAAGCTGTCCTATCAGATGGTGTGTTAATTCTACGACAGGTTGTTTCACTGACTATGATAAAGTTAAAGCTGTCCTATCAGATGATGTGTTAATTCTACGACAGGTTGTCACACTGACTATGATAAAGTTAAAGCTGTCCTATCAGATGGTATGTTAATTCTACGACAGGTTGTCACACTGACTATGATAAAGTTAAAGCTGTCCTATCAGATGATGAGTTAATTCTACGACAGGTTGTCACACTGACTATGATAAAGTTAAAGCTGTCCTATCAGATGGTTTGTTAATTCTACGACAGGTTGTCACGCTGACTATGATAAAGTTAAAGCTGTCCTATCAGATGGTGTGTTAATTCTACGACAGGTTGTCACACTGACTATGATAAAGTTAAAGCTGTCCTATCAGATGGTGGGTTGTCACACTGACTATGATAAAGTTAAAGCTGTCCTATCAGATGTTGTGTTAATTCTACGACAGGTTGTCACACTGACTATGATAAAGTTAAAGCTGTCCTATCAGATGATGTGTTGTCACAATGACTATGATAAAGTTAAAGCTGTCCTATCAGATGGTGTGTTAATTCTACGACAGGTTGTCACACTGACTATGATAAAGTTAAAGCTGTCCTATCAGATGGTGTGTTAATTCTACGACAGGTTGTCACACTGACTATGATAAAGTTAAAGCTGTCCTATCAGATGGTGTGTTGTCACACTGACTATGATAAAGTTAAAGCTGTCCTATCAGATGATGTGTTAATTCTACGACAGGTTGTCACACTGACTATGATAAAGTTAAAGCTGTCCTATCAGATGGTGTGTTAATTCTACGACAGGTTGTCACACTGACTATGATAAAGTTAAAGCTGACCTATCAGATGGTATGTTAATTCTACGACAGGTTGTCACACTGACTATGATAAAGTTAAAGCTGTCCTATCAGATGATGTGTTGTCACACTGACTATGATAAAGTTAAAGCTGTCCTATCAGATGGTGTGTTAATTCTACGACAGGTTGTTTCACTGACTATGATAAAGTTAAAGCTGTCCTATCAGATGATGTGTTAATTCTACGACAGGTTGTCACACTGACTATGATAAAGTTAAAGCTGTCCTATCAGATGATGTGTTAATTCTACGACCGGTTGTCACACTGACTATGATAAAGTTAAAGCTGTCCTATCAGATGGTGTGTTAATTCTACGACAGGTTGTCACACTGACTATGATAAAGTTAAAGCTGTCCTATCAGATGATATGTTAATTCTACGACAGGTTGTCACACTGACTATGATAAAGTTAAAGCTGTCCTATCAGATGGTGTGTTAATTCTACGACAGGTTGTTTCACTGACTATGATAAAGTTAAAGCTGTCCTATCAGGTGATGTGTTAATTCTACGACAGGTTGTCACACTGACTATGATAAAGTTAAAGCTGTCCTATCAGATGGTGTGTTGTCACACTGACTATGATAAAGTTAAAGCTGTCCTATCAGATGATGTGTTGTCACACTGACTATAATAAAGTTAAAGCTGTCCTATCAGATGGTGTGTTAATTCTACGACAGTTTGTCACACTGACTATGATAAAGTTAAAGCTGTCCTATCAGATGGTGTGTTGTCACACTGACTATGATAAAGTTAAAGCTGTCCTATCAGATGGTGTGTTAATTCTACGACAGGTTGTCACACTGACTATGATAAAGTTAAAGCTGTCCTATCAGATGGTGTGTTGTCACACTGACTATGATAAAGTTAAAGCTGTCCTATCAGATGATGTGTTGTCACGCTGACTATGATAAAGTTAAAGCTGTCCTATCAGATGGTGTGTTAATTCTACGACAGGTTGTCACACTGACTATGATAAAGTTAAAGCTGTCCTATCAGATGGTGTGTTAATTCTACGACAGGTTGTCACACTGACTATGATAAAGTTAAAGCTGTCCTATCAGATGGTGTGTTGTCACACTGACTATAATAAAGTTAAAGCTGTCCTATCAGATGATGTGTTGTCACACTGACTATGATAAAGTTAAAGCTGTCCTATCAGATGGTGTGTTAATTCTACGACAGGTTGTCACACTGACTATGATCAAGTTAAAGCTGTCCTATCAGATGGTGTGTTAATTCTACGACAGGTTGTCACACTGACTATGATAAAGTTAAAGCTGTCCTATCAGATGGTGTGTTCTCACACTGACTATGATAAAGTTAAAGCTGTCCTATCAGATGGTGTGTTAATTCTACGACAGGTTGTCACACTGACTATGATAAAGTTAAAGCTGTCCTATCAGATGGTATGTTAATTCTACGACAGGTTGTCACACTGACTATGATAAAGTTAAAGCTGTCCTATCAGATGATGAGTTAATTCTACGACAGGTTGTCACACTGACTATGATAAAGTTAAAGCTGTCCTATCAGATGGTGTGTTAATTCTACGACAGGTTGTCACACTTACTATGATCAAGTTAAAGCTGTCCTATCAGATGGTGTGTTAATTCTACGACAGGTTGTCACACTGACTATGATAAAGTTAAAGCTGTCCTATCAGATGGTGTGTTGTCACACTGACTATGATAAAGTTAAAGCTGTCCTATCAGATGGTGTGTTAATTCTACGACAGGTTGTCACACTGACTATGATAAATTTAAAGCTGTCCTATCAGATGGTGTGTTAATTCTACGACAGGTTGTCACACTGACTATGATAAAGTTAAAGCTGTCCTATCAGATGGTGTGTTAATTCTACGACAGGTTGTCACACTGACTATGATAAAGTTAAAGCTGTCCTATCAGATGGTGTGTTGTCACACTGACTATGATAAAGTTAAAGCTGTCCTATCAGATGATGTGTTGTCACGCTGACTATGATAAAGTTAAAGCTGTCCTATCAGATGGTGTGTTAATTCTACGACAGGTTGTCACACTGACTATGATAAAGTTAAAGCTGTCCTATCAGATGGTGTGTTGTCACACTGACTATGATAAAGTTAAAGCTGTCCTATCAGATGGTGTGTTAATTCTACGACAGGTTGTCACACTTACTATGATCAAGTTAAAGCTGTCCTATCAGATGGTGTGTTAATTCTACGACAGGTTGTCACACTGACTATGATAAAGTTAAAGCTGTCCTATCAGATGGTGTGTTGTCACACTGACTATGATAAAGTTAAAGCTGTCCTATCAGATGGTGTGTTAATTCTACGACAGGTTGTCACACTGACTATGATAAAGTTAAAGCTGTCCTATCAGATGGTGTGTTAATTCTACGACAGGTTGTCACACTGACTATGATAAAGTTAAAGCTGTCCTATCAGATGGTGTGTTAATTCTACGACAGGTTGTCACACTGACTATGATAAAGTTAAAGCTGTCCTATCAGATGGTGTGTTAATTCTACGACAGGTTGTTTCACTGACTATGATAAAGTTAAAGCTGTCCTATCAGATGGTGTGTTAATTCTACGACAGGTTGTCACACTGACTATGATAAAGTTAAAGCTGTCCTATCATATGATGAGTTAATTCTACGACAGGTTGTCACACTGACTATGATAAAGTTAAAGCTGTCCTATCAGATGGTGTGTTGTCACACTGACTATGATAAAGTTAAAGCTGTCCTATCAGATGGTGTGTTAATTCTACGACAGGTTGTCACACTGACTATGATAAAGTTAAAGCTGTCCTATCAGATGGTGTGTTGTCACACTGACTATGATAAAGTTAAAGCTGTCCTATCAGATGATGTGTTGTCACGCTGACTATGATAAAGTTAAAGCTGTCCTATCAGATGGTGTGTTAATTCTACGACAGGTTGTCACACTGACTATGATAAAGTTAAAGCTGTCCTATCAGATGGTGTGTTAATTCTACGACAGGTTGTCACACTGACTATGATAAAGTTAAAGCTGTCCTATCAGATGGTGTGTTGTCACACTGACTATGATAAAGTTAAAGCTGTCCTATCAGATGATGTGTTGTCACACTGACTATGATAAAGTTAAAGCTGTCCTATCAGATGGTGTGTTAATTCTACGACAGGTTGTCACACTGACTATGATCAAGTTAAAGCTGTCCTATCAGATGGTGTGTTAATTCTACGACAGGTTGTCACACTGACTATGATAAAGTTAAAGCTGTCCTATCAGATGGTGTGTTCTCACACTGACTATGATAAAGTTAAAGCTGTCCTATCAGATGGTGTGTTAATTCTACGACAGGTTGTCACACTGACTATGATAAAGTTAAAGCTGTCCTATCAGATGGTATGTTAATTCTACGACAGGTTGTCACACTGACTATGATAAAGTTAAAGCTGTCCTATCAGATGATGAGTTAATTCTACGACAGGTTGTCACACTGACTATGATAAAGTTAAAGCTGTCCTATCAGATGGTGTGTTAATTCTACGACAGGTTGTCACACTTACTATGATCAAGTTAAAGCTGTCCTATCAGATGGTGTGTTAATTCTACGACAGGTTGTCACACTGACTATGATAAAGTTAAAGCTGTCCTATCAGATGGTGTGTTGTCACACTGACTATGATAAAGTTAAAGCTGTCCTATCAGATGGTGTGTTAATTCTACGACAGGTTGTCACACTGACTATGATAAAGTTAAAGCTGTCCTATCAGATGGTATGTTAATTCTACGACAGGTTGTCACACTGACTATGATAAAGTTAAAGCTGTCCTATCAGATGGTGTGTTAATTCTACGACAGGTTGTCACACTTACTATGATCAAGTTAAAGCTGTCCTATCAGATGGTGTGTTAATTCTACGACAGGTTGTCACACTGACTATGATAAAGTTAAAGCTGTCCTATCAGATGGTGTGTTGTCACACTGACTATGATAAAGTTAAAGCTGTACTATCAGATGGTGTGTTAATTCTACGACAGGTTGTCACACTGACTATGATAAAGTTAAAGCTGTCCTATCAGATGGTGTGTTAATTCTACGACAGGTTGTCACACTGACTATGATAAAGTTAAAGCTGTCCTGTCAGATGGTGTGTTAATTCTACGACAGGTTGTCACACTGACTATGATAAAGTTAAAGCTGTCCTATCAGATGGTGTGTTAATTCTACGACAGGTTGTTTCACTGACTATGATAAAGTTAAAGCTGTCCTATCAGATGGTGTGTTAATTCTACGACAGGTTGTCACACTGACTATGATAAAGTTAAAGCTGTCCTATCAGATGGTATGTTAATTCTACGACAGGTTGTCACACTGACTATGATAAAGTTAAAGCTGTCCTATCAGATGATGAGTTAATTCTACGACAGGTTGTCACACTGACTATGATAAAGCTAAAGCTGTCCTATCAGATGGTGTGTTAATTCTACGACAGGTTGTCACACTTACTATGATCAAGTTAAAGCTGTCCTATCAGATGGTGTGTTAATTCTACGACAGGTTGTCACACTGACTATGATAAAGTTAAAGCTGTCCTATCAGATGGTGTGTTGTCACACTGACTATGATAAAGTTAAAGCTGTCCTATCAGATGGTGTGTTAATTCTACGACAGGTTGTCACACTGACTATGATAAAGTTAAAGCTGTCCTATCAGATGGTATGTTAATTCTACGACAGGTTGTCACACTGACTATGATAAAGTTAAAGCTGTCCTATCAGATGATGTGTTGTCACACTGACTATGATAAAGTTAAAGCTGTCCTATCAGATGGTGTGTTAATTCTACGACAGGTTGTCACACTGACTATGATAAAGTTAAAGCTGTCCTATCAGATGGTGTGTTGTCACACTGACTATGATAAAGTTAAAGCTGTCCTATCAGATGATGTGTTGTCACACTGACTATGATAAAGTTAAAGCTGTCCTATCAGATGGTGTGTTAATTCTACGACAGGTTGTCACACTGACTATGATCAAGTTAAAGCTGTCCTATCAGATGGTGTGTTAATTCTACGACAGG
Source organism: Bathymodiolus brooksi (assembly GCA_963680875.1). Lineage (NCBI taxonomy): Eukaryota > Metazoa > Mollusca > Bivalvia > Mytilida > Modiolidae > Bathymodiolus > Bathymodiolus brooksi. Next base: position 124,216,856 of record OY804580.1, on the reverse strand, counting down.
TTGTCACACTGACTATGATAAAGTTAAAGCTGTCCTATCAGATGGTGTGTTCTCACACTGACTATGATAAAGTTAAAGCTGTCCTATCAGATGGTGTGTTAATTCTACGACAGGTTGTCACACTGACTATGATAAAGTTAAAGCTGTCCTATCAGATGGTATGTTAATTCTACGACAGGTTGTCACACTGACTATGATAAAGTTAAAGCTGTCCTATCAGATGATGAGTTAATTCTACGACAGGTTGTCACACTGACTATGATAAAGTTAAAGCTGTCCTATCAGATGGTGTGTTAATTCTACGACAGGTTGTCACACTTACTATGATCAAGTTAAAGCTGTCCTATCAGATGGTGTGTTAATTCTACGACAGGTTGTCACACTGACTATGATAAAGTTAAAGCTGTCCTATCAGATGGTGTGTTGTCACACTGACTATGATAAAGTTAAAGCTGTCCTATCAGATGGTGTGTTAATTCTACGACAGGTTGTCACACTGACTATGATAAAGTTAAAGCTGTCCTATCAGATGGTATGTTAATTCTACGACAGGTTGTCAAACTGACTATGATAAAGTTAAAGCTGTCCTATCAGATGGTTTGTTAATTCTACGACAGGTTGTCACACTTACTATGATCAAGTTAAAGCTGTCCTATCAGATGGTGTGTTAATTCTACGACAGGTTGTCACACTGACTATGATAAAGTTAAAGCTGTCCTATCAGATGGTGTGTTGTCACACTGACTATGATAAAGTTAAAGCTGTCCTATCAGATGGTGTGTTAATTCTACGACAGGTTGTCACACTGACTATGATAAAGTTAAAGCTGTCCTATCAGATGGTGTGTTAATTCTACGACAGGTTGTCACACTGACTATGATAAAGTTAAAGCTGTCCTATCAGATGGTGTGTTAATTCTACGACAGGTTGTCACACTGACTATGATAAAGTTAAAGCTGTCCTATCAGATGGTGTGTTAATTCTACGACAGGTTGTTTCACTGACTATGATAAAGTTAAAGCTGTCCTATCAGATGGTGTGTTAATTCTACGACAGGTTGTCACACTGACTATGATAAAGTTAAAGCTGTCCTATCAGATGGTATGTTAATTCTACGACAGGTTGTCACACTGACTATGATAAAGTTAAAGCTGTCCTATCAGATGATGAGTTAATTCTACGACAGGTTGTCACACTGACTATGATAAAGCTAAAGCTGTCCTATCAGATGGTGTGTTAATTCTACGACAGGTTGTCACACTTACTATGATCAAGTTAAAGCTGTCCTATCAGATGGTGTGTTAATTCTACGACAGGTTGTCACACTGACTATGATAAAGTTAAAGCTGTCCTATCAGATGGTGTGTTGTCACACTGACTATGATAAAGTTAAAGCTGTCCTATCAGATGGTGTGTTAATTCTACGACAGGTTGTCACACTGACTATGATAAAGTTAAAGCTGTCCTATCAGATGGTATGTTAATTCTACGACAGGTTGTCACACTGACTATGATAAAGTTAAAGCTGTCCTATCAGATGATGTGTTGTCACACTGACTATGATAAAGTTAAAGCTGTCCTATCAGATGGTGTGTTAATTCTACGACAGGTTGTTTCACTGACTATGATAAAGTTAAAGCTCTCCTATCAGATGATGTGTAAATTCTACGACAGGTTGTCACACTGACTATGATCAAGTTAAAGCTGTCCTATCAGATGATGTGTTAATTCTACGACCGGTTGTCACACTGACTATGATAAAGTTAAAGCTGTCCTATCAGATGGTGTGTTAATTCTACGACAGGTTGTCACACTGACAATGATAAAGTTAAAGCTGTCCTATCAGATGGTGTGTTAATTCTACGACAGGTTGTCACACTGACTATGATAAAGTTAAAGCTGTCCTATCAGATGGTGTGTTGTCACACTGACTATGATAAAGTTAACGCTGTCCTATCAGATGGTGTGTTATTTCTACGACAGGTTGTCACACTGACTATGATAAAGTTAAAGCTGTCCTATCAGATGGTGTGTTAATTCTACGACAGGTTGTCACACTGACTATGATAAAGTTAAAGCTGTCCTATCAGATGGTGTGTTGTCACACTGACTATGATAAAGTTAAAGCTGTCCTATCAGATGATGTGTTGTCACACTGACTATGATAAAGTTAAAGCTGTCCTATCAGATGGTGTGTTAATTCTACGACAGGTTGTCACACTGACTATGATAAAGTTAAAGCTGTCCTATCAGATGGTGTGTTAATTCTACGACAGGTTGTCACACTGACTATGATAAAGTTAAAGCTGTCCTATCAGATGGTGTGTTTTACACTGACTATGATAAAGTTAAAGCTGTCCTATCAGATGGTGTGTTAATTCTACGACAGGTTGTTTCACTGACTATGATAAAGTTAAAGCTGTCCTATCAGATGATGTGTTAATTCTACGACAGGTTGTCACACTGACTATGATAAAGTTAAAGCTGTCCTATCAGATGATGTGTTAATTCTACGACCGGTTGTCACACTGACTATGATAAAGTTAAAGCTGTCCTATCAGATGGTGTGTTAATTCTACGACAGGTTGTCACACTGACTATGATAAAGTTAAAGCTGTCCTATCAGATGGTGTGTTAATTCTACGACAGGTTGTCACACTGACTATGATAAAGTTAAAGCTGTCCTATCAGATGGTGTGTTGTCACACTGACTATGATAAAGTTAACGCTGTCCTATCAGATGGTGTGTTAATTCTACGACAGGTTGTCACACTGACTATGATAAAGTTAAAGCTGTCCTATCAGATGGTGTGTTGTCACACTGACTATGATAAAGTTAAAGCTGTCCTATCAGATGGTGTATTAATTCTACGACAGGTTGTCACACTGACTATGATAAAGTTAAAGCTGTCCTATCAGATGGTGTGTTCTCACACTGACTATGATAAAGTTAAAGCTGTCCTATCAGATGGTGTGTTAATTCTACGACAGGTTGTCACACTGACTATGATAAAGTTAAAGCTGTCCTATCAGATGGTATGTTAATTCTACGACAGGTTGTCACACTGACTATGATAAAGTTAAAGCTGTCCTATCAGATGGTGTGTTAATTCTACGACAGGTTGTCACACTTACTATGATCAAGTTAAAGCTGTCCTATCAGATGGTGTGTTAATTCTACGACAGGTTGTCACACTGACTATGATAAAGTTAAAGCTGTCCTATCAGATGGTGTGTTGTCACACTGACTATGATAAAGTTAAAGCTGTCCTATCAGATGGTGTGTTAATTCTACGACAGGTTGTCACACTGACTATGATAAAGTTAAAGCTGTCCTATCAGATGGTATGTTAATTCTACGACAGGTTGTCACACTGACTATGATAAAGTTAAAGCTGTCCTATCAGATGATGTGTTGTCACACTGACTATGATAAAGTTAAAGCAGACCTATCAGATGGTGTGTTAATTCTACGACAGGTTGTTTCACTGACTATGATAAAGTTAAAGCTCTCCTATCAGATGATGTGTAAATTCTACGACAGGTTGTCACACTGACTATGATCAAGTTAAAGCTGTCCTATCAGATGATGTGTTAATTCTACGACCGGTTGTCACACTGACTATGATAAAGTTAAAGCTGTCCTATCAGATGGTGTGTTAATTCTACGACAGGTTGTCACACTGACAATGATAAAGTTAAAGCTGTCCTATCAGATGGTGTGTTAATTCTACGACAGGTTGTCACACTGACTATGATAAAGTTAAAGCTGTCCTATCAGATGGTGTGTTGTCACACTGACTATGATAAAGTTAACGCTGTCCTATCAGATGGTGTGTTAATTCTACGACAGGTTGTCACACTGACTATGATAAAGTTAAAGCTGTCCTATCAGATGGTGTGTTAATTCTACGACAGGTTGTCACACTGACTATGATAAAGTTAAAGCTGTCCTCTCAGATGGTGTGTTGTCACACTGACTATGATAAAGTTAAAGCTGTCCTATCAGATGATGTGTTGTCACACTGACTATGATAAAGTTAAAGCTGTCCTATCAGATGGTGTGTTAATTCTACGACAGGTTGTCACACTGACTATGATAAAGTTAAAGCTGTCCTATCAGATGGTGTGTTAATTCTACGACAGGTTGTCACACTGACTATGATAAAGTTAAAGCTGTCCTATCAGATGGTGTGTTTTACACTGACTATGATAAAGTTAAAGCTGTCCTATCAGATGGTGTGTTAATTCTACGACAGGTTGTTTCACTGACTATGATAAAGTTAAAGCTGTCCTATCAGATGATGTGTTAATTCTACTACAGGTTGTCACACTGACTATGATAAAGTTAAAGCTGTCCTATCAGATGATGTGTTAATTCTACGACCGGTTGTCACACTGACTATGATAAAGTTAAAGCTGTCCTATCAGATGTTGTGTTAATTCTACGACAGGTTGTCACACTGACTATGATAAAGTTAAAGCTGTCCTATCAGATGGTGTGTTAATTCTACGACAGGTTGTCACACTGACTATGATAAAGTTAAAGCTGTCCTATCAGATGGTGTGTTGTCACACTGACTATGATAAAGTTAACGCTGTCCTATCAGATGGTGTGTTAATTCTACGACAGGTTGTCACACTGACTATGATAAAGTTAAAGCTGTCCTATCAGATGGTGTGTTGTCACACTGACTATGATAAAGTTAAAGCTGTCCTATCAGATGGTGTGTTAATTCTACGACAGGTTGTCACACTGACTATGATAAAGTTAAAGCTGTCCTATCAGATGGTGTATTAATTCTACGACAGGTTGTCACACTGAATATGATAAAGTTAAAGCTGTCCTATCAGATGGTGTGTTCTCACACTGACTATGATAAAGTTAAAGCTGTCCTATCAGATGGTGTGTTAATTCTACGACAGGTTGTCACACTGACTATGATAAAGTTAAAGCTGTCCTATCAGATGGTATGTTAATTCTACGACAGGTTGTCACACTGACTATGATAAAGTTAAAGCTGTCCTATCAGATGATGAGTTAATTCTACGACAGGTTGTCACACTGACTATGATAAAGTTAAAGCTGTCCTATCAGATGGTGTGTTAATTCTACGACAGGTTGTCACACTTACTATGATCAAGTTAAAGCTGTCCTATCAGATGGTGTGTTAATTCTACGACAGGTTGTCACACTGACTATGATAAAGTTAAAGCTGTCCTATCAGATGGTGTGTTGTCACACTGACTATGATAAAGTTAAAGCTGTCCTATCAGATGGTGTGTTAATTCTACGACAGGTTGTCACACTGACTATGATAAAGTTAAAGCTGTCCTATCAGATGGTATGTTAATTCTACGACAGGTTGTCACACTGTCTATGATAAAGTTAAAGCTGTCCTATCAGATGATGAGTTAATTCTACGACAGGTTGTCACACTGACTATGATAAAGCTAAAGCTGTCCTATCAGATGGTGTGTTAATTCTACGACAGGTTGTCACACTTACTATGATCAAGTTAAAGCTGTCCTATCAGATGGTGTGTTAATTCTACGACAGGTTGTCACACTGACTATGATAAAGTTAAAGCTGTCCTATCAGATGGTGTGTTGTCACACTGACTATGATAAAGTTAAAGCTGTCCTATCAGATGGTGTGTTAATTCTACGACAGGTTGTTTCTCTGACTATGATAAAGTTAAAGCTGTCCTATCAGATGATGTGTTAATTCTACGACAGGTTGTCACACTGACTATGATAAAGTTAAAGCTGTCCTATCAGATGATGTGTTAATTCTACGACCGGTTGTCACACTGACTATGATAAAGTTAAAGCTGTCCTATCAGATGGTGTGTTAATTCTACGACAGGTTGTCACACTGACTATGATAAAGTTAAAGCTGTCCTATCAGATGGTGTGTTAATTCTACGACAGGTTGTCACACTGACTATGATAAAGTTAAAGCTGTCCTATCAGATGGTGTGTTGTCACACTGACTATGATAAAGTTAACGCTGTCCTATCAGATGGTGTGTTGTCACACTGACTATGATAAAGTTAAAGCTGTCCTATCAGATGGTGTGTTAATTCTACGACAGGTTGTCACACTGACTATGATCAAGTTAAAGCTGTCCTATCAGATGGTGTGTTAATTCTACGACAGGTTGTCACACTGACTATGATAAAGTTAAAGCTGTCCTATCAGATGATATGTTAATTCTACGACAGGTTGTCACACTGACTATGATAAAGTTAAAGATGTCCTATCAGATGGTGTGTTGTCACACTGACTATGATAAGGTTAAAGCTGTCCTATCAGATGGTGTGTTAATTCTACGACAGGTTGTCACACTGACTATGATAAAGTTAAAGCTGTCCTATCAGATGGTGTGTTCTCACACTGACTATGATAAAGTTAAAGCTGTCCTATCAGATGGTGTGTTAATTCTACGACAGGTTGTCACACTGACTATGATAAAGTTAAAGCTGTCCTATCAGATGGTATGTTAATTCTACGACAGGTTGTCACACTGACTATGATAAAGTTAAAGCTGTCCTATCATATGATGAGTTAATTCTACGACAGGTTGTCACACTGACTATGATAAAGTTAAAGCTGTCCTATCAGATGGTGTGTTAATTCTACGTCAGGTTGTCACACTGACTATGATAAAGTTAAAGCTGTCCTATCAGATGGTGTGTTAATTCTACGACAGGTTGTCACACTTACTATGATCAAGTTAAAGCTGTCCTATCAGATGGTGTGTTAATTCTACGACAGGTTGTCACACTGACTATGATAAAGTTAAAGCTGTCCTATCAGATGGTGTGTTGTCACACTGACTATGATAAAGTTAAAGCTGTCCTATCAGATGGTGTGTTAATTCTACGACAGGTTGTCACACTGACTATGATAAAGTTAAAGCTGTCCTATCAGATGGTGTGTTAATTCTACGACAGGTTGTCACACTGACTATGATAAAGTTAAAGCTGTCCTATCAGATGGTATGTTAATTCTACGACAGGTTGTCACACTGACTATGATAAAGTTAAAGCTGTCCTATCATATGATGAGTTAATTCTACGACAGGTTGTCACACTTACTATGATCAAGTTAAAGCTGTCCTATCAGATGGTGTGTTAATTCTACGACAGGTTGTCACACTGACTATGATAAAGTTAAAGCTGTCCTATCAGATGATATGTTAATTCTACGACAGGTTGTCACACTGACTATGATAAAGTTAAAGATGTCCTATCAGATGGTGTGTTGTCACACTGACTATGATAAAGTTAAAGCTGTCCTATCAGATGGTGTGTTAATTCTACGACAGGTTGTCACACTGACTATGATAAAGTTAAAGCTGTCCTATCAGATGGTGTGTTGTCACACTGACTATGATAAAGTTAAAGCTGTCCTATCAGATGATGTGTTGTCACGCTGACTATGATAAAGTTGAAGCTGTCCTATCAGATGGTGTGTTAATTCTACGACAGGTTGTCACACTGACTATGATAAAGTTAAAGCTGTCCTATCAGATGGTGTGTTAATTCTACGACAGGTTGTCACACTGACTATGATAAAGTTAAAGCTGTCCTATCAGATGGTGTGTTGTCACACTGACTATGATAAAGTTAAAGCTGTCCTATCAGATGATGTGTTGTCACACTGACTATGATAAAGTTAAAGCTGTCCTATCAGATGGTGTGTTAATTCTACGACAGGTTGTCACACTGACTATGATCAAGTTAAAGCTGTCCTATCAGATGGTGTGTTAATTCTACGACAGGTTGTCACACTGACTATGATAAAGTTAAAGCTGTCCTATCAGATGGTATGTTAATTCTACGACAGGTTGTCACACTGTCTATGATAAAGTTAAAGCTGTCCTATCAGATGGTGTGTTAATTCTACGACAGGTTGTCACACTTACTATGATCAAGTTAAAGCTGTCCTATCAGATGGTGTGTTAATTCTACGACAGGTTGTCACACTGACTATGATAAAGTTAAAGCTGTCCTATCAGATGGTGTGTTGTCACACTGACTATGATAAAGTTAAAGCTGTCCTATCAGATGGTGTGTTAATTCTACGACAGGTTGTTTCTCTGACTATGATAAAGTTAAAGCTGTCCTATCAGATGATGTGTTAATTCTACGACAGGTTGTCACACTGACTATGATAAAGTTAAAGCTGTCCTATCAGATGATGTGTTAATTCTACGACCGGTTGTCACACTGACTATGATAAAGTTAAAGCTGTCCTATCAGATGGTGTGTTAATTCTACGACAGGTTGTCACACTGACTATGATAAAGTTAAAGCTGTCCTATCAGATGGTGTGTTAATTCTACGACAGGTTGTCACACTGACTATGATAAAGTTAAAGCTGTCCTATCAGATGGTGTGTTGTCACACTGACTATGATAAAGTTAACGCTGTCCTATCAGATGGTGTGTTGTCACACTGACTATGATAAAGTTAAAGCTGTCCTATCAGATGGTGTGTTAATTCTACGACAGGTTGTCACACTGACTATGATCAAGTTAAAGCTGTCCTATCAGATGGTGTGTTAATTCTACGACAGGTTGTCACACTGACTATGATAAAGTTAAAGCTGTCCTATCAGATGGTGTGTTCTCACACTGACTATGATAAAGTTAAAGCTGTCCTATCAGATGGTGTGTTAATTCTACGACAGGTTGTCACACTGACTATGATAAAGTTAAAGCTGTCCTATCAGATGGTATGTTAATTCTACGACAGGTTGTCACACTGACTATGATAAAGTTAAAGCTGTCCTATCATATGATGAGTTAATTCTACGACAGGTTGTCACACTGACTATGATAAAGTTAAAGCTGTCCTATCAGATGGTGTGTTAATTCTACGACAGGTTGTCACACTTACTATGATCAAGTTAAAGCTGTCCTATCAGATGGTGTGTTAATTCTACGACAGGTTGTCACACTGACTATGATAAAGTTAAAGCTGTCCTATCAGATGGTGTGTTGTCACACTGACTATGATAAAGTTAAAGCTGTCCTGTCAGATGGTGTGTTAATTCTACGACAGGTTGTCACACTGACTATGATAAAGTTAAAGCTGTCCTATCAGATGGTATGTTAATTCTACGACAGGTTGTCACACTGACTATGATAAAGTTAAAGCTGTCCTATCATATGATGAGTTAATTCTACGACAGGTTGTCACACTTACTATGATCAAGTTAAAGCTGTCCTATCAGATGGTGTGTTAATTCTACGACAGGTTGTCACACTGACTATGATAAAGTTAAAGCTGTCCTATCAGATGATATGTTAATTCTACGACAGGTTGTCACACTGACTATGATAAAGTTAAAGATGTCCTATCAGATGGTGTGTTGTCACACTGACTATGATAAAGTTAAAGCTGTCCTATCAGATGGTGTGTTAATTCTACGACAGGTTGTCACACTGACTATGATAAAGTTAAAGCTGTCCTATCAGATGGTGTGTTGTCACACTGACTATGATAAAGTTAAAGCTGTCCTATCAGATGATGTGTTGTCACGCTGACTATGATAAAGTTGAAGCTGTCCTATCAGATGGTGTGTTAATTCTACGACAGGTTGTCACACTGACTATGATAAAGTTAAAGCTGTCCTATCAGATGGTGTGTTAATTCTACGACAGGTTGTCACACTGACTATGATAAAGTTAAAGCTGTCCTATCAGATGGTGTGTTGTCACACTGACTATGATAAAGTTAAAGCTGTCCTATCAGATGATGTGTTGTCACACTGACTATGATAAAGTTAAAGCTGTCCTATCAGATGGTGTGTTAATTCTACGACAGGTTGTCACACTGACTATGATCAAGTTAAAGCTGTCCTATCAGATGGTGTGTTAATTCTACGACAGGTTGTCACACTGACTATGATAAAGTTAAAGCTGTCCTATCAGATGGTGTGTTAATTCTACGACAGGTTGTCACACTGACTATGATAAAGTTAAAGCTGTCCTATCAGATGGTATGTTAATTCTACGACAGGTTGTCACACTGACTATGATAAAGTTAAAGCTGTCCTATCAGATGGTGTGTTGTCACACTGACTATGATAAAGTTAAAGCTGTCCTATCAGATGGTGTGTTAATTCTACGACAGGTTGTCACACTGACTATGATAAAGTTAAAGCTGTCCTATCAGATGGTGTGTTAATTCTACGACAGGTTGTCACACTGACTATGATAAAGTTAAAGCTGTCCTATCAGATGGTATGTTAATTCTACGACAGGTTGTCACACTGTCTATGATAAAGTTAAAGCTGTCCTATCAGATGATGAGTTAATTCTACGACAGGTTGTCACACTGACTATGATAAAGCTAAAGCTGTCCTATCAGATGGTGTGTTAATTCTACGACAGGTTGTCACACTTACTATGATCAAGTTAAAGCTGTCCTATCAGATGGTGTGTTAATTCTACGACAGGTTGTCACACTGACTATGATAAAGTTAAAGCTGTCCTATCAGATGGTGTGTTGTCACACTGACTATGATAAAGTTAAAGCTGTCCTATCAGATGGTGTGTTAATTCTACGACAGGTTGTTTCTCTGACTATGATAAAGTTAAAGCTGTCCTATCAGATGATGTGTTAATTCTACGACAGGTTGTCACACTGACTATGATAAAGTTAAAGCTGTCCTATCAGATGATGTGTTAATTCTACGACCGGTTGTCACACTGACTATGATAAAGTTAAAGCTGTCCTATCAGATGGTGTGTTAATTCTACGACAGGTTGTCACACTGACTATGATAAAGTTAAAGCTGTCCTATCAGATGGTGTGTTAATTCTACGACAGGTTGTCACACTGACTATGATAAAGTTAAAGCTGTCCTATCAGATGGTGTGTTGTCACACTGACTATGATAAAGTTAACGCTGTCCTATCAGATGGTGTGTTGTCACACTGACTATGATAAAGTTAAAGCTGTCCTATCAGATGGTGTGTTAATTCTACGACAGGTTGTCACACTGACTATGATCAAGTTAAAGCTGTCCTATCAGATGGTGTGTTAATTCTACGACAGGTTGTCACACTGACTATGATAAAGTTAAAGCTGTCCTATCAGATGGTGTGTTCTCACACTGACTATGATAAAGTTAAAGCTGTCCTATCAGATGGTGTGTTAATTCTACGACAGGTTGTCACACTGACTATGATAAAGTTAAAGCTGTCCTATCAGATGGTATGTTAATTCTACGACAGGTTGTCACACTGACTATGATAAAGTTAAAGCTGTCCTATCATATGATGAGTTAATTCTACGACAGGTTGTCACACTGACTATGATAAAGTTAAAGCTGTCCTATCAGATGGTGTGTTAATTCTACGACAGGTTGTCACACTTACTATGATCAAGTTAAAGCTGTCCTATCAGATGGTGTGTTAATTCTACGACAGGTTGTCACACTGACTATGATAAAGTTAAAGCTGTCCTATCAGATGGTGTGTTGTCACACTGACTATGATAAAGTTAAAGCTGTCCTGTCAGATGGTGTGTTAATTCTACGACAGGTTGTCACACTGACTATGATAAAGTTAAAGCTGTCCTATCAGATGGTGTGTTAATTCTACGACAGGTTGTCACACTGACTATGATAAAGTTAAAGCTGTCCTATCAGATGGTATGTTAATTCTACGACAGGTTGTCACACTGACTATGATAAAGTTAAAGCTGTCCTATCATATGATGAGTTAATTCTACGACAGGTTGTCACACTTACTATGATCAAGTTAAAGCTGTCCTATCAGATGGTGTGTTAATTCTACGACAGGTTGTCACACTGACTATGATAAAGTTAAAGCTGTCCTATCAGATGATATGTTAATTCTACGACAGGTTGTCACACTGACTATGATAAAGTTAAAGATGTCCTATCAGATGGTGTGTTGTCACACTGACTATGATAAAGTTAAAGCTGTCCTATCAGATGGTGTGTTAATTCTACGACAGGTTGTCACACTGACTATGATAAAGTTAAAGCTGTCCTATCAGATGGTGTGTTGTCACACTGACTATGATAAAGTTAAAGCTGTCCTATCAGATGATGTGTTGTCACGCTGACTATGATAAAGTTAAAGCTGTCCTATCAGATGGTGTGTTAATTCTACGACAGGTTGTCACACTGACTATGATAAAGTTAAAGCTGTCCTATCAGATGGTGTGTTAATTCTACGACAGGTTGTCACACTGACTATGATAAAGTTAAAGCTGTCCTATCAGATGGTGTGTTGTCACACTGACTATGATAAAGTTAAAGCTGTCCTATCAGATGATGTGTTGTCACACTGACTATGATAAAGTTAAAGCTGTCCTATCAGATGGTGTGTTAATTCTACGACAGGTTGTCACACTGACTATGATCAAGTTAAAGCTGTCCTATCAGATGGTGTGTTAATTCTACGACAGGTTGTCACACTGACTATGATAAAGTTAAAGCTGTCCTATCAGATGGTGTGTTCTCACACTGACTATGATAAAGTTAAAGCTGTCCTATCAGATGGTGTGTTAATTCTACGACAGGTTGTCACACTGACTATGATAAAGTTAAAGCTGTCCTATCAGATGGTATGTTAATTCTACGACAGGTTGTCACACTGACTATGATAAAGTTAAAGCTGTCCTATCAGATGGTGTGTTGTCACACTGACTATGATAAAGTTAAAGCTGTCCTATCAGATGGTGTGTTAATTCTACGACAGGTTGTCACACTGACTATGATAAAGTTAAAGCTGTCCTATCAGATGGTATGTTAATTCTACGACAGGTTGTCACACTGACTATGATAAAGTTAAAGCTGTCCTATCAGATGATGTGTTGTCACACTGACTATGATAAAGTTAAAGCTGTCCTATCAGATGGTGTGTTAATTCTACGACAGGTTGTTTCACTGACTATGATAAAGTTAAAGCTCTCCTATCAGATGATGTGTTAATTCTACGACAGGTTGTCACACTGACTATGATAAAGTTAAAGCTGTCCTATCAGATGGTGTGTTGTCACACTGACTATGATAAAGTTAAAGCTGTCCTATCAGATGGTGTGTTAATTCTACGACAGGTTGTCACACTGACTATGATAAAGTTAAAGCTGTCCTATCAGATGGTGTGTTAATTCTACGACAGGTTGTCACACTGACTATGATAAAGTTAAAGCTGTCCTATCAGATGGTGTGTTAATTCTACGACAGGTTGTCACACTGACTATGATAAAGTTAAAGCTGTCCTATCAGATGGTATGTTAATTCTACGACAGGTTGTCACACTGACTATGATAAAGTTAAAGCTGTCCTATCAGATGATGAGTTAATTCTACGACAGGTTGTCACACTGACTATGATAAAGTTAAAGCTGTCCTATCAGATGGTGTGTTAATTCTACGACAGGTTGTCACACTTACTATGATCAAGTTAAAGCTGTCCTATCAGATGGTGTGTTAATTCTTCGACAGGTTGTCACACTGACTATGATTAAGTTAAAGCTGTCCTATCAGATGGTGTGTTGTCACACTGACTATGATAAAGTTAAAGCTGTCCTATCAGATGGTGTGTTAATTCTACGACAGGTTGTCACACTGACTATGATAAAGTTAAAGCTGTCCTATCAGATGGTATGTTAATTCTACGACAGGTTGTCACACTGTCTATGATAAAGTTAAAGCTGTCCTATCAGATGATGAGTTAATTCTACGACAGGTTGTCACACTGACTATGATAAAGCTAAAGCTGTCCTATCAGATGGTGTGTTAATTCTACGACAGGTTGTCACACTTATTATGATCAAGTTAAAGCTGTCCTATCAGATGGTGTGTTAATTCTACGACAGGTTGTCACACTGACTATGATAAAGTTAAAGCTGTCCTATCAGATGGTGTGTTGTCACACTGACTATGATAAAGTTAAAGCTGTCCTATCAGATGGTGTGTTAATTCTACGACAGGTTGTTTCTCTGACTATGATAAAGTTAAAGCTGTCCTATCAGATGATGTGTTAATTCTACGACAGGTTGTCACACTGACTATGATAAAGTTAAAGCTGTCCTATCAGATGGTGTGTTGTCACACTGACTATGATAAAGTTAAAGCTGTCCTATCAGATGGTGTGTTGTCACACTGACTATGATAAAGTTAAAGCTGTCCTATCAGATGGTGTGTTAATTCTACGACAGGTTGTCACACTGACTATGATAAAGTTAAAGCTGTCCTATCAGATGGTGTGTTGTCACACTGACTATGATAAAGTTAACGCTGTCCTATCAGATGGTGTGTTGTCACACTGACTATGATAAAGTTAAAGCTGTCCTATCATATGGTGTGTTAATTCTACGACAGGTTGTCACACTGACTATGATCAAGTTAAAGCTGTCCTATCATATGGTGTGTTAATTCTACGACAGGTTGTCACACTGACTATGATAAAGTTAAAGCTGTCCTATCAGATGGTGTGTTCTCACACTGACTATGATAAAGTTAAAGCTGTCCTATCATATGATGAGTTAATTCTACGACAGGTTGTCACACTGACTATGATAAAGTTAAAGCTGTCCTATCAGATGGTGTGTTAATTCTACGACAGGTTGTCACACTTACTATGATCAAGTTAAAGCTGTCCTATCAGATGGTGTGTTAATTCTACGACAGGTTGTCACACTGACTATGATAAAGTTAAAGCTGTCCTATCAGATGGTGTGTTGTCACACTGACTATGATAAAGTTAAAGCTGTCCTATCAGATGGTGTGTTAATTCTACGACAGGTTGTCACACTGACTATGATAAAGTTAAAGCTGTCCTATCAGATGGTGTGTTAATTCTACGACAGGTTGTAACACTGACTATGATAAAGTTAAAGCTGTCCTATCAGATGGTATGTTAATTCTACGACAGGTTGTCACACTGACTATGATAAAGTTAAAGCTGTCCTATCAGATGATGAGTTAATTCTACGACAGGTTGTCACACTGACTATGATAAAGTTAAAGCTGTCCTATCAGATGGTGTGTTAATTCTACGACAGGTTGTCACACTTACTATGATCAAGTTAAAGCTGTCCTATCAGATGGTGTGTTAATTTTACGACAGGTTGTCACACTGACTATGATAAAGTTAAAGCTGTCCTATCAGATGGTGTGTTGTCACACTGACTATGATAAAGTTAAAGCTGTCCTATCAGATGGTGTGTTAATTCTACGACAGGTTGTCACACTGACTATGATAAAGTTAAAGCTGTCCTATCAGATGATATGTTAATTCTACGACAGGTTGTCACACTGACTATGATAAAGTTAAAGATGTCCTATCAGATGGTGTGTTGTCACACTGACTATGATAAAGTTAAAGCTGTCCTATCAGATGGTGTGTTAATTCTACGACAGGTTGTCACACTGACTATGATAAAGTTAAAGCTGTCCTATCAGATGGTGTGTTGTCACACTGACTATGATAAAGTTAAAGCTGTCCTATCAGATGATGTGTTGTCACGCTGACTATGATAAAGTTAAAGCTGTCCTATCAGATGGTGTGTTAATTCTACGACAGGTTGTCACACTGACTATGATAAAGTTAAAGCTGTCCTATCAGATGGTGTGTTAATTCTACGACAGGTTGTCACACTGACTATGATAAAGTTAAAGCTGTCCTATCAGATGGTGTGTTGTCACACTGACTATGATAAAGTTAAAGCTGTCCTATCAGATGATGTGTTGTCACACTGACTATGATAAAGTTAAAGCTGTCCTATCAGATGGTGTGTTAATTCTACGACAGGTTGTCACACTGACTATGATCAAGTTAAAGCTGTCCTATCAGATGGTGTGTTAATTCTACGACAGGTTGTCACACTGACTATGATAAAGTTAAAGCTGTCCTATCAGATGGTGTGTTCTCACACTGACTATGATAAAGTTAAAGCTGTCCTATCAGATGGTGTGTTAATTCTACGACAGGTTGTCACACTGACTATGATAAAGTTAAAGCTGTCCTATCAGATGGTATGTTAATTCTACGACAGGTTGTCACACTGACTATGATAAAGTTAAAGCTGTCCTATCAGATGGTGTGTTGTCACACTGACTATGTTAAAGTTAAAGCTGTCCTATCAGATGGTGTGTTAATTCTACGACAGGTTGTCACACTGACTATGATAAAGTTAAAGCTGTCCTATCAGATGGTATGTTAATTCTACGACAGGTTGTCACACTGACTATGATAA
Source organism: Bathymodiolus brooksi (assembly GCA_963680875.1). Classification (NCBI taxonomy): domain Eukaryota; kingdom Metazoa; phylum Mollusca; class Bivalvia; order Mytilida; family Modiolidae; genus Bathymodiolus; species Bathymodiolus brooksi. The sequence goes on along the minus strand of OY804580.1, from coordinate 124,200,601 downwards.
AGTTAAAGCTGTCCTATCAGATGATGTGTTGTCACACTGACTATGATAAAGTTAAAGCTGTCCTATCAGATGGTGTGTTAATTCTACGACAGGTTGTTTCACTGACTATGATAAAGTTAAAGCTCTCCTATCAGATGATGTGTTAATTCTACGACAGGTTGTCACACTGACTATGATAAAGTTAAAGCTGTCCTATCAGATGGTGTGTTGTCACACTGACTATGATAAAGTTAAAGCTGTCCTATCAGATGGTGTGTTAATTCTACGACAGGTTGTCACACTGACTATGATAAAGTTAAAGCTGTCCTATCAGATGGTGTGTTAATTCTACGACAGGTTGTCACACTGACTATGATAAAGTTAAAGCTGTCCTATCAGATGGTGTGTTAATTCTACGACAGGTTGTCACACTGACTATGATAAAGTTAAAGCTGTCCTATCAGATGGTATGTTAATTCTACGACAGGTTGTCACACTGACTATGATAAAGTTAAAGCTGTCCTATCAGATGATGAGTTAATTCTACGACAGGTTGTCACACTGACTATGATAAAGTTAAAGCTGTCCTATCAGATGGTGTGTTAATTCTACGACAGGTTGTCACACTTACTATGATCAAGTTAAAGCTGTCCTATCAGATGGTGTGTTAATTCTACGACAGGTTGTCACACTGACTATGATAAAGTTAAAGCTGTCCTATCAGATGGTGTGTTGTCACACTGACTATGATAAAGTTAAAGCTGTCCTATCAGATGGTGTGTTAATTCTACGACAGGTTGTCACACTGACTATGATAAAGTTAAAGCTGTCCTATCAGATGGTATGTTAATTCTACGACAGGTTGTCACACTGTCTATGATAAAGTTAAAGCTGTCCTATCAGATGATGAGTTAATTCTACGACAGGTTGTCACACTGACTATGATAAAGCTAAAGCTGTCCTATCAGATGGTGTGTTAATTCTACGACAGGTTGTCACACTTACTATGATCAAGTTAAAGCTGTCCTATCAGATGGTGTGTTAATTCTACGACAGGTTGTCACACTGACTATGATAAAGTTAAAGCTGTCCTATCAGATGGTGTGTTGTCACACTGACTATGATAAAGTTAAAGCTGTCCTATCAGATGGTGTGTTAATTCTACGACAGGTTGTTTCTCTGACTATGATAAAGTTAAAGCTGTCCTATCAGATGATGTGTTAATTCTACGACAGGTTGTCACACTGACTATGATAAAGTTAAAGGTGTCCTATCAGATGATGTGTTAATTCTACGACCGGTTGTCACACTGACTATGATAAAGTTAAAGCTGTCCTATCAGATGGTGTGTTAATTCTACGACAGGTTGTCACACTGACTATGATAAAGTTAAAGCTGTCCTATCAGATGGTGTGTTAATTCTACGACAGGTTGTCACACTGACTATGATAAAGTTAAAGCTGTCCTATCAGATGGTGTGTTGTCACACTGACTATGATAAAGTTAACGCTGTCCTATCAGATGGTGTGTTGTCACACTGACTATGATAAAGTTAAAGCTGTCCTATCAGATGGTGTGTTAATTCTACGACAGGTTGTCACACTGACTATGATCAAGTTAAAGCTGTCCTATCAGATGGTGTGTTAATTCTACGACAGGTTGTCACACTGACTATGATAAAGTTAAAGCTGTCCTATCAGATGGTGTGTTCTCACACTGACTATGATAAAGTTAAAGCTGTCCTATCAGATGGTGTGTTAATTCTACGACAGGTTGTCACACTGACTATGATAAAGTTAAAGCTGTCCTATCAGATGGTATGTTAATTCTACGACAGGTTGTCACACTGACTATGATAAAGTTAAAGCTGTCCTATCATATGATGAGTTAATTCTACGACAGGTTGTCACACTGACTATGATAAAGTTAAAGCTGTCCTATCAGATGGTGTGTTAATTCTACGACAGGTTGTCACACTTACTATGATCAAGTTAAAGCTGTCCTATCAGATGGTGTGTTAATTCTACGACAGGTTGTCACACTGACTATGATAAAGTTAAAGCTGTCCTATCAGATGGTGTGTTGTCGCACTGACTATGATAAAGTTAAAGCTGTCCTATCAGATGGTGTGTTAATTCTACGACAGGTTGTCACACTGACTATGATAAAGTTAAAGCTGTCCTATCAGATGGTGTGTTAATTCTACGACAGGTTGTCACACTGACTATGATAAAGTTAAAGCTGTCCTATCAGATGGTATGTTAATTCTACGACAGGTTGTCACACTGACTATGATAAAGTTAAAGCTGTCCTATCAGATGATGAGTTAATTCTACGACAGGTTGTCACACTGACTATGATAAAGTTAAAGCTGTCCTATCAGATGGTGTGTTAATTCTACGACAGGTTGTCACACTTACTATGATCAAGTTAAAGCTGTCCTATCAGATGGTGTGTTAATTTTACGACAGGTTGTCACACTGACTATGATAAAGTTAAAGCTGTCCTATCAGATGGTGTGTTGTCACACTGACTATGATAAAGTTAAAGCTGTCCTATCAGATGGTGTGTTAATTCTACGACAGGTTGTCACACTGACTATGATAAAGTTAAAGCTGTCCTATCAGATGGTGTGTTGTCACACTGACTATGATAAAGTTAAAGCTGTCCTATCAGATGGTGTGTTGTCACACTGACTATGATAAAGTTAAAGCTGTCCTATCAGATGGTGTGTTAATTTTACGACAGGTTGTCACACTGACTATGATAAAGTTAAAGCTGTCCTATCAGATGGTGTGTTGTCACACTGACTATGATAAAGTTAAAGCTGTCCTATCAGATGGTGTGTTGTCACACTGACTATGATAAAGTTAAAGCTGTCCTATCAGATGGTGTGTTAATTTTACGACAGGTTGTCACACTGACTATGATAAAGTTAAAGCTGTCCTATCAGATGGTGTGTTGTCACACTGACTATGATAAAGTTAAAGCTGTCCTATCAGATGGTGTGTTAATTCTACGACAGGTTGTCACACTGACTATGATAAAGTTAAAGCTGTCCTATCAGATGGTGTGTTCTCACACTGACTATGATCAAGTTAAAGCTGTCCTATCAGATGGTGTGTTAATTCTACGACAGGTTGTCACACTGACTATGATAAAGTTAAAGCTGTCCTATCAGATGGTATGTTAATTCTACGACAGGTTGTCACACTGACTATGATAAAGTTAAAGCTGTCCTATCATATGATGAGTTAATTCTACGACAGGTTGTCACACTGACTATGATAAAGTTAAAGCTGTCCTATCAGATGGTGTGTTAATTCTACGACAGGTTGTCACACTTACTATGATCAAGTTAAAGCTGTCCTATCAGATGGTGTGTTAATTTTACGACAGGTTGTCACACTGACTATGATAAAGTTAAAGCTGTCCTATCAGATGGTGTGTTGTCACACTGACTATGATAAAGTTAAAGCTGTCCTATCAGATGGTGTGTTAATTCTACGACAGGTTGTCACACTGACTATGATAAAGTTAAAGCTGTCCTATCAGATGGTGTGTTGTCACACTGACTATGATAAAGTTAAAGCTGTCCTATCAGATGGTGTGTTGTCACACTGACTATGATAAAGTTAAAGCTGTCCTATCAGATGGTGTGTTAATTTTACGACAGGTTGTCACACTGACTATGATAAAGTTAAAGCTGTCCTATCAGATGGTGTGTTGTCACACTGACTATGATAAAGTTAAAGCTGTCCTATCAGATGGTGTGTTGTCACACTGACTATGATAAAGTTAAAGCTGTCCTATCAGATGGTGTGTTAATTTTACGACAGGTTGTCACACTGACTATGATAAAGTTAAAGCTGTCCTATCAGATGGTGTGTTGTCACACTGACTATGATAAAGTTAAAGCTGTCCTATCAGATGGTGTGTTAATTCTACGACAGGTTGTCACACTGACTATGATAAAGTTAAAGCTGTCCTATCAGATGGTGTGTTCTCACACTGACTATGATAAAGTTAAAGCTGTCCTATCAGATGGTGTGTTAATTCTACGACAGGTTGTCACACTGACTATGATAAAGTTAAAGCTGTCCTATCAGATGGTATGTTAATTCTACGACAGGTTGTCACACTGACTATGATAAAGTTAAAGCTGTCCTATCATATGATGAGTTAATTCTACGACAGGTTGTCACACTGACTATGATAAAGTTAAAGCTGTCCTATCAGATGGTGTGTTAATTCTACGACAGGTTGTCACACTTACTATGATCAAGTTAAAGCTGTCCTATCAGATGGTGTGTTAATTCTACGACAGGTTGTCACACTGACTATGATAAAGTTAAAGCTGTCCTATCAGATGGTGTGTTGTCACACTGACTATGATAAAGTTAAAGCTGTCCTATCAGATGGTGTGTTAATTCTACGACAGGTTGTCACACTGACTATGATAAAGTTAAAGCTGTCCTATCAGATGGTGTGTTAATTCTACGACAGGTTGTCACACTGACTATGATAAAGTTAAAGCTGTCCTATCAGATGGTATGTTAATTCTACGACAGGTTGTCACACTGACTATGATAAAGTTAAAGCTGTCCTATCAGATGATGAGTTAATTCTACGACAGGTTGTCACACTGACTATGATAAAGTTAAAGCTGTCCTATCAGATGGTGTGTTAATTCTACGACAGGTTGTCACACTTACTATGATCAAGTTAAAGCTGTCCTATCAGATGGTGTGTTAATTTTACGACAGGTTGTCACACTGACTATGATAAAGTTAAAGCTGTCCTATCAGATGGTGTGTTGTCACACTGACTATGATAAAGTTAAAGCTGTCCTATCAGATGGTGTGTTAATTCTACGACAGGTTGTCACACTGACTATGATAAAGTTAAAGCTGTCCTATCAGATGATATGTTAATTCTACGACAGGTTGTCACACTGACTATGATAAAGTTAAAGATGTCCTATCAGATGGTGTGTTGTCACACTGACTATGATAAAGTTAAAGCTGTCCTATCAGATGGTGTGTTAATTCTACGACAGGTTGTTTCACTGACTATGATAAAGTTAAAGCTGCCTATCAGATGATGTGTTAATTCTACGACAGGTTGTCACACTGACTATGATAAAGTTAAAGCTGTCCTATCAGATGATGTGTTAATTCTACGACCGGTTGTCACACTGACTATGATAAAGTTAAAGCTGTCCTATCAGATGGTGTGTTAATTCTACGACAGGTTGTCACACTGACTATGATAAAGTTAAAGCTGTCCTATCAGATGGTGTGGTAATTCTACGACAGGTTGTCACACTGACTATGATAAAGTTAAAGCTGTCCTATCAGATGGTGTGTTGTCACACTGACTATGATAAAGTTAAAGCTGTCCTATCAGATGGTGTGTTAATTCTACGACAGTTTGTCACACTGACTATGATAAAGTTAAAGCTGTCCTATCAGATGGTGTGTTGTCACACTGACTATGATAAAGTTAAAGCTGTCCTATCAGATGGTGTGTTGTCACACTGACTATGATAAAGTTAAAGCTGTCCTATCAGATGGTGTGTTAATTCTACGACAGGTTGTCACACTGACTATGATAAAGTTAAAGCTGTCCTATCAGATGGTGTGTTGTCACACTGACTATGATAAAGTTAAAGCTGTCCTATCAGATGGTGTGTTGTCACACTGACTATGACAAAATTAAAGCTGTCCTATCAGATGGTGTGTTAATTCTACGACAGGTTGTCACACTGACTATGATAAAGTTAAAGCTGTCCTATCAGATGGTATTTAATTCTACGACAGGTTGTCACACTGACTATGATAAAGTTAAAGCTGTCCTATCAGATGCTATGTTAATTCTACGACAGGTTGTCACACTGATCATGATAAAGTTAAAGCTGTCCTATCAGATGGTGTGTTAATTCTACGACAGGTTGTCACACTGACTATGATAAAGTTAAAGCTGTCCTATCAGATGGTGTGTTAATTCTACGACAGGTTGTCACACTGACTATGATAAAGTTAAAGCTGTCCTATCAGATGGTGTGTTGTCACACTGACTATGATAAAGTTAAAGCTGTCCTATCAGATGATGTGTTGTCACACTGACTATGATAAAGTTAAAGCTGTCCTATCAGATGGTGTGTTAATTCTACGACAGGTTGTCACACTGACTATGATAAAGCTAAAGCTGTCCTATTAGATGGTGTGTTGTCACACTGACTATGATAAAGTTAAAGCTGTCCTATCAGATGATGTGTTAATTCTACGACAGGTTGTCACATTGACTATGATAAAGTTAAAGCAGTCCTATCAGATGGTATGTTAATTCTACGACAGGTTGTCACACTGACTATGATAAAGTTAAAGCTGTCCTATCAGATGGTATGTTAATTCTACGACAGGTAGTCACACTGACTATGATAAAGTTAAAGCTGTCCTATCAGACGGTGTGTTGTCACACTGACTATGATAAAGTTAAAGCTGTCCTATCAGATGGTGTGTTGTCACATTGACTATGATAAAATTAAAGCTGTCCTATCAGATGGTGTGTTAATTCTACGACAGGTTGTCACACTGACTATGATAAAGTTAAAGCTGTCCTATCAGATGGTGTGTTAATTCTACGACAGGTTGTCACACTGACTATGATAAAGCTAAAGCTGTCCTATCAGATGGTGTGTTAATTCTACGACAGGTTGTCACACTGACTATGATAAAGTTAAAGTTGTCCTATCAGATGGTGTGTTGTCACACTGACTATGATAAAGTTAAAGCTGTCCTATCAGATGGTGTGTTAATTCTACGACAGGTTGTCACATTGACTATGATAAAGTTAAAGCTGTCCTATCAGATGATGTGTTGTCACACTGACTATGATAAAGCTAAAGCTGTCCTATCAGATGGTGTGTTAATTCTACGACAGGTTGTCACACTGACTATGATAAAGTTAAAGCTGACCTATCAGATGGTATGTTAATTCTACGACAGGTTGTCACACTGACTATGATAAAGTTAAAGCTGTCCTATCAGATGATGTGTTGTCACACTGACTATGATCAAGTTAAAGCTGTCCTATCAGATGGTGTGTTAATTCTACGACAGGTTGTTTCACTGACTATGATAAAGTTAAAGCTGTCCTATCAGATGATGTGTTGTCACACTGACTATGATAAAGTTAAAGCTGTCCTATCAGATGGTGTGTTAATTCTACGACAGGTTGTTTCACTGACTATGATAAAGTTAAAGCTGTCCTATCAGATGGTGTGTTAATTCTACGACAGGTTGTCACACTGACTATGATAAAGTTAAAGCTGTCCTATCAGATGGTGTGTTGTCACACTGACTATGATAAAGTTAAAGCTGTCCTATCAGATGGTGTGTTAATTCTACGACAGGTTGTCACACTGACTATGATAAAGTTAAAGCTGTCCTATCAGATGGTGTGTTGTCACACTGACTATGATAAAGTTAAAGCTGTCCTATCAGATGATGTGTTGTCACACTGACTATGATAAAGTTAAAGCTGTCCTATCAGATGGTGTGTTGTCACACTGACTATGATAAAGTTAAAGCTGTCCTATCAGATGATGTGTTGTCACACTGACTATGATAAAGTTAAAGCTGTCCTATCAGATGGTGTGTTAATTCTACGACAGGTTGTCACACTGATTATGATAAAGTTAAAGCTGTCCTATCAGATGGTGTGTTAATTCTACGACAGGTTGTCACACTGACTATGATAAAGTTAAAGCTGTCCTATTAGATGGTGTGTTGTCACACTGACTATGATAAAGTTAAAGCTGTCCTATCAGATGGTGTGTTAATTCTACGACAGGTTGTCACACTGACTATGATAAAGTTAAAGCTGTCCTATCAGATGGTGTGTTGTCACACTGACTATGATAAAGTTAAAGCTGTCCTATCAGATGATGTGTTAATTCTACGACAGGTTGTCACACTGACTATGATAAAGTTAAAGCAGTCCTATCAGATGGTATGTTAATTCTACGACAGGTTGTCACACTGACTATGATAAAGTTAAAGCTGTCCTATCAGATGGTATGTTAATTCTACGACAGGTAGTCACACTGACTATGATAAAGTTAAAGCTGTCCTATCAGATGGTGTGTTGTCACACTGACTATGATAAAGTTAAAGCTGTCCTATCAGATGGTGTGTTGTCACACTGACTATGACAAAATTAAAGCTGTCCTATCAGATGGTGTGTTAATTCTACGACAGGTTGTCACACTGACTATGATAAAGTTAAAGCTGTCCTATCAGATGGTATTTAATTCTACGACAGGTTGTCACACTGACTATGATAAAGTTAAAGCTGTCCTATCAGATGGTATGTTAATTCTACAACAGGTTGTCACACTGATCATGATAAAGTTAAAGCTGTCCTATCAGATGGTGTGTTAATTCTACGACAGGTTGTCACACTGACTATGATAAAGTTAAAGCTGTCCTATCAGATGGTGTGTTAATTCTACGACAGGTTGTCACACTGACTATGATAAAGTTAAAGCTGTCCTATCAGATGGTGTGTTGTCACATTGACTATGATAAAGTTAAAGCTGTCCTATCAGATGATGTGTTGTCACACTGACTATGATAAAGTTAAAGCTGTCCTATCAGATGATGTGTTAATTCTACGACAGGTGGTCACACTGACTATGATAAAGTTAAAGCTGTCCTATCAGATGGTGTGTTAATTCTACGACAGGTTGTCACACTGACTATGATAAAGCTAAAGCTGTCCTATCAGATGGTGTGTTGTCACACTGACTATGATAAAGTTAAAGCTGTCCTATCAGATGATGTGTTAATTCTACGACAGGTTGTCACATTGACTATGATAAAGTTAAAGCAGTCCTATCAGATGGTATGTTAATTCTACGACAGGTAGTCACACTGACTATGATCAAGTTAAAGCTGTCCTATCAGACGGTGTGTTGTCACACTGACTATGATAAAGTTAAAGCTGTCCTATCAGATGGTGTGTTGTCACACTGACTATGATAAAATTAAAGCTGTCCTATCAGATGGTGTGTTAATTCTACGACAGGTTGTCACACTGACTATGATAAAGTTAAAGCTGTCCTATCAGATGGTGTGTTAATTCTACGACAGGTTGTCACACTGACTATGATAAAGCTAAAGCTGTCCTATCAGATGGTGTGTTAATTCTACGACAGGTTGTCACACTGACTATGATAAAGTTAAAGTTGTCCTATCAGATGGTATGTTAATTCTACGACAGGTTGTCACACTGACTATGATAAAGTTAAAGCTGTCCTATCAGATGGTGTGTTAATTCTACGACAGGTTGTCACACTGACTATGATAAAGTTAAAGCTGTCCTATCAGATGGTATTTAATTCTACGACAGGTTGTCACACTGACTATGATAAAGTTAAAGCTGTCCTATCAGATGGTATGTTAATTCTACAACAGGTTGTCACACTGATCATGATAAAGTTAAAGCTGTCCTATCAGATGGTGTGTTAATTCTACGACAGGTTGTCACACTGACTATGATAAAGTTAAAGCTGTCCTATCAGATGGTGTGTTAATTCTACGACAGGTTGTCACACTGACTATGATAAAGTTAAAGCTGTCCTATCAGATGGTGTGTTGTCACATTGACTATGATAAAGTTAAAGCTGTCCTATCAGATGATGTGTTGTCACACTGACTATGATAAAGTTAAAGCTGTCCTATCAGATGATGTGTTAATTCTACGACAGGTTGTCACACTGACTATGATCAAGTTAAAGCTGTCCTATCAGATGGTGTGTTAATTCTACGACAGGTTGTCACACTGACTATGATAAAGCTAAAGCTGTCCTATCAGATGGTGTGTTGTCACACTGACTATGATAAAGTTAAAGCTGTCCTATCAGATGATGTGTTAATTCTACGACAGGTTGTCACATTGACTATGATAAAGTTAAAGGAGTCCTATCAGATGGTATGTTAATTCTACGACAGGTTGTCACACTGACTATGATAAAGATAAAGCTCTCCTATCAGACGGTGTGTTGTCACACTGACTATGATAAAGTTAAAGCTGTCCTATCAGATGGTGTGTTGTCACACTGACTATGATAAAATTAAAGCTGTCCTATCAAATGGTGTGTTAATTCTACGACAGGTTGTCACACTGACTATGATAAAGTTAAAGCTGTCCTAACAGATGGTGTGTTGTCACACTGACTATGATAAAGTTAAAGCTGTCCTATCAGATGATGTGTTGTCACACTGACTATGATAAAGTTAAAGCTGTCCTATCAGATGGTGTGTTAATTCTATGACAGGTTGTCACACTGACAATGATAAAGTTAAAGCTGTCCTATCAGATGGAGTGTTGTCACACTGACTATGATAAAGTTAAAGCTGTCCTATCAGATGATGTGTTAATTCTACGACAGGTTGTCACACTGACTATGATAAAGTTAAAGCTGTCCTATCAGATGGTATGTTAATTCTACGACAGGTTGTCACACTGACTATGATCAAGCTAAAGCTGTCCTATCAGATGGTATGTTAATTCTACGACAGGTTGTCACTCTGACTATGATAAAGGTAAAGCTGTCCTATCAGATGATGTGTTAATTCTACGACAGGTTGTCACTCTGACTATGATAAAGTTAAAGCTGTCCTATCAGATGGTATTTTAATTCTACGACAGGTTGTCACACTGACTATGATAAAGTTAAAGCTGTCCTATCAGATGGTGTGTTGTCACACTGACTATGATAAAGTTAAAGCTGTCCTATCAGATGATGTGTTAATTCTACGACAGGTTGTCACACTGACTATGATAAAGTTAAAGCTGTCCTATCAGATGGTGTGTTAATTCTACGACAGGTTGTCACACTGACTATGATAAAGTTAAAGCTGTCCTATCAGATGGTGTGTTGTCACACTGAATATGATAAAGTTAAAGCTGTCCTATCAGATAGTGTGTTGTCACACTGAAAATGATAAAGTTAAAGCTGTCCTATCAGATGGTGTGTTAATTCTACGACAGGTTGTCACGCTGACTATGATAAAGTTAAAGCTGTCCTATCAGATGGTGTGTTAATTCTACGACAGGTTGTCACACTGACTATGATAAAGTTAAAGCTGTCCTATCAGATGGTGTGTTAATTCTACGACAGGTTGTCACACTGACTATGAAAAAGTTAAAGCTGTCCTATCAGATGGTGTGTTGTCACACTGACTATGATAAAGTTAAAGCTGTCCTATCAGATGATGTGTTGTCACACTGACTATGATAAAGTTAAAGCTGTCCTATCAGATGGTGTGTTAATTCTACGACAGGTTGTCACACTGACTATGATCAAGTTAAAGCTGTCCTATCAGATGGTGTGTTAATTCTACGACAGGTTGTCACACTGACTATGATAAAGTTAAAGCTGTCCTATCAGATGGTGTGTTCTCACACTGACTATGATAAAGTTAAAGCTGTCCTATCAGATGGTGTGTTAATTCTACGACAGGTTGTCACACTGACTATGATAAAGTTAAAGCTGTCCTATCAGATGGTATGTTAATTCTACGACAGGTTGTCACACTGACTATGATAAAGTTAAAGCTGTCCTATCAGATGGTGTGTTGTCACACTGACTATGATAAAGTTAAAGCTGTCCTATCAGATGGTGTGTTAATTCTACGACAGGTTGTCACACTGACTATGATAAAGTTAAAGCTGTCCTATCAGATGGTGTGTTAATTCTACGACAGGTTGTCACACTGACTATGATAAAGTTAAAGCTGTCCTATCAGATGGTATGTTAATTCTACGACAGGTTGTCACACTGTCTATGATAAAGTTAAAGCTGTCCTATCAGATGATGAGTTAATTCTACGACAGGTTGTCACACTGACTATGATAAAGCTAAAGCTGTCCTATCAGATGGTGTGTTAATTCTACGACAGGTTGTCACACTTACTATGATCAAGTTAAAGCTGTCCTATCAGATGGTGTGTTAATTCTACGACAGGTTGTCACACTGACTATGATAAAGTTAAAGCTGTCCTATCAGATGGTGTGTTGTCACACTGACTATGATAAAGTTAAAGCTGTCCTATCAGATGGTGTGTTAATTCTACGACAGGTTGTTTCTCTGACTATGATAAAGTTAAAGCTGTCCTATCAGATGATGTGTTAATTCTACGACAGGTTGTCACACTGACTATGATAAAGTTAAAGCTGTCCTATCAGATGATGTGTTAATTCTACGACCGGTTGTCACACTGACTATGATAAAGTTAAAGCTGTCCTATCAGATGGTGTGTTAATTCTACGACAGGTTGTCACACTGACTATGATAAAGTTAAAGCTGTCCTATCAGATGGTGTGTTAATTCTACGAAAGGTTGTCAAACTGACTATGATAAAGTTAAAGCTGTCCTATCAGATGGTGTGTTGTCACACTGACTATGATAAAGTTAACGCTGTCCTATCAGATGGTGTGTTGTCACACTGACTATGATAAAGTTAAAGCTGTCCTATCAGATGGTGTGTTAATTCTACGACAGGTTGTCACACTGACTATGATCAAGTTAAAGCTGTCCTATCAGATGGTGTGTTAATTCTACGACAGGTTGTCACACTGACTATGATAAAGTTAAAGCTGTCCTATCAGATGGTGTGTTCTCACACTGACTATGATAAAGTTAAAGCTGTCCTATCAGATGGTGTGTTAATTCTACGACAGGTTGTCACACTGACTATGATAAAGTTAAAGCTGTCCTATCAGATGGTATGTTAATTCTACGACAGGTTGTCACACTGACTATGATAAAGTTAAAGCTGTCCTATCATATGATGAGTTAATTCTACGACAGGTTGTCACACTGACTATGATAAAGTTAAAGCTGTCCTATCAGATGGTGTGTTAATTCTACGACAGGTTGTCACACTTACTATGATCAAGTTAAAGCTGTCCTATCAGATGGTGTGTTAATTCTACGACAGGTTGTCACACTGACTATGATAAAGTTAAAGCTGTCCTATCAGATGGTGTGTTGTCACACTGACTATGATAAAGTTAAAGCTGTCCTGTCAGATGGTGTGTTAATTCTACGACAGGTTGTCACACTGACTATGATAAAGTTAAAGCTGTCCTATCAGATGGTGTGTTAATTCTACGACAGGTTGTCACACTGACTATGATAAAGTTAAAGCTGTCCTATCAGATGGTATGTTAATTCTACGACAGGTTGTCACACTGACTATGATAAAGTTAAAGCTGTCCTATCATATGATGAGTTAATTCTACGACAGGTTGTCACACTTACTATGATCAAGTTAAAGCTGTCCTATCAGATGGTGTGTTAATTCTACGACAGGTTGTCACACTGACTATGATAAAGTTAAAGCTGTCCTATCAGATGATATGTTAATTCTACGACAGGTTGTCACACTGACTATGATAAAGTTAAAGATGTCCTATCAGATGGTGTGTTGTCACACTGACTATGATAAAGTTAAAGCTGTCCTATCAGATGGTGTGTTAATTCTACGACAGGTTGTCACACTGACTATGATAAAGTTAAAGCTGTCCTATCAGATGGTGTGTTGTCACACTGACTATGATAAAGTTAAAGCTGTCCTATCAGATGATGTGTTGTCACGCTGACTATGATAAAGTTAAAGCTGTCCTATCAGATGGTGTGTTAATTCTACGACAGGTTGTCACACTGACTATGATAAAGTTAAAGCTGTCCTATCAGATGGTGTGTTAATTCTACGACAGGTTGTCACACTGACTATGATAAAGTTAAAGCTGTCCTATCAGATGGTGTGTTGTCACACTGACTATGATAAAGTTAACGCTGTCCTATCAGATGGTGTGTTGTCACACTGACTATGATAAAGTTAAAGCTGTCCTATCAGATGGTGTGTTAATTCTACGACAGGTTGTCACACTGACTATGATCAAGTTAAAGCTGTCCTATCAGATGGTGTGTTAATTCTACGACAGGTTGTCACACTGACTATGATAAAGTTAAAGCTGTCCTATCAGATGGTATGTTAATTCTACGACAGGTTGTCACACTGACTATGATAAAGTTAAAGCTGTCCTATCATATGATGAGTTAATTCTACGACAGGTTGTCACACTGACTATGATAAAGTTAAAGCTGTCCTATCAGATGGTGTGTTAATTCTACGACAGGTTGTCACACTTACTATGATCAAGTTAAAGCTGTCCTATCAGATGGTGTGTTAATTCTACGACAGGTTGTCACACTGACTATGATAAAGTTAAAGCTGTCCTATCAGATGGTGTGTTGTCACACTGACTATGATAAAGTTAAAGCTGTCCTGTCAGATGGTGTGTTAATTCTACGACAGGTTGTCACACTGACTATGATAAAGTTAAAGCTGTCCTATCAGATGGTGTGTTAATTCTACGACAGGTTGTCACACTGACTATGATAAAGTTAAAGCTGTCCTATCAGATGGTATGTTAATTCTACGACAGGTTGTCACACTGACTATGATAAAGTTAAAGCTGTCCTATCATATGATGAGTTAATTCTACGACAGGTTGTCACACTTACTATGATCAAGTTAAAGCTGTCCTATCAGATGGTGTGTTAATTCTACGACAGGTTGTCACACTGACTATGATAAAGTTAAAGCTGTCCTATCAGATGATATGTTAATTCTACGACAGGTTGTCACACTGACTATGATAAAGTTAAAGATGTCCTATCAGATGGTGTATTGTCACACTGACTATGATAAAGTTAAAGCTGTCCTATCAGATGGTGTGTTAATTCTACGACAGGTTGTCACACTGACTATGATAAAGTTAAAGCTGTCCTATCAGATGGTGTGTTGTCACACTGACTATGATAAAGTTAAAGCTGTCCTATCAGATGATGTGTTGTCACGCTGACTATGATAAAGTTAAAGCTGTCCTATCAGATGGTGTGCTAATTCTACGACAGGTTGTCACACTGACTATGATCAAGTTAAAGCTGTCCTATCAGATGGTGTGTTAATTCTACGACAGGTTGTCACACTGACTATGATAAAGTTAAAGCTGTCCTATCAGATGGTGTGTTGTCACACTGACTATGATAAAGTTAACGCTGTCCTATCAGATGGTGTGTTGTCACACTGACTATGATAAAGTTAAAGCTGTCCTATCAGATGGTGTGTTAATTCTACGACAGGTTGTCACACTGACTATGATCAAGTTAAAGCTGTCCTATCAGATGGTGTGTTAATTCTACGACAGGTTGTCACACTGACTATGATAAAGTTAAAGCTGTCCTATCAGATGGTGTGTTCTCACACTGACTATGATAAAGTTAAAGCTGTCCTATCAGATGGTGTGTTAATTCTACGACAGGTTGTCACACTGACTATGATAAAGTTAAAGCTGTCCTATCAGATGGTATGTTAATTCTACGACAGGTTGTCACACTGACTATGATAAAGTTAAAGCTGTCCTATCATATGATGAGTTAATTCTACGACAGGTTGTCACACTGACTATGATAAAGTTAAAGCTGTCCTATCAGATGGTGTGTTAATTCTACGACAGGTTGTCACACTTACTATGATCAAGTTAAAGCTGTCCTATCAGATGGTGTGTTAATTCTACGACAGGTTGTCACACTGACTATGATAAAGTTAAAGCTGTCCTATCAGATGGTGTGTTGTCACACTGACTATGATAAAGTTAAAGCTGTCCTGTCAGATGGTGTGTTAATTCTACGACAGGTTGTCACACTGACTATGATAAAGTTAAAGCTGTCCTATCAGATGGTGTGTTAATTCTACGACAGGTTGTCACACTGACTATGATAAAGTTAAAGCTGTCCTATCAGATGGTATGTTAATTCTACGACAGGTTGTCACACTGACTATGATAAAGTTAAAGCTGTCCTATCATATGATGAGTTAATTCTACGACAGGTTGTCACACTTACTATGATCAAGTTAAAGCTGTCCTATCAGATGGTGTGTTAATTCTACGACAGGTTGTCACACTGACTATGATAAAGTTAAAGCTGTCCTATCAGATGATATGTTAATTCTACGACAGGTTGTCACACTGACTATGATAAAGTTAAAGATGTCCTATCAGATGGTGTGTTGTCACACTGACTATGATAAAGTTAAAGCTGTCCTATCAGATGGTGTGTTAATTCTACGACAGGTTGTCACACTGACTATGATAAAGTTAAAGCTGTCCTATCAGATGGTGTGTTGTCACACTGACTATGATAAAGTTAAAGCTGTCCTATCAGATGATGTGTTGTCACGCTGACTATGATAAAGTTAAAGCTGTCCTATCAGATGGTGTGTTAATTCTACGACAGGTTGTCACACTGACTATGATAAAGTTAAAGCTGTCCTATCAGATGGTGTGTTAATTCTACGACAGGTTGTCACACTGACTATGATAAAGTTAAAGCTGTCCTATCAGATGGTGTGTTGTCACACTGACTATGATAAAGTTAAAGCTGTCCTATCAGATGATGTGTTGTCACACTGACTATGATAAAGTTAAAGTTGTCCTATCAGATGGTGTGTTAATTCTACGACAGGTTGTCACACTGACTATGATCAAGTTAAAGCTGTCCTATCAGATGGTGTGTTAATTCTACGACAGGTTGTCACACTGACTATGATAAAGTTAAAGCTGTCCTATCAGATGGTGTGTTCTCACACTGACTATGATAAAGTTAAAGCTGTCCTATCAGATGGTGTGTTAATTCTACGACAGGTTGTCACACTGACTATGATAAAGTTAAAGCTGTCCTATCAGATGGTATGTTAATTCTACGACAGGTTGTCACACTGACTATGATAAAGTTAAAGCTGTCCTATCAGATGGTGTGTTGTCACACTGACTATGATAAAGTTAAAGCTGTCCTATCAGATGGTGTGTTAATTCTACGACAGGTTGTCACACTGACTATGATAAAGTTAAAGCTGTCCTATCAGATGGTATGTTAATTCTACGACAGGTTGTCACACTGACTATGATAAAGTTAAAGCTGTCCTATCAGATGATGTGTTGTCACACTGACTATGATAAAGTTAAAGCTGTCCTATCAGATGGTGTGTTAATTCTACAACAGGTTGTTTCACTGACTATGATAAAGTTAAAGCTCTCCTATCAGATGATGTGTTAATTCTACGACAGGTTGTCACACTGACTATGATAAAGTTAAAGCTGTCCTATCAGATGGTGTGTTGTCACACTGACTATGATAAAGTTAAAGCTGTCCTATCAGATGGTGTGTTAATTCTACGACAGGTTGTCACACTGACTATGATAAAGTTAAAGCTGTCCTATCAGATGGTGTGTTAATTCTACGACAGGTTGTCACAGTGACTATGATAAAGTTAAAGCTGTCCTATCAGATGGTGTGTTAATTCTACGACAGGTTGTCACACTGACTATGATAAAGTTAAAGCTGTCCTATCAGATGGTATGTTAATTCTACGACAGGTTGTCACACTGACTATGATAAAGTTAAAGCTGTCCTATCAGATGATGAGTTAATTCTACGACAGGTTGTCACACTGACTATGATAAAGTTAAAGCTGTCCTATCAGATGGTGTGTTAATTCTACGACAGGTTGTCACACTTACTATGATCAAGTTAAAGCTGTCCTATCAGATGGTGTGTTAATTCTACGACAGGTTGTCACACTGACTATGATAAAGTTAAAGCTGTCCTATCAGATGGTGTGTTGTCACACTGACTATGATAAAGTTAAAGCTGTCCTATCAGATGGTGTGTTAATTCTACGACAGGTTGTCACACTGACTATGATAAAGTTAAAGCTGTCCTATCAGATGGTATGTTAATTCTACGACAGGTTGTCACACTGTCTATGATAAAGTTAAAGCTGTCCTATCAGATGATGAGTTAATTCTACGACAGGTTGTCACACTGACTATGATAAAGCTAAAGCTGTCCTATCAGATGGTGTGTTAATTCTACGACAGGTTGTCACACTTATTATGATCAAGTTAAAGCTGTCCTATCAGATGGTGTGTTAATTCTACGACAGGTTGTCACACTGACTATGATAAAGTTAAAGCTGTCCTATCAGATGGTGTGTTGTCACACTGACTATGATAAAGTTAAAGCTGTCCTATCAGATGGTGTGTTAATTCTACGACAGGTTGTTTCTCTGACTATGATAAAGTTAAAGCTGTCCTATCAGATGATGTGTTAATTCTACGACAGGTTGTCACACTGACTATGATAAAGTTAAAGCTGTCCTATCAGATGGTGTGTTGTCACACTGACTATGATAAAGTTAAAGCTGTCCTATCAGATGGTGTGTTAATTCTACGACAGGTTGTCACACTGACTATGATCAAGTTAAAGCTGTCCTATCAGATGGTGTGTTGTCACACTGACTATGATAAAGTTAAAGCTGTCCTATCAGATGGTGTGTTAATTCTACGACAGGTTGTCACACTGACTATGATAAAGTTAAAGCTGTCCTATCAGATGGTGTGTTGTCACACTGACTATGATAAAGTTAAAGCTGTCCTATCAGATGATGTGTTAATTCTACGACAGGTTGTCACACTGACTATGATAAAGTTAAAGCTGTCCTATCAGATGATGTGTTAATTCTACAACCGGTTGTCACACTGACTATGATAAAGTTAAAGCTGTCCTATCAGATGGTGTGTTGTCACACTGACTATGATAAAGTTAAAGCTGTCCTATCAGATGGTGTGTTAATTCTACGACAGGTTGTCACACTGACTATGATCAAGTTAAAGCTGTCCTATCATATGGTGTGTTAATTCTACGACAGGTTGTCACACTGACTATGATAAAGTTAAAGCTGTCCTATCAGATGGTGTGTTCTCACACTGACTATGATAAAGTTAAAGCTGTCCTATCAGATGGTGTGTTAATTCTACGACAGGTTGTCACACTGACTATGATAAAGTTAAAGCTGTCCTATCAGATGGTATGTTAATTCTACGACAGGTTGTCACACTGACTATGATAAAGTTAAAGCTGTCCTATCATATGATGAGTTAATTCTACGACAGGTTGTCACACTGACTATGATAAAGTTAAAGCTGTCCTATCAGATGGTGTGTTAATTCTACGACAGGTTGTCACACTTACTATGATCAAGTTAAAGCTGTCCTATCAGATGGTGTGTTAATTCTACGACAGGTTGTCACACTGACTATGATAAAGTTAAAGCTGTCCTATCAGATGGTGTGTTGTCACACTGACTATGATAAAGTTAAAGCTGTCCTATCAGATGGTGTGTTAATTCTACGACAGGTTGTCACACTGACTATGATAAAGTTAAAGCTGTCCTATCAGATGGTGTGTTAATTCTACGACAGGTTGTCACACTGACTATGATAAAGTTAAAGCTGTCCTATCAGATGGTATGTTAATTCTACGACAGGTTGTCACACTGACTATGATAAAGTTAAAGCTGTCCTATCAGATGATGAGTTAATTCTACGACAGGTTGTCACACTGACTATGATAAAGTTAAAGCTGTCCTATCAGATGGTGTGTTAATTCTACGACAGGTTGTCACACTTACTATGATCAAGTTAAAGCTGTCCTATCAGATGGTGTGTTAATTTTACGACAGGTTGTCACACTGACTATGATAAAGTTAAAGCTGTCCTATCAGATGGTGTGTTGTCACACTGACTATGATAAAGTTAAAGCTGTCCTATCAGATGGTGTGTTAATTCTACGACAGGTTGTCACACTGACTATGATAAAGTTAAAGCTGTCCTATCAGATGATATGTTAATTCTACGACAGGTTGTCACACTGACTATGATAAAGTTAAAGATGTCCTATCAGATGGTGTGTTGTCACACTGACTATGATAAAGTTAAAGCTGTCCTATCAGATGGTGTGTTAATTCTACGACAGGTTGTCACACTGACTATGATAAAGTTAAAGCTGTCCTATCAGATGGTGTGTTGTCACACTGACTATGATAAAGTTAAAGCTGTCCTATCAGATGATGTGTTGTCACGCTGATTATGATAAAGTTAAAGCTGTCCTATCAGATGGTGTGTTAATTCTACGACAGGTTGTCACACTGACTATGATAAAGTTAAAGCTGTCCTATCAGATGGTGTGTTAATTCTACGACAGGTTGTCACACTGACTATGATAAAGTTAAAGCTGTCCTATCAGATGGTGTGTTGTCACACTGACTATGATAAAGTTAAAGCTGTCCTATCAGATGATGTGTTGTCACACTGACTATGATAAAGTTAAAGCTGTCCTATCAGATGGTGTGTTAATTCTACGACAGGTTGTCACACTGACTATGATCAAGTTAAAGCTGTCCTATCAGATGGTGTGTTAATTCTACGACAGGTTGTCACACTGACTATGATAAAGTTAAAGCTGTCCTATCAGATGGTGTGTTCTCACACTGACTATGATAAAGTTAAAGCTGTCCTATCAGATGGTGTGTTAATTCTACGACAGGTTGTCACACTGACTATGATAAAGTTAAAGCTGTCCTATCAGATGGTATGTTAATTCTACGACAGGTTGTCACACTGACTATGATAAAGTTAAAGCTGTCCTATCAGATGGTGTGTTGTCACACTGACTATGATAAAGTTAAAGCTGTCCTATCAGATGGTGTGTTAATTATACGACAGGTTGTCACACTGACTATGATAAAGTTAAAGCTGTCCTATCAGATGGTGTGTTAATTCTACGACAGGTTGTCACACTGACTATGATAAAGTTAAAGCTGTCCTATCAGATGGTGTGTTAATTCTACGACAGGTTGTCACACTGACTATGATAAAGTTAAAGCTGTCCTATCAGATGGTATGTTAATTCTACGACAGGTTGTCACACTGACTATGATAAAGTTAAAGCTGTCCTATCAGATGATGAGTTAATTCTACGACAGGTTGTCACACTGACTATGATAAAGTTAAAGCTGTCCTATCAGATGGTGTGTTAATTCTACGACAGGTTGTCACACTTACTATGATCAAGTTAAAGCTGTCCTATCAGATGGTGTGTTAATTCTACGACAGGTTGTCACACTGACTATGATAAAGTTAAAGCTGTCCTATCAGATGGTGTGTTGTCACACTGACTATGATAAAGTTAAAGCTGTCCTATCAGATGGTGTGTTAATTCTACGACAGGTTGTCACACTGACTATGATAAAGTTAAAGCTGTCCTATCAGATGGTATGTTAATTCTACGACAGGTTGTCACACTGTCTATGATAAAGTTAAAGCTGTCCTATCAGATGATGAGTTAATTCTACGACAGGTTGTCACACTGACTATGATAAAGCTAAAGCTGTCCTATCAGATGGTGTGTTAATTCTACGACAGGTTGTCACACTTACTATGATCAAGTTAAAGCTGTCCTATCAGATGGTGTGTTAATTCTACGACAGGTTGTCACACTGACTATGATAAAGTTAAAGCTGTCCTATCAGATGGTGTGTTGTCACACTGACTATGATAAAGTTAAAGCTGTCCTATCAGATGGTGTGTTAATTCTACGACAGGTTGTTTCTCTGACTATGATAAAGTTAAAGCTGTCCTATCAGATGATGTGTTAATTCTACGACAGGTTGTCACACTGACTATGATAAAGTTAAAGCTGTCCTATCAGATGATGTGTTAATTCTACGACCGGTTGTCACACTGACTATGATAAAGTTAAAGCTGTCCTATCAGATGGTGTGTTAATTCTACGACAGGTTGTCACACTGACTATGATAAAGTTAAAGCTGTCCTATCAGATGGTGTGTTAATTCTACGACAGGTTGTCACACTGACTATGATAAAGTTAAAGCTGTCCTATCAGATGGTGTGTTGTCACACTGACTATGATAAAGTTAACGCTGTCCTATCAGATGGTGTGTTGTCACACTGACTATGATAAAGTTAAAGCTGTCCTATCAGATGGTGTGTTAATTCTACGACAGGTTGTCACACTGACTATGATCAAGTTAAAGCTGTCCTATCAGATGGTGTGTTAATTCTACGACAGGTTGTCACACTGACTATGATAAAGTTAAAGCTGTCCTATCAGATGGTGTGTTCTCACACTGACTATGATAAAGTTAAAGCTGTCCTATCAGATGGTGTGTTAATTCTACGACAGGTTGTCACACTGACTATGATAAAGTTAAAGCTGTCCTATCAGATGGTATGTTAATTCTACGACAGGTTGTCACACTGACAATGATAAAGTTAAAGCTGTCCTATCATATGATGAGTTAATTCTACGACAGGTTGTCACACTGACTATGATAAAGTTAAAGCTGTCCTATCAGATGGTGTGTTAATTCTACGACAGGTTGTCACACTTACTATGATCAAGTTAAAGCTGTCCTATCAGATGGTGTGTTAATTCTACGACAGGTTGTGACACTGACTATGATAAAGTTAAAGCTGTCCTATCAGATGGTGTGTTGTCACACTGACTATGATAAAGTTAAAGCTGTCCTATCAGATGGTGTGTTAATTCTACGACAGGTTGTCACACTGACTATGATAAAGTTAAAGCTGTCCTATCAGATGGTGTGTTAATTCTACGACAGGTTGTCACACTGACTATGATAAAGTTAAAGCTGTCCTATCAGATGGTATGTTAATTCTACGACAGGTTGTCACACTGACTATGATAAAGTTAAAGCTGTCCTATCAGATGATGAGTTAATTCTACGACAGGTTGTCACACTGACTATGATAAAGTTAAAGCTGTCCTATCAGATGGTGTGTTAATTCTACGACAGGTTGTCACACTTACTATGATCAAGTTAAAGCTGTCCTATCAGATGGTGTGTTAATTTTACGACAGGTTGTCACACTGACTATGATAAAGTTAAAGCTGTCCTATCAGATGGTGTGTTGTCACACTGACTATGATAAAGTTAAAGCTGTCCTATCAGATGGTGTGTTAATTCTACGACAGGTTGTCACACTGACTATGATAAAGTTAAAGCTGTCCTATCAGATGGTGTGTTGTCACACTGACTATGATAAAGTTAATGCTGTCCTATCAGATGGTGTGTTGTCACACTGACTATGATAAAGTTAAAGCTGTCCTATCAGATGGTGTGTTAATTTTACGACAGGTTGTCACACTGACTATGATAAAGTTAAAGCTGTCCTATCAGATGGTGTGTTGTCACACTGACTATGATAAAGTTAAAGCTGTCCTATCAGATGGTGTGTTGTCACACTGACTATGATAAAGTTAAAGCTGTCCTATCAGATGGTGTGTTAATTTTACGACAGGTTGTCACACTGACTATGATAAAGTTAAAGCTGTCCTATCAGATGGTGTGTTGTCACACTGACTATGATAAAGTTAAAGCTGTCCTATCAGATGGTGTGTTAATTCTACGACAGGTTGTCACACTGACTATGATAAAGTTAAAGCTGTCCTATCAGATGGTATGTTAATTCTACGACAGGTTGTCACACTGACTATGATAAAGTTAAAGCTGTCCTATCAGATGATGAGTTAATTCTACGACAGGTTGTCACACTGACTATGATAAAGTTAAAGCTGTCCTATCAGATGGTGTGTTAATTCTACGACAGGTTGTCACACTTACTATGATCAAGTTAAAGCTGTCCTATCAGATGGTGTGTTAATTTTACGACAGGTTGTCACACTGACTATGATAAAGTTAAAGCTGTCCTATCAGATGGTGTGTTGTCACACTGACTATGATAAAGTTAAAGCTGTCCTATCAGATGGTGTGTTAATTCTACGACAGGTTGTCACACTGACTATGATAAAGTTAAAGCTGTCCTATCAGATGGTGTGTTGTCACACTGACTATGATAAAGTTAAAGCTGTCCTATCAGATGGTGTGTTGTCACACTGACTATGATAAAGTTAAAGCTGTCCTATCAGATGGTGTGTTAATTTTACGACAGGTTGTCACACTGACTATGATAAAGTTAAAGCTGTCCTATCAGATGGTGTGTTGTCACACTGACTATGATAAAGTTAAAGCTGTCCTATCAGATGGTGTGTTGTCACACTGACTATGATAAAGTTAAAGCTGTCCTATCAGATGGTGTGTTAATTTTACGACAGGTTGTCACACTGACTATGATAAAGTTAAAGCTGTCCTATCAGATGGTGTGTTGTCACACTGACTATGATAAAGTTAAAGCTGTCCTATCAGATGGTGTGTTAATTCTACGACAGGTTGTCACACTGACTATGATAAAGTTAAAGCTGTCCTATCAGATGGTATGTTAATTCTACGACAGGTTGTCACACTGACTATGATAAAGTTAAAGCTGTCCTATCAGATGATGAGTTAATTCTACGACAGGTTGTCACACTGACTATGATAAAGTTAAAGCTGTCCTATCAGATGGTGTGTTAATTCTACGACAGGTTGTCACACTTACTATGATCAAGTTAAAGCTGTCCTATCAGATGGTGTGTTAATTTTACGACAGGTTGTCACACTGACTATGATAAAGTTAAAGCTGTCCTATCAGATGGTGTGTTGTCACACTGACTATGATAAAGTTAAAGCTGTCCTATCAGATGGTGTGTTAATTCTACGACAGGTTGTCACACTGACTATGATAAAGTTAAAGCTGTCCTATCAGATGGTGTGTTGTCACACTGACTATGATAAAGTTAAAGCTGTCCTATCAGATGGTGTGTTGTCACACTGACTATGATAAAGTTAAAGCTGTCCTATCAGATGGTGTGTTAATTTTACGACAGGTTGTCACACTGACTATGATAAAGTTAAAGCTGTCCTATCAGATGGTGTGTTGTCACACTGACTATGATAAAGTTAAAGCTGTCCTATCAGATGGTGTGTTGTCACACTGACTATGATAAAGTTAAAGCTGTCCTATCAGATGGTGTGTTCTCACACTGACTATGATAAAGTTAAAGCTGTCCTATCAGATGGTGTGTTAATTCTACGACAGGTTGTCACACTGACTATGATAAAGTTAAAGCTGTCCTATCAGATGGTATGTTAATTCTACGACAGGTTGTCACACTGACTATGATAAAGTTAAAGCTGTCCTATCATATGATGAGTTAATTCTACGACAGGTTGTCACACTGACTATGATAAAGTTAAAGCTGTCCTATCAGATGGTGTGTTAATTCTACGACAGGTTGTCACACTTACTATGATCAAGTTAAAGCTGTCCTATCAGATGGTGTGTTAATTCTACGACAGGTTGTCACACTGACTATGATAAAGTTAAAGCTGTCCTATCAGATGGTGTGTTAATTCTACGACAGGTTGTCACACTGACTATGATAAAGTTAAAGCTGTCCTATCAGATGGTGTGTTAATTCTACGACAGGTTGTCACACTGACTATGATAAAGTTAAAGCTGTCCTATCAGATGGTATGTTAATTCTACGACAGGTTGTCACACTGACTATGATAAAGTTAAAGCTGTCCTATCAGATGATGAGTTAATTCTACGACAGGTTGTCACACTGACTATGATAAAGTTAAAGCTGTCCTATCAGATGGTGTGTTAATTCTACGACAGGTTGTCACACTTACTATGATCAAGTTAAAGCTGTCCTATCAGATGGTGTGCTAATTTTACGACAGGTTGTCACACTGACTATGATAAAGTTAAAGCTGTCCTATCAGATGGTGTGTTGTCACACTGACTATGATAAAGTTAAAGCTGTCCTATCAGATGGTGTGTTAATTCTACGACAGGTTGTCACACTGACTATGATAAAGTTAAAGCTGTCCTATCAGATGATATGTTAATTCTACGACAGGTTGTCACACTGACTATGATAAAGTTAAAGATGTCCTATCAGATGGTGTGTTGTCACACTGACTATGATAAAGTTAAAGCTGTCCTATCAGATGGTGTGTTAATTCTACGACAGGTTGTTTCACTGACTATGATAAAGTTAAAGCTGCCTATCAGATGATGTGTTAATTCTACGACAGGTTGTCACACTGACTATGATAAAGTTAAAGCTGTCCTATCAGATGATGTGTTAATTCTACGACCGGTTGTCACACTGACTATGATAAAGTTAAAGCTGTCCTATCAGATGGTGTGTTAATTCTACGACAGGTTGTCACACTGACTATGATAAAGTTAAAGCTGTCCTATCAGATGGTGTGTTAATTCTACGACAGGTTGTCACACTGACTATGATAAAGTTAAAGCTGTCCTATCAGATGGTGTGTTGTCACACTGACTATGATAAAGTTAAAGCTGTCCTATCAGATGGTGTGTTAATTCTACGACAGTTTGTCACACTGACTATGATAAAGTTAAAGCTGTCCTATCAGATGGTGTGTTGTCACACTGACTATGATAAAGTTAAAGCTGTCCTATCAGATGGTGTGTTGTCACACTGACTATGATAAAGTTAAAGCTGTCCTATCAGATGGTGTGTTAATTCTACGACAGGTTGTCACACTGACTATGATAAAGTTAAAGCTGTCCTATCAGATGGTGTGTTGTCACACTGACTATGATAAAATTAAAGCTGTCCTATCAGATGGTGTGTTGTCACACTGACTATGACAAAATTAAAGCTGTCCTATCAGATGGTGTGTTAATTCTACGACAGGTTGTCACACTGACTATGATAAAGTTAAAGCTGTCCTATCAGATGGTATTTAATTCTACGACAGGTTGTCACACTGACTATGATAAAGTTAAAGCTGTCCTATCAGATGGTATGTTAATTCTACGACAGGTTGTCACACTGATCATGATAAAGTTAAAGCTGTCCTATCAGATGGTGTGTTAATTCTACGACAGGTTGTCACACTGACTATGATAAAGTTAAAGCTGTCCTATCAGATGGTGTGTTAATTCTACGACAGGTTGTCACACTGACTATGATAAAGTTAAAGCTGTCCTATCAGATGGTGTGTTGTCACACTGACTATGATAAAGTTAAAGCTGTCCTATCAGATGATGTGTTGTCACACTGACTATGATAAAGTTAAAGCTGTCCTATCAGATGGTGTGTTAATTCTACGACAGGTTGTCACACTGACTATGATAAAGCTAAAGCTGTCCTATCAGATGGTGTGTTGTCACACTGACTATGATAAAGTTAAAGCTGTCCTATCAGATGATGTGTTAATTCTACGACAGGTTGTCACATTGACTATGATAAAGTTAAAGCAGTCCTATCAGATGGTATGTTAATTCTACGACAGGTTGTCACACTGACTATGATAAAGTTAAAGCTGTCCTATCAGATGGTATGTTAATTCTACGACAGGTAGTCACACTGACTATGATAAAGTTAAAGCTGTCCTATCAGACGGTGTGTTGTCACACTGACTATGATAAAGTTAAAGCTGTCCTATCAGATGGTGTGTTGTCACACTGACTATGATAAAATTAAAGCTGTCCTATCAGATGGTGTGTTAATTCTACGACAGGTTGTCACACTGACTATGATAAAGTTAAAGCTGTCCTATCAGATGGTGTGTTAATTCTACGACAGGTTGTCACACTGACTATGATAAAGCTAAAGCTGTCCTATCAGATGGTGTGTTAATTCTACGACAGGTTGTCACACTGACTATGATAAAGTTAAAGTTGTCCTATCAGATGGTGTGTTGTCACACTGACTATGATAAAGTTAAAGCTGTCCTATCAGATGGTGTGTTAATTCTACGACAGGTTGTCACATTGACTATGATAAAGTTAAAGCTGTCCTATCAGATGGTGTGTTGTCACACTGACTATGATAAAGTTAAAGCTGTCCTATCAGATGATGTGTTGTCACACTGACTATGATAAAGTTAAAGCTGTCCTATCAGATGGTGTGTTAATTCTACGACAGGTTGTCACACTGACTATGATAAAGTTAAAGCTGACCTATCAGATGGTATGTTAATTCTACGACAGGTTGTCACACTGACTATGATAAAGTTAAAGCTGTCCTATCAGATGATGTGTTGTCACACTGACTATGATCAAGTTAAAGCTGTCCTATCAGATGGTGTGTTAATTCTACGACAGGTTGTTTCACTGACTATGATAAAGTTAAAGCTGTCCTATCAGATGATGTGTTGTCACACTGACTATGATAAAGTTAAAGCTGTCCTATCAGATGGTGTGTTAATTCTACGACAGGTTGTTTCACTGACTATGATAAAGTTAAAGCTGTCCTATCAGATGGTGTGTTAATTCTACGACAGGTTGTCACACTGACTATGATAAAGTTAAAGCTGTCCTATCAGATGGTGTGTTGTCACACTGACTATGATAAAGTTAAAGCTGTCCTATCAGATGGTGTGTTAATTCTACGACAGGTTGTCACACTGACTATGATAAAGTTAAAGCTGTCCTATCAGATGGTGTGTTGTCACACTGACTATGATAAAGTTAAAGCTGTCCTATCAGATGACGTGTTGTCACACTGACTATGATAAAGTTAAAGCTGTCCTATCAGATGGTGTGTTGTCACACTGACTATGATAAAGTTAAAGCTGTCCTATCAGATGATGTGTTGTCACACTGACTATGATAAAGTTAAAGCTGTCCTATCAGATGGTGTGTTAATTCTACGACAGGTTGTCACACTGATTATGATAAAGTTAAAGCTGTCCTATCAGATGGTGTGTTAATTCTACGACAGGTTGTCACACTGACTATGATAAAGTTAAAGCTGTCCTATTAGATGGTGTGTTGTCACACTGACTATGATAAAGTTAAAGCTGTCCTATCAGATGGTGTGTTAATTCTACGACAGGTTGTCACACTGACTATGATAAAGTTAAAGCTGTCCTATCAGATGGTGTGTTGTCACACTGACTATGATAAAGTTAAAGCTGTCCTATCAGATGATGTGTTAATTCTACGACAGGTTGTCACACTGACTATGATAAAGTTAAAGCAGTCCTATCAGATGGTATGTTAATTCTACGACAGGTTGTCACACTGACTATGATAAAGTTAAAGCTGTCCTATCAGATGGTATGTTAATTCTACGACAGGTAGTCACACTGACTATGATAAAGTTAAAGCTGTCCTATCAGATGGTGTGTTGTCACACTGACTATGATAAAGTTAAAGCTGTCCTATCAGATGGTGTGTTGTCACACTGACTATGACAAAATTAAAGCTGTCCTATCAGATGGTGTGTTAATTCTACGACAGGTTGTCACACTGACTATGATAAAGTTAAAGCTGTCCTATCAGATGGTATTTAATTCTACGACAGGTTGTCACACTGACTATGATAAAGTTAAAGCTGTCCTATCAGATGGTATGTTAATTCTACAACAGGTTGTCACACTGATCATGATAAAGTTAAAGCTGTCCTATCAGATGGTGTGTTAATTCTACGACAGGTTGTCACACTGACTATGATAAAGTTAAAGCTGTCCTATCAGATGGTGTGTTAATTCTACGACAGGTTGTCACACTGACTATGATAAAGTTAAAGCTGTCCTATCAGATGGTGTGTTGTCACATTGACTATGATAAAGTTAAAGCTGTCCTATCAGATGATGTGTTGTCACACTGACTATGATAAAGTTAAAGCTGTCCTATCAGATGATGTGTTAATTCTACGACAGGTGGTCACACTGACTATGATAAAGTTAAAGCTGTCCTATCAGATGGTGTGTTAATTCTACGACAGGTTGTCACACTGACTATGATAAAGCTAAAGCTGTCCTATCAGATGGTGTGTTGTCACACTGACTATGATAAAGTTAAAGCTGTCCTATCAGATGATGTGTTAATTCTACGACAGGTTGTCACATTGAC
Source organism: Bathymodiolus brooksi (assembly GCA_963680875.1). Taxonomy (NCBI): domain Eukaryota; kingdom Metazoa; phylum Mollusca; class Bivalvia; order Mytilida; family Modiolidae; genus Bathymodiolus; species Bathymodiolus brooksi. The sequence continues at coordinate 124,170,805 of OY804580.1, read as the reverse complement.
TATGATAAAGTTAAAGCAGTCCTATCAGATGGTATGTTAATTCTACGACAGGTTGTCACACTGACTATGATAAAGTTAAAGCTGTCCAATCAGATGGTATGTTAATTCTACGACAGGTAGTCACACTGACTATGATCAAGTTAAAGCTGTCCTATCAGACGGTGTGTTGTCACACTGACTATGATAAAGTTAAAGCTGTCCTATCAGATGGTGTGTTGTCACACTGACTATGATAAAATTAAAGCTGTCCTATCAGATGGTGTGTTAATTCTACGACAGGTTGTCACACTGACTATGATAAAGTTAAAGCTGTCCTATCAGATGGTGTGTTAATTCTACGACAGGTTGTCACACTGACTATGATAAAGCTAAAGCTGTCCTATCAGATGGTGTGTTAATTCTACGACAGGTTGTCACACTGACTATGATAAAGTTAAAGTTGTCCTATCAGATGGTATGTTAATTCTACGACAGGTTGTCACACTGACTATGATAAAGTTAAAGCTGTCCTATCAGATGGTGTGTTAATTCTACGACAGGTTGTCACACTGACTATGATAAAGTTAAAGCTGTCCTATCAGATGGTATTTAATTCTACGACAGGTTGTCACACTGACTATGATAAAGTTAAAGCTGTCCTATCAGATGGTATGTTAATTCTACAACAGGTTGTCACACTGATCATGATAAAGTTAAAGCTGTCCTATCAGATGGTGTGTTAATTCTACGACAGGTTGTCACACTGACTATGATAAAGTTAAAGCTGTCCTATCAGATGGTGTGTTAATTCTACGACAGGTTGTCACACTGACTATGATAAAGTTAAAGCTGTCCTATCAGATGGTGTGTTGTCACATTGACTATGATAAAGTTAAAGCTGTCCTATCAGATGATGTGTTGTCACACTGACTATGATAAAGTTAAAGCTGTCCTATCAGATGATGTGTTAATTCTACGACAGGTTGTCACACTGACTATGATCAAGTTAAAGCTGTCCTATCAGATGGTGTGTTAATTCTACGACAGGTTGTCACACTGACTATGATAAAGCTAAAGCTGTCCTATCAGATGGTGTGTTGTCACACTGACTATGATAAAGTTAAAGCTGTCCTATCAGATGATGTGTTAATTCTACGACAGGTTGTCACATTGACTATGATAAAGTTAAAGGAGTCCTATCAGATGGTATGTTAATTCTACGACAGGTTGTCACACTGACTATGATAAAGTTAAAGCTGTCCTATCAGACGGTGTGTTGTCACACTGACTATGATAAAGTTAAAGCTGTCCTATCAGATGGTGTGTTGTCACACTGACTATGATAAAATTAAAGCTGTCCTATCAAATGGTGTGTTAATTCTACGACAGGTTGTCACACTGACTATGATAAAGCTAAAGCTGTCCTAACAGATGGTGTGTTGTCACACTGACTATGATAAAGTTAAAGCTGTCCTATCAGATGATGTGTTGTCACACTGACTATGATAAAGTTAAAGCTGTCCTATCAGATGGTGTGTTAATTCTATGACAGGTTGTCACACTGACAATGATAAAGTTAAAGCTGTCCTATCAGATGGAGTGTTGTCACACTGACTATGATAAAGTTAAAGCTGTCCTATCAGATGATGTGTTAATTCTACGACAGGTTGTCACACTGACTATGATAAAGTTAAAGCTGTCCTATCAGATGGTATGTTAATTCTACGACAGGTTGTCACACTGACTATGATCAAGCTAAAGCTGTCCTATCAGATGGTATGTTAATTCTACGACAGGTTGTCACTCTGACTATGATAAAGTTAAAGCTGTCCTATCAGATGATGTGTTAATTCTACGACAGGTTGTCACTCTGACTATGATAAAGTTAAAGCTGTCCTATCAGATGGTATTTTAATTCTACGACAGGTTGTCACACTGACTATGATAAAGTTAAAGCTGTCCTATCAGATGGTGTGTTGTCACACTGACTATGATAAAGTTAAAGCTGTCCTATCAGATGATGTGTTAATTCTACGACAGGTTGTCACACTGACTATGATAAAGTTAAAGCTGTCCTATCAGATGGTGTGTTAATTCTACGACAGGTTGTCACACTGACTATGATAAAGTTAAAGCTGTCCTATCAGATGGTGTGTTGTCACACTGAATATGATAAAGTTAAAGCTGTCCTATCAGATAGTGTGTTGTCACACTGAAAATGATAAAGTTAAAGCTGTCCTATCAGATGGTGTGTTAATTCTACGACAGGTTGTCACACTGACTATGATAAAGTTAAAGCTGTCCTATCAGATGGTGTGTTGTCACACTGACTATGATAAAGTTAAAGCTGACCTATCAGATGATGTGTTGTCACACTGACTATGATAAAGTTAAAGCTGTCCTATCAGATGGTGTGTTAATTCTACGACAGGTTGTCACACTGACTATGATAAAGTTAAAGCTGTCCTATCAGATGGTGTGTTAATTCTACGACAGGTTGTCACACTGACTATGATAAAGTTAAAGCTGTCCTATCAGATGATGTGTTAATTCTACGACAGGTTGTCACACTGACTATGATAAAGTTGAAGCTGTCCTATAAGATGGTGTGTTAATTCTACGACAGGTTATGATGTATCATTGGTTACTTTAAATTGTCAGAAAGTTAAAAACAAGTATTTAAATCTTAAAGATGTCCTTCTTATCTATTAATCATCACTATTAATACTACCTGTACAATTGTCGAATTAGTTGTTTAAATATACAATATACGTACATTGTTGGTAAATATAAAATTTATTTGTACGAGCTTTAGAAACAGGCAGAATAGCGAGCCTTTGGCGAGCTTTTCAGGCCTGTTTCACAGCGAGTACAAATGAATTTTATATTTAACGACAATGTACGTATATTGTGTTTATCCTGCAATGTCAAAAAAGTCGGAAAACTTCTCAGATTTAAACAAAAAGGACAGAAACAAGTGTCATTCCTCGCCTTTCATAAATGTTGTCAAGGGTGTCTTCTTCGTGGTCCGCATTACATTAGTACCAGTTTCATACTTGTCTGCGCCCTCCACTGTACATAGCTACAGGGTATCAGGAAAGTTTATTCGTAGGCTGAAAAGTTTATTCGTCTAGTACGAATAAAGCAAAAATTTATTCGTATAGCATATTTGTACAGCAAATGTACTGATTGCAGGATAAATTGAAGTACTTTTGCCTTGCTGTAATGTACTGTTACTGTTGCTATTACTTAACATCAAATGGATAAAGGTAAATGATCTTTTTGTAAAGAGGGCCAGGAACTGCAGATCAGAATATTAAACCATTACACTATGGTGCAGTATTAATACACACAGGTAAAATCATGGTATACTCACATGCTTTTGTAGCATAATAAAACAGAACTGGATTAACAAATAACACTAGTATCATGGGAAACAGAAAAATAAAATAAAACATTCCTCTTTCTACTGAGCTTTTTCCTTCATATCTGAAAAAAAAGTTTTTTGGAGATTACCCACCGTGAAAGTATAAATAATAAAATCACAAGAATATAGATGTTTATTTCTGAACAATTCCTATCTGTTTCATTTATACTTTTGTGGAATTCTTAATCCTTTTAATAATTGGAGGATAATAGAAATTCAAATTTCTCAGAATTTTTCCTATGCTAAACTAAAATCTCGAAATCCACAGACGAAAACAAGAAACATGGCAAGCAGCTTTATCCCTTATGATGCTACGTATAATAAAACATTCACTGACTAGATATTCAGGAAATAGCAATGGGCAATAGCCAATGTCTCGGGGAACAATAGACTTTCTATTATCATCACACCAGTCAATACATGTATTATATTCTGTGTGAAATAAGGTAGAGGCTCACCTGAGTTGTTCACCTGGGTTATTCCTGCACTGTTAGGGTTCGGCCAAGTCAATCATTTATGAGACAAGATATGCCCATGTAGTAGACTTCACAGACATCTTTTGACCACATGTAAAATCATTTTAATGCCACAATGCAACTGAAATATTGCTAAAGTTAGTGTTCAACACCAATCAATCATTTGGACTAACAGTTTCAGAGGAGGAATTGTCAATTGTTCATTTCATGATGTCCATGTATTTTGCCAGATCCATATATAAAACTAGAAAAGAAGTATTCTCCCGCACTTGATAATTATGGACAAAGTTGTTTTGTTAGGAGGGATTTTTTAAAAATGAAGTGTGTCCGTAAGACACAAATGATGCCCCCCCCACCTGACCATCAAAATCCTGTGGACATGCACACCTCCATTATGTGTATAAACATCCTACAAAATATTAAAGCTGTAGCTCCAAAACTGTAGGAGGAGATAGCCGGACAAACCATGTATCTACATGTATATCCGGACGGACGAACAAAATGACTAAGTCCAACTACCTGTCATTTTGAGAATAGTTGATGAAAATCAAAATCCTGTGGACATGCACACCTCCATTATGTGTATAAACATCCTACAAAATATTAAAGCTGTAGCTCTAAAACTGTAGGAGGAGTTAGCCGGACAAACTATGCATACTAAGTGTGACGAACGGATGGACAGGGGTAAAACAATATGCCCCCGACCATAGTCGCAGGGGCATAGTCGGGGGGCATAATGAGGAATTTTTGTGAAGGACCTCTCATACATTATTTATACTTATCTACAAGTCATTTGGACTTGTAGTTTCAGAGGAGAAGATTTTTAAAGTTTCAACCGATCAGAACCAGGCCATCAGGTAAATATTTGGAACTGGCAATCAAGTAAATATTTGCACCAGGTGAACAGGTAAATATTTGCACCAGGCAATCAGGTAAATATTTGGACCTGGCAATCAAGTAAATATTTGCACGAGGCGAACAGGTAAATATTTGCACCAGGCAATCGGGTAAATATTTGGACCTGGCCATCAAGTAAATATTTGCACCAGGCTTACAGGTAAATATTTGCACCAGGCAATCAGGTAAATGTTTGCACCAGGCCAACAGGTAAATATTTGGACCAGCCAATCAGGTAAATATTTGAACCAAGGATATCAGGTAAATATTTGGACCAGGCCAACAAGTAAATATTTGCACCAGGTCAACAGGTAAATATTTGGACCAAGGATATCAGGTACATATTTGGACCAGGCCACAAGGTAACAGCTTTTAAATTTATTCTAAAATAAAATAAAATGATAGGTCCCTTTGACATCAACATAACAAAGCTTATATATGATTAAAACTTACTCTACAAAGCCATCGCTATAAAGTAACAGTAATCCTCCTGCACATACTATACCAGGTAATATCCAGCCTAATATGTACTTTACAGCTGTAGGCCTGTAATAAACAGGTTTAAGATGTAATTGTAATATACTATATAGATCTTCTACTCATCATAATGCAAAGAAACAGTGATGGTAAATAATGCCACCAACACTACAACACTAACAACTACCTCTAAACAGTGATGTAAACAATGTCACCAACACTACAACACTAACAACTACCTCTAAACAGTGATGGTAAACAATGTCACCAACATTACAACACTAACAACTACCTATAAAGAGTGATGGTAAACAATGTCACCAACACTACAACACTAACAACTACCTCTAAACAGTGATGTAAACAATGTCACCAACACTACAACACTAACAACTACCTCTAAACAGTGATGGTAAACAATGTCACCAACACTACAACTACCTCTAATTAGTGATGGTAAACAATGTCACCAACACTACAACACTAACAACTACCTCTAAACAGTGATGGTAAACAGTGCCACCAACACTACAACACTAACAACTACCTCTAAACAGTGATGTAAACAATGTCACCAACACTACAACACTAACAACTACCTCTAAACAGTGATGGTAAACAATGGCACCAACACTACAACACTAACAACTACCTCTAAACAATGATGGTAAACAATGCCAATAACACTACAACACTAACAACTACCTCTAAACAGTGATGGTAAACAATGTCACCAACACTACAACACTAACAACTACCTCTAAACAGTGATGTAAACAATGTCACCAACACTACAACACTAACAACTACCTCTAAACAGTGATGGTAAACAATTTCACCAACACTACAACACTAACAACTACCTCTAAACAGTGATGGTAAACAATGCCACCAACACTACAACACTAACAACTACCTCTAAACAGTGATGGTAAACAATGCCACCAATACTACAACACTAACAACTACCTCTAAACAGTGATGTAAACAATGTCACCAACACTACAACACTAACAACTACCTCTAAACAGTGATGGTAAACAATGTCACCAACACTACAACACTAACAACTACCTCTAAACAGTGATGGTAAACAATGTCACCAATACTACAACACTAACAACTACCTCTAAACTGTAATGGTAAACAATGCCACCAACACTACAACACTAACAACTACCTCTAAACAGTGATGATAAACAATGTCACCAATCCTACAACACTAACAACTACCTCTAAACAGTGATGGTAAACAATGTCACCAACACTACAACACTAGCAACTACCTCTAAACAGTGATGGTAAACAATGTCACCAATACTACAACACTAAAAACTACCTCTAAACTGTGATGGTAAACAATGCCACCAACACTACAACACTAACAACTACCTCTAAACAGTGATGGTAAACAATGTCACCAACACTACAACACTAACAACTACCTCTAAACAGTGATGGTAAACAATGTCACCAATACTACAACACTAACAACTACCTCTAAACAGTGATGGTAAACAATGTCACCAATACTACAACACTAACAACTACCTCTAAACAGTGATGGTAAACAATGTCACCGACACTACAACACTAACAACTACCTCTAAACATTGATGGTAAACAATGTCACCAACACTACAACACTAAAAACTACCTCTAAACATTGATGGTAAACAATGTCACCAATACTACAACACTAACAACTACCTCTAAACTGTAATGGTAAACAATGCCACCAACACTACAACACTAAAAACTACCTCTAAACAGTGATGGTAAACAATGTCACCAATACTACAACACTAACAACTACCTCTAAACAGTGATGGTAAACAATGTCACCAACACTACAACACTAACAACTACCTCTAAACAGTGATGGTAAACAATGTCACCAACACTACAACACTAACAACTACCTCTAAACAGTGATGGTAAACAATGTCACCAATACTACAACACTAACAACTACTTCTAAACAGTGATGGTAAACAATGTCACCAATACTACAACACTAACAACTACCTCTAAACAGTGATGGTAAACAATGTCACCAACACTACAAAACTAACAACTACCTCTAAACAGTGATGTAAACAATGTCACCAATACTACAACGCTAACAACTACCTCTAAACAGTGATGGTAAACAATGTCACCAACACTACAACACTAACAACTACCTCTAAACAGTGATGGTAAACAATGTCACCAACACTACAACACTAACAACTACCTCTAAATAGTGATGGTAAACAATGTCACCAACACTACAACACTAACAACTACCTCTAAACAGTGATGTAAACAATATCACCAACACTACAACACTAACAACTACCTCTAAACAGTGATGGTAAACAATGTCACCAACACTACAACACTAACAACTACCTCTAAACAGTGATGTAAACAATGTCACCAATACTACAACACTAACAACTACCTCTAAACAGTGATGGTAAACAATGTCACCAACACTACAACACTAACAACTACCTCTAAACAGTGATGTAAACAATGTCACCAATACTACAACACTAACAACTACCTATAAACAGTGATGGTAAACAATGTCACCAACACTACAACACTAACAACTACCTCTAAACAGTTATGGTAAACAATGTCACCAACACTACAACACTAACAACTACCTCTAAACAGTGATGGTAAACAATGTCACCAACACTACAACACTAACAACTACCACTAAACAGTGAAGGTAAACAATGTCACCAACACTACAACACTAACAATTACCTCTAAACAGTGATGGTAAACAATGTCACCAACACTACAACACTAACAACTACCTCTAAACAGTGATGGTAAACAATGTCACCAACACTACAACACTAACAACTACCTCTAAACAGTGATGGTAAACAATTTCACCAACACTACAACACAAACAACTACCTATAAACAGTGATGGTAAACAATGTCACCAACACTACAACACTAACAACTACCTCTAAACAGTGATGGTAAACAATGTCACCAACACTACAACACTAACAACTACCTCTAAACATTGATGGTAAACAATGTCACCAACACTACAACACTAACAACTACCTCTAAACATTGATGGTAAACAATGTCACCAATACTACAACACTAACAACTACCTCTAAACTGTGATGGTAAACAATGCCACCAACACTACAACACTAAAAACTACCTCTAAACAGTGATGGTAAACAATGTCACCAATACTACAACACTAACAACTACCTCTAAACAGTGATGGTAAACAATGTCACCAACACTACAACACTAACAACTACCTCTAAACAGTGATGGTAAACAATGTCACCAACACTACAACACTAACAACTACCTCTAAACAGTGATGATAAACAATGTCACCAATACTACAACACTAACAACTACCTCTAAACAGTGATGGTAAACAATGTCACCAATACTACAACACTAACAACTACCTCTAAACAGTGATGGTAAGCAATGTCACCAACACTACAAAACTAACAACTACCTCTAAACAGTGATGTAAACAATGTCACCAATACTACAACACTAACAACTACCTCTAAACAGTGATGGTAAACAATGTCACCAACACTACAACACTAACAACTACCTCTAAACAGTGATGGTAAACAATGTCACCAACACTACAACACTAACAACTACCTCTAAACAGTGATGGTAAACAATGTCACCAACATTACAACACTAACAACTACCTCTAAACAGTGATGGTAAACACTGTCACCAACACTACAACACTAACAACTACCTCTAAATATTGATGGTAAACAATGTCACCAACACTACAACACTAACAACTACCTCTAAATAGTGATGGTAAACAATGTCACCAACACTACAACACTAACAACTACCTCAAAACAGTGATGGTAAACAATGTCACCAATACTACAACACTAACAACTACCTCTAAACTGTGATGTAAACAATATCACCAACACTACAACACTAACAACTACCTCTAAACAGTGATGGTAATCAATGTCACCAACACTACAACACTAACAACTACCTCTAAACAGTGATGTAAACAATGTCACCAATACTACAACACTAACAACTACCTCTAAACAGTGATGGTAAGCAATGTCACCAACACTACAACACTAACAACTACCTCTAAACAGTGATGTAAACAATGTCACCAATACTACAACACTAACAACTACCTATAAACAGTGATGGTAAACAATGTCACCAACACTACAACACTAACAACTACCTCTAAACAATTATGGTAAACAATGTCACCAACACTACAACACTAACAACTACCTCTAAACAGTGATGGTAAACAATGTCACCAACACTACAACACTAACAACTACCTCTAAACAGTGATGGTAAACAATGTCACCAACATTACAACACTAACAATTACCTCTAAACAGTGATGGTAAACAATGTCACCAACACTACAACACTAACAACTACCTCTAAACAGTGATGGTAAACAATGTCACCAACACTACAACACTAACAACTACCTCTAAACAGTGATGGTAAACAATTTCACCAACACTACAACACTAACAACTACCTCTAAACAGTGATGGTAAACAATGTCACCAACACTACAACACTAACAACTACCTCTAAACAGTGATGGTAAAAATGTCACCAACACTACAACGCTAACAACTACCTCTAAACATTGATGGTAAACAATGTCACCAACACTACAACACTAACAACTACCTCTAAACATTGATGGTAAACAATGTCACCAATACTACAACACTAACAACTACCTCTAAACTGTGATGGTAAACAATGCCACCAACACTACAACACTAACAACTACCTCTAAACAGTGATGGTAAACAATGTCACCAATACTACAACACTAACAACTACCTCTAAACAGTGATGATAAACAATGTCACCAACACTACAACACTAACAACTACCTCTAAACAGTGATGGTAAACAATGTCACCAATACTACAACACTAACAACTACCTCTAAACAGTGATGATAAACAATGTCACCAACACTACAACACTAACAACTACCTCTAAAGAGTGATGGTAAACAATGGCACCAACACTACAACACTAACAACTACCTCTAAACAGTGATGTAAACAATATCACCAACACTACAACACTTACAACTACCTCTAAACAGTAATGGAAAACAATGCCACCAACACTACAACACTAACAACTACCTCTAAACAGTGATGGTAAACAATGTCACCAATACTACAACACTAACAACTACCTCTAAACAGTGATGGTAAACAATGTCACCAATACTACAACACTAACAACTACCTCTAAACAGTGATGTAAACAATGGCACCAATACTACAACACTAACAACTACCTCTAAACAGTGATGTAAACAATGTCACCAACACTACAACACTAACAACTACCTCTAAACAGTGATGGTAAACAATGTCACCAACACTACAACACTAACAACTACCTCTAAACAGTGATGGTAAACAATGCCACCAACACTACAACACTAACAACTACCTCTAAACAGTGAGGGTAAACAATGCCACCAACACTACAACACTAACAACTACCTCTAAACAGTGATGTAAACAATGTCACCAATACTACAACACTAACAACTACCTCTAAACAGTGATGGTAAACAATGTCACCAATACTACAACACTAACAACTACCTCTAAACATTGATGGTAAACAATGTCACCAACACTACAACACTAACAACTACCTCTAAACAGTGATGGTAAACAATGTCACCAACACTACAACACTAACAACTACCTCTAAACAGTGATGGTAAACAATGTCACCAACACTACAACACTAACAACTACCTCTAAACAGTGATGGTAAACAATGTCACCAACACTACAACACTAACAACTACCTCTAAACAGTGATGGTAAACAATGTCACCAATACTACACCACTAACAACTACCTCTAAACAGTGATGGTAAACAATGTCACCAACACTACAACACTAACAACTACCTCTAAACAGTGATGTAAACAATGTCACCAATACTACAACACTAACAACTACCTCTAAACAGTGATGGTAAACAATGTCACCAACACTACAACACTAACAACTACCTCTAAACAGTGATATAAACAATGTCACCAACACTACAACACTAACAACTACCTCTAAACAGTGATGGTAAACAATGTCACCAACACTACAACACTAACAACTACCTCTAAACAGTGATGGTAAACAATTTCACCAACACTACAACACTAACAACTACCTCTAAACAGTGATGGTAAACAATGCCACCAACATTACAACACTAACAACTACCTCTAAACAGTGATGGTAAACAATGTCACCAGCACTACAACACTAACAACTACCTCTAAACAGTGATGGTAAACAATGTCACCAACACTACAACACTAACAACTATCTCTAAACAGTGATGGTAAACAATGTCACCAATACTACAACACTAACAACTACCTCTAAACAGTGATGTAAACAATGTCACCAACACTACAACACTAACAACTACCTCTAAACAGTGATGGTAAACAATGTCACCAACACTACAACACTAACAACTACCTCTAAACAGTGATGGTAAACAATTTCACCAACATTACAACACTAACAACTACCTCTAAACAGTGATGGTAAACAATGTCACCAACACTACAACACTAACAACTACCTCTAAACAGTGATGGTAAACAATGTCACCAACACTACAACACTAACAACTACCTCTAAACAGTGATGGTAAACAATGCCACCAACACTACAACACTAACAACTACCTCTAAACAGTGATGGTAAACAATGTCACCAACACTACAACACTAACAACTACCTCTAAACAGTGATGGTAAACAATGTCACCAATACTACAACACTAACAACTACCTCTAAACATTGATGTAAATAATGTCACCAATACTACAACACTAACAACTACCTCTAAATAGTGATTAAACAATGTCACAAATACTACAACACTTACAACTACCTCTAAACAGTGATGGTAAACAATGTCACCAATACTACAACACTAACAACTACCTCTAAACAGTGATGGTAAACAATGTCACCAACACTACACTAACAACTACCTCTAAACAGTAATGGTAAACAATGCCACCAACACTACAACACTAACAACTACCTCTAAACAGTGATGTAAACAATGTCACCAACACTACAACACTAACAACTACCTCTAATCAGTGATGTAAACAATGTCACCAACACTACAACACTAACAACTACCTCTAAACAGTGATGGTAAGCAATGTCACCAACACTACAACACTAACAACTACCTCTAAACAGTGATGGTAAACAATTTCACCAACACTACAACACAAACAACTACCTATAAACAGTGATGGTAAACAATGTCACCAACACTACAACACTAACAACTACCTCTAAACAGTGATGGTAAACAATGTCACCAACACTACAACACTAACAACTACCTCTAAACATTGATGGTAAACAATGTCACCAACACTACAACACTAACAACTACCCCTAAACATTGATGGTAAACAATGTCACCAATACTACAACACTAACAACGACCTCTAAACTGTGATGGTAAACAATGCCACCAACACTACAACACTAAAAACTACCTCTAAACAGTGATGGTAAACAATGTCACCAATACTACAACACTAACAACTACCTCTAAACAGTGATGGTAAACAATGTCACCAATACTACAACACTAACAACTACCTCTAAACAGTGATGGTAAACAATGTCACCAATACTACAACACTAACAACTACCTCTAAACAGTGATGGTAAACAATGTCACCAACACTACAAAACTAACAACTACCTCTAAACAGTGATGTAAACAATGTCACCAATACTACAATACTAACAACTACCTCTAAACAGTGATGGTAAACAATGTCACCAACACTACGACACTAACAACTACCTCTAAACAGTGATGGTAAACAATGTCACCAACACTACAACACTAACAACTACCTCTAAACAGTGATGGTAAACAATGTCACCAACATTACAACACTAACAACTACCTCTAAACAGTGATGGTAAACACTGTCACCAACACTACAACACTAACAACTACCTCTAAATATTGATGGTAAACAATGTCACCAACACTACAACACTAACAACTACCTCTAAATAGTGATGGTAAGCAATGTCACCAACACTACAACACTAACAACTACCTCAAAACAGTGATGGTAAACAATGTCACCAATACTACAACACTAACAACTACCTCTAAACTGTGATGTAAACAATATCACCAACACTACAACACTAACAACTACCTCTAAACAGTGATGGTAAACAATGTCACCAACACTACAACACTAACAACTACCTCTAAACAGTGATGTAAACAATGTCACCAATACTACAACACTAACAACTACCTCTAAACAGTGATGGTAAACAATGTCACCAACACTACAACACTAACAACTACCTCTAAACAGTGATGTAAACAATGTCACCAATACAACAACACTAACAACTACCTATAAACAGTGATGGTAAACAATGTCACCAACACTACAACACTAACAACTACCTCTAAACAGTTATGGTAAACAATGTCACCAACACTACAACACTAACAACTACCTCTAAACAGTGATGGTAAACAATGTCACCAACACTACAACACTAACAACTACCTCTAAACAGTGATGGTAAACAATGTCACCAACATTACAACACTAACAATTACCTCTAAACAGTGATGGTAAACAATGTCACCAACACTACAACACTAACAACTACCTCTAAACAGTGATGGTAAACAATGTCACCAACACTACAACACTAACAACTACCTCTAAACAGTGATGGTAAACAATTTCACCAACACTACAACACTAACAACTACCTCTAAACAGTGATGGTAAACAATGTCACCAACACTACAACACTAACAACTACCTCTAAACAGTGATGGTAAACAATGTCACCAACACTACAACACTAACAACTACCTCTAAACATTGATGGTAAACAATGTCACCAACACTACAACACTAACAACTACCTCTAAACATTGATGGTAAACAATGTCACCAATACTACAACACTAACAACTACCTCTAAACTGTGATGGTAAACAATGCCACCAACACTACAACACTAACAACTACCTCTAAACAGTGATGGTAAACAATGTCACCAATACTACAACACTAACAACTACCTCTAAACAGTGATGATAAACAATGTCACCAACACTACAACACTAACAACTACCTCTAAACAGTGATGGTAAACAATGTCACCAATACTACAACACTAACAACTACCTCTAAACAGTGATGATAAACAATGTCACCAACACTACAACACTAACAACTACCTCTAAAGAGTGATGGTAAACAATGGCACCAACACTACAACACTAACAACTACCTCTAAACAGTGATGTAAACAATATCACCAACACTACAACACTTACAACTACCTCTAAACAGTAATGGAAAACAATGCCACCAACACTACAACACTAACAACTACCTCTAAACAGTGATGGTAAACAATGTCACCAATACTACAACACTAACAACTACCTCTAAACAGTGATGGTAAACAATGTCACCAATACTACAACACTAACAACTACCTCTAAACAGTGATGTAAACAATGGCACAAATACTACAACACTAACAACTACCTCTAAACAGTGATGGTAAACAATGTCACCAACACTACAACACTAACAACTACCTCTAAACAGTGATGGTAAACAATGTCACCAACACTACAACACTAACAACTACCTCTAAACAGTGATGGTAAACAATGTCACCAACATTACAACACTAACAACTACCTCTAAACAGTGATGGTAAACACTGTCACCAACACTACAACACTAACAACTACCTCTAAATATTGATGGTAAACAATGTCACCAACACTACAACACTAACAACTACCTCTAAATAGTGATGGTAAACAATGTCACCAACACTACAACACTAACAACTACCTCAAAACAGTGATGGTAAACAATGTCACCAATACTACAACACTAACAACTACCTCTAAACTGTGATGTAAACAATATCACCAACAATACAACACTAACAACTACCTCTAAACAGTGATGGTAATCAATGTCACCAACACTACAACACTAACAACTACCTCTAAACAGTGATGTAAACAATGTCACCAATACTACAACACTAACAACTACCTCTAAACAGTGATGGTAAACAATGTCACCAACACTACAACACTAACAACTACCTCTAAACAGTGATGTAAACAATGTCACCAATACTACAACACTAACAACTACCTATAAACAGTGATGGTAAACAATGTCACCAACACTACAACACTAACAACTACCTCTAAACAGTTATGGTAAACAATGTCACCAACACTACAACACTAACAACTACCTCTAAACAGTGATGGTAAACAATGTCACCAACACTACAACACTAACAACTACCTCTAAACAGTGATGGTAAACAATGTCACCAACATTACAACACTAACAATTACCTCTAAACAGTGATGGTAAACAATGTCACCAACACTACAACACTAACAACTACCTCTAAACAGTGATGGTAAACAATGTCACCAACACTACAACACTAACAACTACCTCTAAACAGTGATGGTAAACAATTTCACCAACATTACAACACTAACAACTACCTCTAAACAGTGATGGTAAACAATGTCACCAACACTACAACACAAACAACTACCTCTAAACAGTGATGGTAAACAATGTCACCAACACTACAACACTAACAACTACCTCTAAACATTGATGGTAAACAATGTCACCAACACTACAACACTAACAACTACCTCTAAACATTGATGGTAAACAATGTCACCAATACTACAACACTAACAACTACCTCTAAACTGTGATGGTAAACAATGCCACCAACACTACAACACTAACAACTACCTCTAAACAGTGATGGTAAACAATGTCACCAATACTACAACACTAACAACTACCTCTAAACAGTGATGATAAACAATGTCACCAACACTACAACACTAACAACTACCTCTAAACAGTGATGGTAAACAATGTCACCAATACTACAACACTAACAACTACCTCTAAACAGTGATGATAAACAATGTCACCAACACTACAACACTAACAACTACCTCTAAAGAGTGATGGTAAACAATGGCACCAACACTACAACACTAACAACTACCTCTAAACAGTGATGTAAACAATATCACCAACACTACAACACTTACAACTACCTCTAAACAGTAATGGAAAACAATGCCACCAACACTACAACACTAACAACTAACTCTAAACAGTGATGGTAAACAATGTCACCAATACTACAACACTAACAACTACCTCTAAACAGTGATGGTATACAATGTCACCAATACTACAACACTAACAACTACCTCTAAACAGTGATGTAAACAATGGCACCAATACTACAACACTAACAACTACCTCTAAACAGTGATGTAAACAATGTCACCAACACTACAACACTAACAACTACCTCTAAACAGTGATGGTAAACAATGTCACCAACACTACAACACTAACAACTACCTCTAAACAGTGATGGTAAACAATGCCACCAACACTACAACACTAACAACTACCTCTAAACAGTGAGGGTAAACAATGCCACCAACACTACAACACTAACAACTACCTCTAAACAGTGATGTAAACAATGTCACCAATACTACAACACTAACAACTACCTCTAAACAGTGATGGTAAACAATGTCACCAACACTACAACACTAACAACTACCTCTAAACAGTGATGGTAAACAATGTCACCAACACTACAACACTAACAACTACCTCTAAACAGTGATGGTAAACAATGTCACCAACACTACAACACTAACAACTACCTCTAAACAGTGATGTAAACAATGTCACCAATACTACAACACTAACAACTACCTCTAAACAGTGATGGTAAACAATGTCACCAACACTACAACACTAACAACTACCTCTAAACAGTGATGTAAACAATGTCACCAACACTACAACACTAACAACTACCTCTAAACAGTGATGGTAAACAATGTCACCAACACTACAACACTAACAACTACCTCTAAACAGTGATGGTAAGCAATTTCACCAACACTACAACACTAACAACTACCTCTAAACAGTGATGGTAAACAATGCCACCAACATTACAACACTAACAACTACCTCTAAACAGTGATGGTAAACAATGTCACCAGCACTACAACACTAACAACTACCTCTAAACAGTGATGGTAAACAATGTCACCAACACTACAACACTAACAACTATCTCTAAACAGTGATGGTAAACAATGTCACCAATACTACAACACTAACAACTACCTCTAAACAGTGATGTAAACAATGTCACCAACACTACAACACTAACAACTACCTCTAAACAGTGATGGTAAACAATGTCACCAACACTACAACACTAACAACTACCTCTAAACAGTGATGGTAAACAATTTCACCAACATTACAACACTAACAACTACCTCTAAACAGTGATGGTAAACAATGTCACCAACACTACAACACTAACAACTACCTCTAAACAGTGATGGTAAACAATGTCACCAACACTACAACACTAACAACTACCTCTAAACAGTGATGGTAAACAATGCCACCAACACTACAACACTAACAACTACCTCTAAACAGTGATGGTAAACAATGTCACCAACACTACAACACTAACAACTACCTCTAAACAGTGATGGTAAACAATGTCACCAATACTACAACACTAACAACTACCTCTAAACATTGATGTAAATAATGTCACCAATACTACAACACTAACAACTACCTCTAAATAGTGATTAAACAATGTCACAAATACTACAACACTTACAACTACCTCTAAACAGTGATGGTAAACAATGTCACCAATACTACAACACTAACAACTACCTCTAAACAGTGATGGTAAACAATGTCACCAACACTACACTAACAACTACCTCTAAACAGTGATGGTAAACAATGCCACCAACACTACAACACTAACAACTACCTCTAAACAGTGATGTAAACAATGTCACCAACACTACAACACTAACAACTACCTCTAATCAGTGATGTAAACAATGTCACCAACACTACAACACTAACAACTACCTCTAAACAGTGATGGTAAACAATGTCACCAACACTACAACACTAACAACTACCTCTAAACAGTGATGGTAAACAATTTCACCAACACTACAACACAAACAACTACCTATAAACAGTGATGGTAAACAATGTCACCAACACTACAACACTAACAACTACCTCTAAACAGTGATGGTAAACAATGTCACCAACACTACAACACTAACAACTACCTCTAAACATTGATGGTAAACAATGTCACCAACACTACAACACTAACAACTACCTCTAAACAGTGATGGTAAACAATGTCACCAATACTACAACACTAACAACTACATCTAAACTGTGATGGTAAACAATGCCACCAACACTACAACACTAAAAACTACCTCTAAACAGTGATGGTAAACAATGTCACCAATACTACAACACTAACAACTACCTCTAAACAGTGATGGTAAACAATGTCACCAACACTACAACACTAACAACTACCTCTAAACAGTGATGGTAAACAATGTCACCAACACTACAACACTAACAACTACCTCTAAACAGTGATGATAAACAATGTCACCAATACTACAACACTAACAACTACCTCTAAACAGTGATGGTAAACAATGTCACCAATACTACAACACTAACAACTACCTCTAAACAGTGATGGTAAACAATGTCACCAACACTACAAAACTAACAACTACCTCTAAACAGTGATGTAAACAATGTCACCAATACTACAACACTAACAACTACCTCTAAACAGTGATGGTAAACAATGTCACCAACACTACAACACTAACAACTACCTCTAAACAGTGATGGTAAACAATTTCACCAACATTACAACACTAACAACTACCTCTAAACAGTGATGGTAAACAATGTCACCAACACTACAACACTAACAACTACCTCTAAACAGTGATGGTAAACAATGTCACCAACACTACAACACTAACAACTACCTCTAAACATTGATGGTAAACAATGTCACCAACACTACAACACTAACAACTACCTCTAAACATTGATGGTAAACAATGTCACCAATACTACAACACTAACAACTACCTCTAAACTGTGATGGTAAACAATGCCACCAACACTACAACACTAACAACTACCTCTAAACAGTGATGGTAAACAATGTCACCAATACTACAACACTAACAACTACCTCTAAACAGTGATGATAAACAATGTCACCAACACTACAACACTAACAACTACCTCTAAACAGTGATGGTAAACAATGTCACCAATACTACAACACTAACAACTACCTCTAAACAGTGATGATAAACAATGTCACCAACACTACAACACTAACAACTACCTCTAAAGAGTGATGGTAAACAATGGCACCAACACTACAACACTAACAACTACCTCTAAACAGTGATGTAAACAATATCACCAACACTACAACACTTACAACTACCTCTAAACAGTAATGGAAAACAATGCCACCAACACTACAACACTAACAACTACCTCTAAACAGTGATGGTAAACAATGTCACCAATACTACAACACTAACAACTACCTCTAAACAGTGATGGTATACAATGTCACCAATACTACAACACTAACAACTACCTCTAAACAGTGATGTAAACAATGGCACCAATACTACAACACTAACAACTACCTCTAAACAGTGATGTAAACAATGTCACCAACACTACAACACTAACAACTACCTCTAAACAGTGATGGTAAACAATGTCACCAACACTACAACACTAACAATTACCTCTAAACAGTGATGGTAAACAATGCCACCAACACTACAACACTAACAACTACCTCTAAACAGTGAGGGTAAACAATGCCACCAACACTACAACACTAACAACTACCTCTAAACAGTGATGTAAACAATGTCACCAATACTACAACACTAACAACTACCTCTAAACAGTGATGGTAAACAATGTCACCAACACTACAACACTAACAACTACCTCTAAACAGTGATGGTAAACAATGTCACCAACACTACAACACTAACAACTACCTCTAAACAGTGATGGTAAACAATGTCACCAACACTACAACACTAACAACTACCTCTAAACAGTGATGTAAACAATGTCACCAATACTACAACACTAACAACTACCTCTAAACAGTGATGGTAAACAATGTCACCAACACTACAACACTAACAACTACCTCTAAACAGTGATGTAAACAATGTCACCAACACTACAACACTAACAACTACCTCTAAACAGTGATGGTAAACAATGTCACCAACACTACAACACTAACAACTACCTCTAAACAGTGATGGTAAGCAATTTCACCAACACTACAACACTAACAACTACCTCTAAACAGTGATGGTAAACAATGCCACCAACATTACAACACTAACAACTACCTCTAAACAGTGATGGTAAACAATGTCACCAGCACTACAACACTAACAACTACCTCTAAACAGTGATGGTAAACAATGTCACCAACACTACAACACTAACAACTATCTCTAAACAGTGATGGTAAACAATGTCACCAATACTACAACACTAACAACTACCTCTAAACAGTGATGTAAACAATGTCACCAACACTACAACACTAACAACTACCTCTAAACAGTGATGGTAAACAATGTCACCAACACTACAACACTAACAACTACCTCTAAACAGTGATGGTAAACAATTTCACCAACATTACAACACTAACAACTACCACTAAACAGTGATGGTAAACAATGTCACCAACACTACAACACTAACAACTACCTCTAAACAGTGATGGTAAACAATGTCACCAACACTACAACACTAACAACTACCTCTAAACAGTGATGGTAAACAATGCCACCAACACTACAACACTAACAACTACCTCTAAACAGTGATGGTAAACAATGTCACCAACACTACAACACTAACAACTACCTCTAAACAGTGATGGTAAACAATGTCACCAATACTACAACACTAACAACTACCTCTAAACATTGATGTAAATAATGTCACCAATACTACAACACTAACAACTACCTCTAAATAGTGATTAAACAATGTCACAAATACTACAACACTTACAACTACCTCTAAACAGTGATGGTAAACAATGTCACCAATACTACAACACTAACAACTACCTCTAAACAGTGATGGTAAACAATGTCACCAACACTACACTAACAACTACCTCTAAACAGTGATGGTAAACAATGCCACCAACACTACAACACTAACAACTACCTCTAAACAGTGATGTAAACAATGTCACCAACACTACAACACTAACAACTACCTCTAATCAGTGATGTAAACAATGTCACCAACACTACAACACTAACAACTACCTCTAAACAGTGATGGTAAACAATGTCACCAACACTACAACACTAACAACTACCTCTAAACAGTGATGGTAAACAATTTCACCAACACTACAACACAAACAACTACCTATAAACAGTGATGGTAAACAATGTCACCAACACTACAACACTAACAACTACCTCTAAACAGTGATGGTAAACAATGTCACCAACACTACAACACTAACAACTACCTCTAAACATTGATGGTAAACAATGTCACCAACACTACAACACTAACAACTACCTCTAAACAGTGATGGTAAACAATGTCACCAATACTACAACACTAACAACTACATCTAAACTGTGATGGTAAACAATGCCACCAACACTACAACACTAAAAACTACCTCTAAACAGTGATGGTAAACAATGTCACCAATACTACAACACTAACAACTACCTCTAAACAGTGATGGTAAACAATGTCACCAACACTACAACACTAACAACTACCTCTAAACAGTGATGGTAAACAATGTCACCAACACTACAACACTAACAACTACCTCTAAACAGTGATGATAAACAATGTCACCAATACTACAACACTAACAACTACCTCTAAACAGTGATGGTAAACAATGTCACCAATACTACAACACTAACAACTACCTCTAAACAGTGATGGTAAACAATGTCACCAACACTACAAAACTAACAACTACCTCTAAACAGTGATGTAAACAATGTCACCAATACTACAACACTAACAACTACCTCTAAACAGTGATGGTAAACAATGTCACCAACACTACAACACTAACAACTACCTCTAAACAGTGATGGTAAACAATGTCACCAACACTACAACACTAACAACTACCTCTAAACAGTGATGGTAAACAATGTCACCAACATTACAACACTAACAACTACCTCTAAACAGTGATGGTAAACACTGTCACCAACACTACAACACTAACAACTACCTCTAAATATTGATGGTGAACAATGTCACCAACACTACAACACTAACAACTACCTCTAAATAGTGATGGTAAACAATGTCACCAACACTACAACACTAACAACTACCTCAAAACAGTGATGGTAAACAATGTCACCAATACTACAACACTAACAACTACCTCTAAACTGTGATGTAAACAATATCACCAACACTACAACACTAACAACTACCTCTAAACAGTGATGGTAAACAATGTCACCAACACTACAACACTAACAACTACCTCTAAACAGTGATGTAAACAATGTCACCAATACTACAACACTAACAACTACCTCTAAACAGTGATGGTAAACAATGTCACCAACACTACAACACTAACAACTACCTCTAAACAGTGATGTAAACAATGTCACCAATACTACAACACTAACAACTACCTATAAACAGTGATGGTAAACAATGTCACCAACACTACAACACTAACAACTACCTCTAAACAGTTATGGTAAACAATGTCACCAACACTACAACACTAACAACTACCTCTAAACAGTGATGGTAAACAATGTCACCAACACTACAACACTAACAACTACCTCTAAACAGTGATGGTAAACAATGTCACCAACATTACAACACTAACAATTACCTCTAAACAGTGATGGTAAACAATGTCACCAACACTACAACACTAACAACTACCTCTAAACAGTGATGGTAAACAATGTCACCAACACTACAACACTAACAACTACCTCTAAACAGTGATGGTAAACAATTTCACCAACACTACAACACTAACAACTACCTCTAAACAGTGATGGTAAACAATGTCACCAACACTACAACACTAACAACTACCTCTAAACAGTGATGGTAAACAATGTCACCAACACTACAACACTAACAACTACCTCTAAACATTGATGGTAAACAATGTCACCAACACTACAACACTAACAACTACCTCTAAACATTGATGGTAAACAATGTCACCAATACTACAACACTAACAACTACCTCTAAACTGTGATGGTAAGCAATGCCACCAACACTACAACACTAACAACTACCTCTAAACAGTGATGGTAAACAATGTCACCAATACTACAACACTAACAACTACCTCTAAACAGTGATGATAAACAATGTCACCAACACTACAACACTAACAACTACCTCTAAACAGTGATGGTAAACAATGTCACCAATACTACAACACTAACAACTACCTCTAAACAGTGATGATAAACAATGTCACCAACACTACAACACTAACAACTACCTCTAAAGAGTGATGGTAAACAATGGCACCAACACTACAACACTAACAACTACCTCTAAACAGTGATGTAAACAATATCACCAACACTACAACACTTACAACTACCTCTAAACAGTAATGGAAAACAATGCCACCAACACTACAACACTAACAACTACCTCTAAACAGTGATGGTAAACAATGTCACCAATACTACAACACTAACAACTACCTCTAAACAGTGATGGTAAACAATGTCACCAATACTACAACACTAACAACTACCTCTAAACAGTGATGTAAACAATGGCACCAATACTACAACACTAACAACTACCTCTAATCAGTGATGTAAACAATGTCACCAACACTACAACACTAACAACTACCTCTAAACAGTGATGGTAAACAATGTCACCAACACTACAACACTAACAACTACCTCTAAACAGTGATGGTAAACAATGCCACCAACACTACAACACTAACAACTACCTCTAAACAGTGAGGGTAAACAATGCCACCAACACTACAACACTAACAACTACCTCTAAACAGTGATGTAAACAATGTCACCAATACTACAACACTAACAACTACCTCTAAACAGTGATGGTAAACAATGTCACCAATACTACAACACTAACAACTACCTCTAAACATTGATGGTAAACAATGTCACCAACACTACAACACTAAAAACAACCAAAAAAGTGATGGTAAACAATGTCACCAACACTACAACACTAACAACTACCTCTAAACAGTGATGGTAAACAATGTCACCAACACTACAACACTAACAACTACCTCTAAACAGTGATGGTAAACAATGTCACCAACACTACAACACTAACAACTACCTCTAAACAGTGATGGTAAACAATGTCACCAATACTACACCACTAACAACTACCTCTAAACAGTGATGGTAAACAATGTCACCAACACTACAACACTAACAACTACCTCTAAACAGTGATGTAAACAATGTCACCAATACTACAACACTAACAACTACCTCTAAACAGTGATGGTAAACAATGTCACCAACACTACAACACTAACAACTACCTCTAAACAGTGATGTAAACAATGTCACCAACACTACAACACTAACAACTACCTCTAAACAGTGATGGTAAACAATGTCACCAACACTACAACACTAACAACTACCTCTAAACAGTGATGGTAAACAATTTCACCAACACTACAACACTAACAACTACCTCTAAACAGTGATGGTAAACAATGCCACCAACATTACAACACTAACAACTACCTCTAAACAGTGATGGTAAACAATGTCCCCAGCACTACAACACTAACAACTACCTCTAAACAGTGATGGTAAACAATGTCACCAACACTACAACACTAACAACTATCTCTAAACAGTGATGGTAAACAATGTCACCAATACTACAACACTAACAACTACCTCTAAACAGTGATGTAAACAATGTCACCAACACTACAACACTAACAACTACCTCTAAACAGTGATGGTAAACAATGTCACCAACACTACAACACTAACAACTACCTCTAAACAGTGATGGTAAACAATTTCACCAACATTACAACACTAACAACTACCTCTAAACAGTGATGGTAAACAATGTCACCAACACTACAACACTAACAACTACCTCTAAACAGTGATGGTAAACAATGTCACCAACACTACAACACTAACAACAACCTCTAAACAGTGATGGTAAACAATGCCACCAACACTACAACACTAACAACTACCTCTAAACAGTGATGGTAAACAATGTCACCAACACTACAACACTAACAACTACCTCTAAACAGTGATGGTAAACAATGTCACCAATACTACAACACTAACAACTACCTCTAAACATTGATGTAAATAATGTCACCAATACTACAACACTAACAACTACCTCTAAATAGTGATTAAACAATGTCACAAATACTACAACACTTACAACTACCTCTAAACAGTGATGGTAAACAATGTCACCAATACTACAACACTAACAACTACCTCTAAACAGTGATGGTAAACAATGTCACCAACACTACACTAACAACTACCTCTAAACAGTGATGGTAAACAATGCCACCAACACTACAACACTAACAACTACCTCTAATCAGTGATGTAAACAATGTCACCAACACTACAACACTAACAACTACCTCTAAACAGTGATGGTAAACAATGTCACCAACACTACAACACTAACAACTACCTCTAAACAGTGATGGTAAACAATGCCACCAACACTACAACACTAACAACTACCTCTAAACAGTGATGGTAAACAATGTCACCAACACTACAACACTAACAACTACCTCTAAACAGTGATGGTAAACAATGTCACCAATACTACAACACTAACAACTACCTCTAAACAGTGATTAAACAATGTCACCATTACTACAACACTTACAACTACCTCTAAACAGTGATGGTAAACAATGTCACCAACACTACAACACTAACAACTACCTCTAAACAGTGATGGTAAACAATGTCACCAACACTACAACACTAACAACTACCTCTAAACAGTGATGGTAAACAATGTCACCAACACTACAACACTAACAACTACCTCTAAACAGTGATGGTAAACAATTTCACCAACACTACAACACTAACAACTACCTCTAAACAGTGATGGTAAACAATGTCACCAACATTACAACACTAACAACTACCTCTAAACAGTGATGGTAAACAATGTCACCAACACTACAACACTAACAACTACCTCTAAACAGTGATGGTGAACAATGTCACCAACACTACAACACTAACAACTACCTCTAAACAGTGATGGTAAACAATGCCACCAACACTACAACACTAACAACTACCTCTAAACAGTGATGGTAAACAATGTCACCAACACTACAACACTAACAACTACCTCTAAACAGTGATTAAACAATGTCACAAATACTACAACACTTACAACTACCTCTAAACAGTGATGGTAAACAATGTCACCAACACTACAACACTAACAACTACCTCTAAACAGTGATGGTAAACAATGTCACCAATACTACAACACTAACAACTACCTCTAAACAGTGATGGTAAACAATGTCACCAACACTACAACACTAACAACTACCTCTAAACAGTGATGGTAAACAATGCCACCAACACCAACAACACTAACAACTACCTCTAAATAGTGATGGTAAACAGTGTCACCAACACTACAACACTAACAACTACCTCTAAACAATGATGGTAAACAATGCCACCAACACTACAACACTAACAACTACCTCTAAACAGTGATGATGATAAACAATGTCACCAACACTACAACACTAACAACTACCTCTAAACAGTGATGGTAAACAATGTCACCAACACTACAACATTAACAACTACCTCTAAACAGTGATGATAAACAATGGCATCAACACTACAACACTAACATCTACCTCTAAACAGTGATGGTAAACAATGTCACCAACACTACAACACTAACAACTACCTCTAAACAGTGATGGTAAACAATGCCACCAACACTACAACACTAACAACTACCTCTAAACAGTGATGATGATAAACAATGTCACCAACACTACAACACTAACAAATACCTCTAAACAGTGATGGTAAACAATGTCACCAACACTACTACACTAACAACTACCTCTAAACAGTGATGATAAACAATGGCATCAACACTACAACACTAACATCTACCTCTAAACAGTGATGGTAAACAATGTCACCAACACTACAACACTAACAACTACCTCTAAACAGTGATGGTAAACAATGTCACCAATACAACAACACTAACAACTACCTCTAAACAGTGATGGTAAACAATGTCACCAACACTACAACACTAACAACTACCTCTAAACAGTGATGGTAAACAATGTCACCAACACTACAACACTAACAACTACCTCTAAACAGTGATGGTAAACAATGTCACCAATACTACACCACTAACAACTACCTCTAAACAGTGATGGTAAACAATGTCACCAACACTACAACACTAACAACTACCTCTAAACAGTGATGTAAACAATGTCACCAATACTACAACACTAACAACTACCTCTAAACAGTGATGGTAAACAATGTCACCAACACTACAACACTAACAACTACCTCTAAACAGTGATGTAAACAATGTCACCAACACTACAACACTAACAACTACCTCTAAACAGTGATGGTAAACAATGTCACCAACACTACAACACTAACAACTACCTCTAAACAGTGATGGTAAACAATTTCACCAACACTACAACACTAACAACTACCTCTAAACAGTGCTGGTAAACAATGCCACCAACATTACAACACTAACAACTACCTCTAAACAGTGATGGTAAACAATGTCACCAGCACTACAACACTAACAACTACCTCTAAACAGTGATGGTAAACAATGTCACCAACACTACAACACTAACAACTATCTCTAAACAGTGATGGTAAACAATGTCACCAATACTACAACACTAACAACTACCTCTAAACAGTGATGTAAACAATGTCACCAACACTACAACACTAACAACTACCTCTAAACAGTGATGGTAAACAATGTCACCAACACTACAACACTAACAACTACCTCTAAACAGTGATGGTAAACAATGCCACCAACACTACAACACTAACAACTACCTCTAAACAGTGATGGTAAACAATGTCACCAACACTACAACACTAACAACTACCTCTAAACAGTGATGGTAAACAATGTCACCAATACTACAACACTAACAACTACCTCTAAACATTGATGTAAATAATGTCACCAATACTACAACACTAACAACTACCTCTAAATAGTGATTAAACAATGTCACAAATACTACAACACTAACAACTACCTCTAAACAGTGATGGTAAACAATGTCACCAATACTACAACACTAACAACTACCTCTAAACAGTGATGGTAAACAATGTCACCAACACTACACTAACAACTACCTCTAAACAGTGATGGTAAACAATGCCACCAACACTACAACACTAACAACTACCTCTAAACAGTGATGTAAACAATGTCACCAACACTACAACACTAACAACTACCTCTAATCAGTGATGTAAACAATGTCACCAACACTACAACACTAACAACTACCTCTAAACAGTGATGGTAAACAATGTCACCAACACTACAACACTAACAACTACCTCTAAACAGTGATGGTAAACAATGCCACCAACACTACAACACTAACAACTACCTCTAAACAGTGATGGTAAACAATGTCACCAACACTACAACACTAACAACTACCTCTAAACAGTGATGGTAAACAATGTCACCAATACTACAACACTAATAACTACCTCTAAACAGTGATTAAACAATGTCACCATTACTACAACACTTACAACTACCTCTAAACAGTGATGGTAAACAATGTCACCAACACTACAACACTAACAACTACCTCTAAACAGTGATGGTAAACAATGTCACCAACACTACAACACTAACAACTACCTCTAAACAGTGATGGTAAACAATGTCACCAACACTAAAACACTAACAACTACCTCTAAACAGTGATGGTAAACAATTTCACCAACACTACAACACTAACAACTACCTCTAAACAGTGATGGTAAACAATGTCACCAACATTACAACACTAACAACTACCTCTAAACAGTGATGGTAAACAATGTCACCAACACTACAACACTAACAACTACCTCTAAACAGTGATGGTGAACAATGCCACCAACACTACAACACTAACAACTACCTCTAAACAGTGATGGTAAACAATGCCACCAACACTACAACACTAACAACTACCTCTAAACAGTGATGGTAAACAATGTCACCAACACTACAACACTAACAACTACCTCTAAACAGTGATTAAACAATGTCACAAATACTACAACACTTACAACTACCTCTAAACAGTGATGGTAAACAATGTCACCAATACTACAACACTAACAACTACCTCTAAACAGTGATGGTAAACAATGTCACCAACACTACAACACTAACAACTACCTCTAAACAGTGATGGAAAACAATGCCACCAACACTACAACACTAACAATTACCTCTAAACAGTGATGTAAAGAATGTCACCAACACTACAACACTAACAACTACCTCTAAATAGTGATGGTAAACAGTGTCACAAACACTACAACACTAACAACTACCTCTAAACAATGATGGTAAACAATGCCACCAACACTACAACACTAACAACTACCTCTAAACAGTGATGATGATAAACAATGTCACCAACACTACAACACTAACAACTACCTCTAAACAGTGATGGTAAACAATGTCACCAACACTACAACATTAACAACTACCTCTAAAAAGTGATGATAAACAATGGCATCAACACTACAACACTAACATCTACCTCTAAACAGTGATGGTAAAAAATGTCACCAACACTACAACACTAACAACTACCTCTAAACAGTGATGGTAAACAATGCCTCCAACACTACAACACTAACAACTACCTCTAAACAGTGATGATGATAAACAATGTCACCAACACTACAACACTAACAACTACCTCTAAACAGTGATGGTAAACAATGTCACCAACACTACAACACTAACAACTACCTCTAAACAGTGATGATAAACAATGGCATCAACACTAAAACACTAACATCTACCTCTAAACAGTGATGGTAAACAATGTCACCAACACTACAACACTAACAACTACCTCTAAACAGTGATGGTAAACAATGTCACCAATACTACAACACTAACAACTACCTCTAAACAGTGATGGTAAACAATGTCACCAACACTACAACACTAACAACTACCTCTAAACAGTGATGGTAAACAATGTCACCAACACTACAACACTAACAACTACCTCTTAACAGTGATGGTAAATAATGTCACCAACACTACAACACTAACAACTACCTCTAAACAGTGATGGTAAACAATGTCACCAACACTACAACACTAACAACTACCTCTAAATAGTGATGGTAAACAGTGTCACCAACACTACAACACTAACAACTACCTCTAAACAGTGATGGTAAACAATGTCACCAACACTACAACACTAACAACTACCTCTAAACAGTGATGTAAACAATGTCACCAACACTACAACACTAACAACTACCTCTAAAAAGTGATGGTAAACAATGTCACCAACACTACAACACTAACAACTACCTCTAAACAGTGATGGTAAACAATGTCACCAATACTACAACACTAACAACTACCTCTAAACAGTGATGTAAACAATGTCACCAATACTACAACACTAACAACTACCTCTAAACAGTGATGGTAAACAATGTCACCAACACTACAACACTAACAACTACCTCTAAACAGTGATGGTAAACAATGTCACCAACACTACAACACTAACAACTACCTCTAAACAGTGATGGTAAACAATGTCACCAACACTACAACACTAACAACTACCTCTAAACAGTGATGATAAACAATGTCACCAACACTACAACACTAACAACTACCTCTAAACAGTGATGGTAAACAATGTCACCAACACTACAACACTAACAACTACCTCTAAACAGTGATGGTAAACAATGTCACCAACACTACAACACTAACAACTACCTCTAAACAGTGATGGTAAATAATGTCACCAACACTACAACATTAACAACTACCTCTAAACAGTGATGGTAAACAATGTCACCAACACTACAACACTAACAACTACCTCTAAACAGTGATGTAAACAATGTCACCAACACTACAACACTAACAACTACCTCTAAACAGTGATGCAAACAATGTCACCAACGCTACAACACTTACAACTACCTCTAAACAGTGATGGTAAACAATGTCACCAACACTACAACACTAACAACTACCTCTAAACAGTGATGGTAAACAGTGCCACCAATACCAACAACTACCTCTAAACAGTTATGGTAAACAATGTCATCAACACTACAACACTAACAACTACCTCTAAACAGTGATGGTAAACAATGTCACCAACACTACAACACTAACAACTACCTCTAAACAGTGATGGTAAACAATGTCACCAACACTACAACACTAACAACTACCTCTAAACAGTGATGGTAAACAATGTCACCAATACTACAACACTAACAACTACCTCTAAACAGTGATGGTAAACAATTTCACCAACACTACAACACTAACAACTACCTCTAAACAGTGATGGTAAACAATGTCACCAACACTACAACACTAACAACTACCTCTAAACAGTGATGTAAACAATGTCACCAACACTAAAACACTAACAACTACCTCTAAACAGTGATGGTAAACAATGTCACCAATACTACAACACTAACAACTACCTCTAAACTGTGATGTAAATAATGTCACCAACACTACAACACTAACAACTACCTCTAAACTGTGATGTAAACAATGTCACCAACACTACAACACTAACAACTACCTCTAAACAGTGATGGTAAATAATGTCACCAACACTACAACACTAACAACCACCTCTAAACAGTGATGGTAAACAATGTCACCAACACTACAACACTGACAACTACCTCTAAACAGTGATGGTAAACAATGCCACCAACACTACAACACTAACAACTACCTCTAAACAGTGATGGTAAACAATGTCACCAACACTAAAACACTAACAACTACCTCTAAACAGTGATGGTAAACAATGTCACCAACACTACAACACTAACAACTACCTCTAAACAGTGATGGTAAACAATGTCACCAATACTACAACACTAACAACTACCTCTAAACAGTGATGGTAAACAATTTCACCAACACTACAACACTAACAACTACCTCTAAACAGTGATGGTAAACAATGTCACCAACACTACAACACTAACAACTACCTCTAAACAGTGATGTAAACAATGTCACCAACACTAAAACACTAACAACTACCTCTAAACAGTGATGGTAAACAATGTCACCAATACTACAACACTAACAACTACCTCTAAACTGTGATGTAAATAATGTCACCAACACTACAACACTAACAACTACCTCTAAACTGTGATGTAAACAATGTCACCAATACTACAACACTAACAACTACCTCTAAACAGTGATGGTAAACAATGTCACCAACATTACAACACTAACAACTACCTCTAAACAGTGATGGTAAACAATGTCACCAATACTACAACACTAACAACTACCTCTAAACAGTGATGGTAAACAATGTCACCAATACTACAACACTAACAACTACCTCTAAACAGTGATGGTAAACAATGTCACCAACACTACAACACTAACAACTACCTCTAAACAGTGATGGTAAACAATGTCACCAATACTACAACACTAACAACTACCTCTAAACAGTGATGGTAAACAATGTCACCAACACTACAACACTAACAACTACCTCTAAACAGTGATGGTAAACAATGTCACCAACACTACAACACTAACAACTACCTCTAAACAGTGATGGTAAACAATGTCACCAATACTACAACACTAACAACTACCTCTAAACAGTGATGGTAAACAATGTCACCAACACTACAACAATAACAACTACCTCTAAACAGTGATGTAAACAATGTCACCAACATTACAACACTAACAACTACCTCTAAAGAGTGATGGTAAACAATGTCACCAACACTACAACACTAACAACTACCTCTAAACAGTGATGGTAAACAATGTCACCAACACTAAAAAACTAACAACTACCTCTAAACAGTGATGGTAAACTATGTCACCAACACTACAACACTAACAACTACCTCTAAATAGTGATGGTAAACAGTGTCACCAAAACTACAACACTAACAACTACCTCTAAACAGTGATGTAAACAATGTCACCAACACTACAACACTAACAACTACCTCTAAACAGTGATGTAAACAATGTCACCAACACTAAAACACTAACAACTACCTCTAAACAGTGATGGTAAACAATGTCACCAATACTACAACACTAACAACTACCTCTAAACTGTGATGTAAATAATGTCACCAACACTACAACACTAACAACTACCTCTAAACTGTGATGTAAACAATGTCACCAACACTACAACACTAACAACTACCTCTAAACAGTGATGGTAAATAATGTCACCAACACTACAACACTAACAACCACCTCTAAACAGTGATGGTAAACAATGTCACCAACACTACAACACTGACAACTACCTCTAAACAGTGATGGTAAACAATGCCACCAACACTACAACACTAACAACTACCTCTAAACAGTGATGGTAAACAATGTCACCAACACTAAAACACTAACAACTACCTCTAAACAGTGATGATAAACAATGTCACCAACACTACAACACTAACAACTACCTCTAAACAGTGATGGTAAACAATGTCACCAATACTACAACACTAACAACTACCTCTAAACAGTGATGGTAAACAATTTCACCAACACTACAACACTAACAACTACCTCTAAACAGTGATGGTAAACAATGTCACCAACACTACAACACTAACAACTACCTCTAAACAGTGATGTAAACAATGTCACCAACACTAAAACACTAACAACTACCTCTAAACAGTGATGGTAAACAATGTCACCAATACTACAACACTAACAACTACCTCTAAACTGTGATGTAAATAATGTCACCAACACTACAACACTAACAACTACCTCTAAACTGTGATGTAAACAATGTCACCAATACTACAACACTAACAACTACCTCTAAACAGTGATGGTAAACAATGTCACCAACATTACAACACTAACAACTACCTCTAAACAGTGATGGTAAACAATGTCACCAATACTACAACACTAACAACTACCTCTAAACAGTGATGGTAAACAATGTCACCAATACTACAACACTAACAACTACCTCTAAACAGTGATGGTAAACAATGTCACCAACACTACAACACTAACAACTACCTCTAAACAGTGATGGTAAACAATGTCACCAATACTACAACACTAACAACTACCTCTAAACAGTGATGGTAAACAATGTCACCAACACTACAACACTAACAACTACCTCTAAACAGTGATGGTAAACAATGTCACCAACACTACAACACTAACAACTACCTCTAAACAGTGATGGTAAACAATGTCACCAATACTACAACACTAACAACTACCTCTAAACAGTGATGGTAAACAATGTCACCAACACTACAACAATAACAACTACCTCTAAACAGTGATGTAAACAATGTCACCAACATTACAACACTAACAACTACCTCTAAAGAGTGATGGTAAACAATGTCACCAACACTACAACACTAACAACTACCTCTAAACAGTGATGTAAACAATGTCACCAACACTACAACACTAACAACTACCTCTAAACAGTGATGGTAAACAATGTCACCAACACTACAACACTAACAACAACCTCTAAACAGTGATGGTAAACAATGTCACCAACACTACAACATTAACAACTACCTCTAAACAGTGATGGTAAACAATGTCACCAACACTAAAAAACTAACAACTACCTCTAAACAGTGATGGTAAACTATGTCACCAACACTACAACACTAACAACTACCTCTAAATAGTGATGGTAAACAGTGTCACCAAAACTACAACACTAACAACTACCTCTAAACAGTGATGTAAACAATGTCACCAACACTACAACACTAACAACTACCTCTAAACAGTGCCACCAACACTACAACACTAACAACTACCTCTAAACAGTGATGTAAACAATGTCACCAACACTACAACACTAACAACTACCTCTAAACAGTGATGGCAAACAATGGCACCAACACTACAACACTAACAACTACCTCTAAACAGTGATGGTAAACAATGTCACCAACACTACAACACTAACAACTACCTCTAAACAGTGATGGTAAACAATGCCACCAACACTACAACACTAACAACTACCTCTAAACAGTGATGGTAAACAATGT
Organism: Bathymodiolus brooksi; assembly: GCA_963680875.1. Classification (NCBI taxonomy): domain Eukaryota; kingdom Metazoa; phylum Mollusca; class Bivalvia; order Mytilida; family Modiolidae; genus Bathymodiolus; species Bathymodiolus brooksi. Next base: position 124,134,903 of record OY804580.1, on the reverse strand, counting down.
CACCAATACTACAACACTAACAACTACCTCTAAACAGTGATGGTAAACAATGTCACCAACACTACAACACTAACAACTACCTCTAAACAGTGATGGTATACAATGTCACCAACACTACAACACTAACAACTACATCTAAACAGTGATGGTAAACAATGTCACCAACACTACAACACTAACAACTACCTCTAAACAGTGATGGTAAACAATGCCACCAACACTACAACACTAACAACTACCTCTAGACAGTGATGGTAAACAATGTCACCAATACTACAACACTAACAACTACCTCTAAACAGTGATGGTAAACAATGTCACCAACACTACAACACTAACAACTACCTCTAAACAGTGATGTAAACAATGTCACCAACATTACAACACTAACAACAACCTCTAAACAGTGATGGTAAACAATGTCACCAACACTACAACACTAACAACTACCTCTAAACAGTGATGGTAAACAATGTCACCAACACTACAACACTAACAACAACCTCTAAACAGTGATGGTAAACAATGTCACCAACACTACAACATTAACAACTACCTCTAAACAGTGATGGTAAACAATGTCACCAACACTAAAAAACTAACAACTACCTCTAAACAGTGATGGTAAACTATGTCACCAACACTACAACACTAACAACTACCTCTAAATAGTGATGGTAAACAGTGTCACCAAAACTACAACACTAACAACTACCTCTAAACAGTGATGTAAACAATGTCACCAACACTACAACACTAACAACTACCTCTAAACAGTGCCACCAACACTACAACACTAACAACTACCTCTAAACAGTGATGTAAACAAAACAATGTCACCAACACTACAACACTAACAACTACCTCTAAACAGTGATGGTAAACAATGGCACCAACACTACAACACTAACAACTACCTCTAAACAGTGATGGTAAACAATGTCACCAACACTACAACACTAACAACTACCTCTAAACAGTGATGGTAAACAATGCCACCAACACTACAACACTAACAACTACCTCTAAACAGTGATGGTAAACAATGTCACCAATACTACAACACTAACAACTACCTCTAAACAGTGATGGTAAACAATGTCACCAACACTACAACACTAACAACTACCTCTAAACAGTGATGGTATACAATGTCACCAACACTACAACACTAACAACTACCTCTAAACAGTGATGGTAAACAATGTCACCAACACTACAACACTAACAACTACCTCTAAACAGTGATGGTAAACAATGCCACCAACACTACAACACTAACAACTACCTCTAAACAGTGATGGTAAACAATGTCACCAATACTACAACACTAAAAACTACCTCTAAACAGTGATGTAAACAATGTCACCAATGCTACAACACTAACAACTACCTCTAAACAGTGATGATAAACAATGTCACCAACACTACAACACTAACAACTACTTCTAAACAGTGATGGAAAACAATGTCACCAACACTACAACACTAACAACTACCTCTAAACAGTGATGGTAAACAATGTCACCAACACTACAACACTAACAACTACCTCTAAACAGTGATGGTAAACAATGTCACCAATACTACAACACTAACAACTACCTCTAAACAGTGATGGTAAACAATGTCACCAATACTACAACACTAACAACTACCTCTAAACAGTGATGGTAAACAATGTCACCAACACTACAACACTAACAACTACCTCTAAACAGTGATGTAAACAATGTCACCAATACTACAACACTAACAACTACCTCTAAACAGTGATGTAAACAATGTCACCAATACTACAACACTAATAACTACCTCTAAACAGTGATGTAAACAATGTCACCAACACTACAACACTAACAACTACCTCTAAACAGTGATGGTAAACAATGTCACCAACACTACAACACTAACAACTACCTCTAAACAGTGATGGTAAACAATGCCACCAACACTACAACACTAACAACTACCTCTAGACAGTGATGGTAAACAATGGCACCAACACTACAACACTAACAACTACCTCTAAACAGTGATGGTAAACAATGTCACCAACACTACAACACTAACAACTACCTCTAAACAGTGATGGTAAACAATGCCACCAACACTACAACACTAACAACTACCTCTAAACAGTGATGGTAAACAATGTCACCAATACTACAACACTAACAACTACCTCTAAACAGTGATGGTAAACAATGTCACCAACACTACAACACTAACAACTACCTCTAAACAGTGATGGTATACAATGTCACCAACACTACAACACTAACAACTACCTCTAAACAGTGATGGTAAACAATGTCACCAACACTACAACACTAACAACTACCTCTAAACAGTGATGGTAAACAATGCCACCAACACTACAACACTAACAACTACCTCTAAACAGTGATGGTAAACAATGTCACCAATACTACAACACTAACAACTACCTCTAAACAGTGATGTAAACAATGTCACCAATGCTACAACACTAACAACTACCTCTAAACAGTGATGATAAACAATGTCACCAACACTACAACACTAACAACTACTTCTAAACAGTGATGGAAAACAATGTCACCAACACTACAACACTAACAACTACCTCTAAACAGTGATGGTAAACAATGTCACCAACACTACAACACTAACAACTACCTCTAAACAGTGATGGTAAACAATGTCACCAATACTACAACACTAACAACTACCTCTAAACAGTGATGGTAAACAATGTCACCAATACTACAACACTAACAACTACCTCTAAACAGTGATGGTAAACAATGTCACCAACACTTCAACACTAACAACTACCTCTAAACAGTGATGTAAACAATGTCACCAATACTACAACACTAACAACTACCTCTAAACAGTGATGTAAACAATGTCACCAATACTACAACACTAATAACTACCTCTAAACAGTGATGTAAACAATGTCACCAACACTACAACACTAACAACTATCTCTAAACAGTGATGGTAAACTATGTCACCAACACTACAACACTAACAACTACCTCTAAATAGTGATGGTAAACAGTGTCACCAAAACTACAACACTAACAACTACCTCTAAACAGTGATGTAAACAATGTCACCAACACTACAACACTAACAACTACCTCTAAACAGTGCCACCAACACTACAACACTAACAACTACCTCTAAACAGTGATGTAAACAAAACAATGTCACCAACACTACAACACTAACAACTACCTCTAAACAGTGATGGTAAACAATGGCACCAACACTACAACACTAACAACTACCTCTAAACAGTGATGGTAAACAATGTCACCAACACTACAACACTAACAACTACCTCTAAACAGTGATGGTAAACAATGCCACCAACACTACAACACTAACAACTACCTCTAAACAGTGATGGTAAACAATGTCACCAATACTACAACACTAACAACTACCTCTAAACAGTGATGGTAAACAATGTCACCAACACTACAACACTAACAACTACCTCTAAACAGTGATGGTATACAATGTCACCAACACTACAACACTAACAACTACCTCTAAACAGTGATGGTAAACAATGTCACCAACACTACAACACTAACAACTACCTCTAAACAGTGATGGTAAACAATGCCACCAACACTACAACACTAACAACTACCTCTAAACAGTGATGGTAAACAATGTCACCAATACTACAACACTAACAACTACCTCTAAACAGTGATGTAAACAATGTCACCAATGCTACAACACTAACAACTACCTCTAAACAGTGATGATAAACAATGTCACCAACACTACAACACTAACAACTACCTCTAAACAGTGATGGAAAACAATGTCACCAACACTACAACACTAACAACTACCTCTAAACAGTGATGGTAAACAATGTCACCAACACTACAACACTAACAACTACCTCTAAACAGTGATGGTAAACAATGTCACCAATACTACAACACTAACAACTACCTCTAAACAGTGATGGTAAACAATGTCACCAATACTACAACACTAACAACTACCTCTAAACAGTGATGGTAAACAATGTCACCAACACTACAACACTAACAACTACCTCTAAACAGTGATGGTAAACAATGTCACCAATACTACAACACTAACAACTACCTCTAAACAGTGATGTAAACAATGTCACCAATACTACAACACTAATAACTACCTCTAAACAGTGATGTAAACAATGTCACCAACACTACAACACTAACAACTACCTCTAAACATTGATGGTAAACAATGTCACCAACACTACAACAATAACAACTACCTCTAAACAGTGATGGTAAACAATGTCACCAACACTACAACACTAACAGCTACCTCTAAACAGTGATGTAAACAATGTCACCAATACTACAACACTAACAACTACCTCTAAACAGTGATGGTAAACAATGTCACCAATACTACAACACTAACAACTACCTCTAAACAGTGATGTAAACAATGTCACCAATACTACAATACTAACAACTACCTCTAAACAGTGATGGTAAACAATGTCACCAACACTACAACACTAACATCTACCTCTAAACAGTGATGGTAAACAATGTCACCAACACTACAACACTAACAACTACCTCTAAACAGTGATGGTAAACAATGTCACCAATACTACAACACTAACAACTACCTCTAAACAGTAATGGTAAACAATGTCACCAACACTACAACACTAACAACTACCTCTAAACAGTGATGTAAACAATGTCACCAACACTAAAACACTAACAACTACCTCTAAACAGTGATGGTAAACAATGTCACCAATACTACAACACTAACAACTACCTCTAAACTGTGATGTAAATAATGTCACCAACACTACAACACTAACAACTACCTCTAAACTGTGATGTAAACAATGTCACCAATACTACAACACTAACAACTACCTCTAAACAGTGATGGTAAACAATGTCACCAACATTACAACACTAACAACTACCTCTAAACAGTGATGGTAAACAATGTCACCAATACTACAACACTAACAACTACCTCTAAACAGTGATGGTAAACAATGTCACCAATACTACAACACTAACAACTACCTCTAAACAGTGATGGTAAACAATGTCACCAACACTACAACACTAACAACTACCTCTAAACAGTGATGGTAAACAATGTCACCAATACTACAACACTAACAACTACCTCTAAACAGTGATGGTAAACAATGTCACCAACACTACAACACTAACAACTACCTCTAAACAGTGATGGTAAACAATGTCACCAACACTACAACACTAACAACTACCTCTAAACAGTGATGGTAAACAATGTCACCAATACTACAACACTAACAACTACCTCTAAACAGTGATGGTAAACAATGTCACCAACACTACAACAATAACAACTACCTCTAAACAGTGATGTAAACAATGTCACCAACATTACAACACTAACAACTACCTCTAAAGAGTGATGGTAAACAATGTCACCAACACTACAACACTAACAACTACCTCTAAACAGTGATGTAAACAATGTCACCAACACTACAACACTAACAACTACCTCTAAACAGTGATGGTAAACAATGTCACCAACACTACAACACTAACAACAACCTCTAAACAGTGATGGTAAACAATGTCACCAACACTACAACATTAACAACTACCTCTAAACAGTGATGGTAAACAATGTCACCAACACTAAAAAACTAACAACTACCTCTAAACAGTGATGGTAAACTTATGTCACCAACACTACAACACTAACAACTACCTCTAAATAGTGATGGTAAACAGTGTCACCAAAACTACAACACTAACAACTACCTCTAAACAGTGATGTAAACAATGTCACCAACACTACAACACTAACAACTACCTCTAAACAGTGCCACCAACACTACAACACTAACAACTACCTCTAAACAGTGATGTAAACAATGTCACCAACACTACAACACTAACAACTACCTCTAAACAGTGATGGCAAACAATGGCACCAACACTACAACACTAACAACTACCTCTAAACAGTGATGGTAAACAATGTCACCAACACTACAACACTAACAACTACCTCTAAACAGTGATGGTAAACAATGCCACCAACACTACAACACTAACAACTACCTCTAAACAGTGATGGTAAACAATGTCACCAATACTACAACACTAACAACTACCTCTAAACAGTGATGGTAAACAATGTCACCAACACTACAACACTAACAACTACCTCTAAACAGTGATGGTATACAATGTCACCAACACTACAACACTAACAACTACATCTAAACAGTGATGGTAAACAATGTCACCAACACTACAACACTAACAACTACCTCTAAACAGTGATGGTAAACAATGCCACCAACACTACAACACTAACAACTACCTCTAGACAGTGATGGTAAACAATGTCACCAATACTACAACACTAACAACTACCTCTAAACAGTGATGGTAAACAATGTCACCAACACTACAACACTAACAACTACCTCTAAACAGTGATGTAAACAATGTCACCAACATTACAACACTAACAACAACCTCTAAACAGTGATGGTAAACAATGTCACCAACACTACAACACTAACAACTACCTCTAAACAGTGATGGTAAACAATGTCACCAACACTACAACACTAACAACAACCTCTAAACAGTGATGGTAAACAATGTCACCAACACTACAACATTAACAACTACCTCTAAACAGTGATGGTAAACAATGTCACCAACACTAAAAAACTAACAACTACCTCTAAACAGTGATGGTAAACTATGTCACCAACACTACAACACTAACAACTACCTCTAAATAGTGATGGTAAACAGTGTCACCAAAACTACAACACTAACAACTACCTCTAAACAGTGATGTAAACAATGTCACCAACACTACAACACTAACAACTACCTCTAAACAGTGCCACCAACACTACAACACTAACAACTACCTCTAAACAGTGATGTAAACAAAACAATGTCACCAACACTACAACACTAACAACTACCTCTAAACAGTGATGGTAAACAATGGCACCAACACTACAACACTAACAACTACCTCTAAACAGTGATGGTAAACAATGTCACCAACACTACAACACTAACAACTACCTCTAAACAGTGATGGTAAACAATGCCACCAACACTACAACACTAACAACTACCTCTAAACAGTGATGGTAAACAATGTCACCAATACTACAACACTAACAACTACCTCTAAACAGTGATGGTAAACAATGTCACCAACACTACAACACTAACAACTACCTCTAAACAGTGATGGTATACAATGTCACCAACACTACAACACTAACAACTACCTCTAAACAGTGATGGTAAACAATGTCACCAACACTACAACACTAACAACTACCTCTAAACAGTGATGGTAAACAATGCCACCAACACTACAACACTAACAACTACCTCTAAACAGTGATGGTAAACAATGTCACCAATACTACAACACTAACAACTACCTCTAAACAGTGATGTAAACAATGTCACCAATGCTACAACACTAACAACTACCTCTAAACAGTGATGATAAACAATGTCACCAACACTACAACACTAACAACTACTTCTAAACAGTGATGGAAAACAATGTCACCAACACTACAACACTAACAACTACCTCTAAACAGTGATGGTAAACAATGTCACCAACACTACAACACTAACAACTACCTCTAAACAGTGATGGTAAACAATGTCACCAATACTACAACACTAACAACTACCTCTAAACAGTGATGGTAAACAATGTCACCAATACTACAACACTAACAACTACCTCTAAACAGTGATGGTAAACAATGTCACCAACACTACAACACTAACAACTACCTCTAAACAGTGATGTAAACAATGTCACCAATACTACAACACTAACAACTACCTCTAAACAGTGATGTAAACAATGTCACCAATACTACAACACTAATAACTACCTCTAAACAGTGATGTAAACAATGTCACCAACACTACAACACTAACAACTACCTCTAAACAGTGATGGTAAACAATGTCACCAACACTACAACACTAACAACTACCTCTAAACAGTGATGGTAAACAATGCCACCAACACTACAACACTAACAACTACCTCTAGACAGTGATGGTAAACAATGTCACCAATACTACAACACTAACAACTACCTCTAAACAGTGATGGTAAACAATGTCACCAACACTACAACACTAACAACTACCTCTAAACAGTGATGTAAACAATGTCACCAACATTACAACACTAACAACAACCTCTAAACAGTGATGGTAAACAATGTCACCAACACTACAACACTAACAACTACCTCTAAACAGTGATGGTAAACAATGTCACCAACACTACAACACTAACAACAACCTCTAAACAGTGATGGTAAACAATGTCACCAAAACTACAACACTAACAACTACCTCTAAACAGTGATGTAAACAATGTCACCAACACTACAACACTAACAACTACCTCTAAACAGTGCCACCAACACTACAACACTAACAACTACCTCTAAACAGTGATGTAAACAAAACAATGTCACCAACACTACAACACTAACAACTACCTCTAAACAGTGATGGTAAACAATGGCACCAACACTACAACACTAACAACTACCTCTAAACAGTGATGGTAAACAATGTCACCAACACTACAACACTAACAACTACCTCTAAACAGTGATGGTAAACAATGCCACCAACACTACAACACTAACAACTACCTCTAAACAGTGATGGTAAACAATGTCACCAATACTACAACACTAACAACTACCTCTAAACAGTGATGGTAAACAATGTCACCAACACTACAACACTAACAACTACCTCTAAACAGTGATGGTATACAATGTCACCAACACTACAACACTAACAACTACCTCTAAACAGTGATGGTAAACAATGTCACCAACACTACAACACTAACAACTACCTCTAAACAGTGATGGTAAACAATGCCACCAACACTACAACACTAACAACTACCTCTAAACAGTGATGGTAAACAATGTCACCAATACTACAACACTAACAACTACCTCTAAACAGTGATGTAAACAATGTCACCAATGCTACAACACTAACAACTACCTCTAAACAGTGATGATAAACAATGTCACCAACACTACAACACTAACAACTACTTCTAAACAGTGATGGAAAACAATGTCACCAACACTACAACACTAACAACTACCTCTAAACAGTGATGGTAAACAATGTCACCAACACTACAACACTAACAACTACCTCTAAACAGTGATGGTAAACAATGTCACCAATACTACAACACTAACAACTACCTCTAAACAGTGATGGTAAACAATGTCACCAATACTACAACACTAACAACTACCTCTAAACAGTGATGGTAAACAATGTCACCAACACTTCAACACTAACAACTACCTCTAAACAGTGATGTAAACAATGTCACCAATACTACAACACTAACAACTACCTCTAAACAGTGATGTAAACAATGTCACCAATACTACAACACTAATAACTACCTCTAAACAGTGATGTAAACAATGTCACCAACACTACAACACTAACAACTACCTCTAAACAGTGATGGTAAACTATGTCACCAACACTACAACACTAACAACTACCTCTAAATAGTGATGGTAAACAGTGTCACCAAAACTACAACACTAACAACTACCTCTAAACAGTGATGTAAACAATGTCACCAACACTACAACACTAACAACTACCTCTAAACAGTGCCACCAACACTACAACACTAACAACTACCTCTAAACAGTGATGTAAACAAAACAATGTCACCAACACTACAACACTAACAACTACCTCTAAACAGTGATGGTAAACAATGGCACCAACACTACAACACTAACAACTACCTCTAAACAGTGATGGTAAACAATGTCACCAACACTACAACACTAACAACTACCTCTAAACAGTGATGGTAAACAATGCCACCAACACTACAACACTAACAACTACCTCTAAACAGTGATGGTAAACAATGTCACCAATACTACAACACTAACAACTACCTCTAAACAGTGATGGTAAACAATGTCACCAACACTACAACACTAACAACTACCTCTAAACAGTGATGGTATACAATGTCACCAACACTACAACACTAACAACTACCTCTAAACAGTGATGGTAAACAATGTCACCAACACTACAACACTAACAACTACCTCTAAACAGTGATGGTAAACAATGCCACCAACACTACAACACTAACAACTACCTCTAAACAGTGATGGTAAACAATGTCACCAATACTACAACACTAACAACTACCTCTAAACAGTGATGTAAACAATGTCACCAATGCTACAACACTAACAACTACCTCTAAACAGTGATGATAAACAATGTCACCAACACTACAACACTAACAACTACCTCTAAACAGTGATGGAAAACAATGTCACCAACACTACAACACTAACAACTACCTCTAAACAGTGATGGTAAACAATGTCACCAACACTACAACACTAACAACTACCTCTAAACAGTGATGGTAAACAATGTCACCAATACTACAACACTAACAACTACCTCTAAACAGTGATGGTAAACAATGTCACCAATACTACAACACTAACAACTACCTCTAAACAGTGATGGTAAACAATGTCACCAACACTACAACACTAACAACTACCTCTAAACAGTGATGTAAACAATGTCACCAATACTACAACACTAACAACTACCTCTAAACAGTGATGTAAACAATGTCACCAATACTACAACACTAATAACTACCTCTAAACAGTGATGTAAACAATGTCACCAACACTACAACACTAACAACTACCTCTAAACATTGATGGTAAACAATGTCACCAACACTACAACAATAACAACTACCTCTAAACAGTGATGGTAAACAATGTCACCAACACTACAACACTAACAGCTACCTCTAAACAGTGATGTAAACAATGTCACCAATACTACAACACTAACAACTACCTCTAAACAGTGATGGTAAACAATGTCACCAATACTACAACACTAACAACTACCTCTAAACAGTGATGTAAACAATGTCACCAATACTACAACACTAACAACTACCTCTAAACAGTGATGGTAAACAATGTCACCAACACTACAACACTAACAACTACCTCTAAACAGTGATGGTAAACAATGTCACCAACACTACAACACTAACAACAACCTCTAAACAGTGATGGTAAACAATGTCACCAAAACTACAACACTAACAACTACCTCTAAACAGTGATGTAAACAATGTCACCAACACTACAACACTAACAACTACCTCTAAACAGTGCCACCAACACTACAACACTAACAACTACCTCTAAACAGTGATGTAAACAAAACAATGTCACCAACACTACAACACTAACAACTACCTCTAAACAGTGATGGTAAACAATGGCACCAACACTACAACACTAACAACTACCTCTAAACAGTGATGGTAAACAATGTCACCAACACTACAACACTAACAACTACCTCTAAACAGTGATGGTAAACAATGCCACCAACACTACAACACTAACAACTACCTCTAAACAGTGATGGTAAACAATGTCACCAATACTACAACACTAACAACTACCTCTAAACAGTGATGGTAAACAATGTCACCAACACTACAACACTAACAACTACCTCTAAACAGTGATGGTATACAATGTCACCAACACTACAACACTAACAACTACCTCTAAACAGTGATGGTAAACAATGTCACCAACACTACAACACTAACAACTACCTCTAAACAGTGATGGTAAACAATGCCACCAACACTACAACACTAACAACTACCTCTAAACAGTGATGGTAAACAATGTCACCAATACTACAACACTAACAACTACCTCTAAACAGTGATGTAAACAATGTCACCAATGCTACAACACTAACAACTACCTCTAAACAGTGATGATAAACAATGTCACCAACACTACAACACTAACAACTACTTCTAAACAGTGATGGAAAACAATGTCACCAACACTACAACACTAACAACTACCTCTAAACAGTGATGGTAAACAATGTCACCAACACTACAACACTAACAACTACCTCTAAACAGTGATGGTAAACAATGTCACCAATACTACAACACTAACAACTACCTCTAAACAGTGATGGTAAACAATGTCACCAATACTACAACACTAACAACTACCTCTAAACAGTGATGGTAAACAATGTCACCAACACTTCAACACTAACAACTACCTCTAAACAGTGATGTAAACAATGTCACCAATACTACAACACTAACAACTACCTCTAAACAGTGATGTAAACAATGTCACCAATACTACAACACTAATAACTACCTCTAAACAGTGATGTAAACAATGTCACCAACACTACAACACTAACAACTACCTCTAAACAGTGATGGTAAACTATGTCACCAACACTACAACACTAACAACTACCTCTAAATAGTGATGGTAAACAGTGTCACCAAAACTACAACACTAACAACTACCTCTAAACAGTGATGTAAACAATGTCACCAACACTACAACACTAACAACTACCTCTAAACAGTGCCACCAACACTACAACACTAACAACTACCTCTAAACAGTGATGTAAACAAAACAATGTCACCAACACTACAACACTAACAACTACCTCTAAACAGTGATGGTAAACAATGGCACCAACACTACAACACTAACAACTACCTCTAAACAGTGATGGTAAACAATGTCACCAACACTACAACACTAACAACTACCTCTAAACAGTGATGGTAAACAATGCCACCAACACTACAACACTAACAACTACCTCTAAACAGTGATGGTAAACAATGTCACCAATACTACAACACTAACAACTACCTCTAAACAGTGATGGTAAACAATGTCACCAACACTACAACACTAACAACTACCTCTAAACAGTGATGGTATACAATGTCACCAACACTACAACACTAACAACTACCTCTAAACAGTGATGGTAAACAATGTCACCAACACTACAACACTAACAACTACCTCTAAACAGTGATGGTAAACAATGCCACCAACACTACAACACTAACAACTACCTCTAAACAGTGATGGTAAACAATGTCACCAATACTACAACACTAACAACTACCTCTAAACAGTGATGTAAACAATGTCACCAATGCTACAACACTAACAACTACCTCTAAACAGTGATGATAAACAATGTCACCAACACTACAACACTAACAACTACCTCTAAACAGTGATGGAAAACAATGTCACCAACACTACAACACTAACAACTACCTCTAAACAGTGATGGTAAACAATGTCACCAACACTACAACACTAACAACTACCTCTAAACAGTGATGGTAAACAATGTCACCAATACTACAACACTAACAACTACCTCTAAACAGTGATGGTAAACAATGTCACCAATACTACAACACTAACAACTACCTCTAAACAGTGATGGTAAACAATGTCACCAACACTACAACACTAACAACTACCTCTAAACAGTGATGTAAACAATGTCACCAATACTACAACACTAACAACTACCTCTAAACAGTGATGTAAACAATGTCACCAATACTACAACACTAATAACTACCTCTAAACAGTGATGTAAACAATGTCACCAACACTACAACACTAACAACTACCTCTAAACATTGATGGTAAACAATGTCACCAACACTACAACAATAACAACTACCTCTAAACAGTGATGGTAAACAATGTCACCAACACTACAACACTAACAGCTACCTCTAAACAGTGATGTAAACAATGTCACCAATACTACAACACTAACAACTACCTCTAAACAGTGATGGTAAACAATGTCACCAATACTACAACACTAACAACTACCTCTAAACAGTGATGTAAACAATGTCACCAATACTACAACACTAACAACTACCTCTAAACAGTGATGGTAAACAATGTCACCAACACTACAACACTAACATCTACCTCTAAACAGTGATGGTAAACAATGTCACCAACACTACAACACTAACAACTACCTCTAAACAGTGATGGTAAACAATGTCACCAATACTACAACACTAACAACTACCTCTAAACAGTGATGGTAAACAATGCCACCAACACTACAAAACTAACAACTACCTCTAAACAGTGATGTAAACAATGTCACCAATACTACAACACTAACAACTACCTCTAAACAGTGATGGTAAACAATGTCATCAACACTACAACACTAACAACTACCTCTAAACAGTGATGGTAAACAATGTCACCAATACTACAACACTAACAACTACCTCTAAACAGTGATGGTAAACAATGTCACCAACACTACAACACTAACAACTACCTCTAAACAGTGATGGTAAACAATGTCACCAACACTACAACACTAACATCTATATCTAAACAGTGATGTAAACAATATCACCAACACTACAACACTAACAACTACCTCTAAACAGTGATGGTAAACAATGTCACCAACACTACAACACTAACAACTACCTCTAAACAGTGATGGTAAACAATGTCACCAACACTACAACACTAACAACTACCTCTAACCAGTGATGTAAACAATGTCACCAATACTACAACACTAACAACTACCTCTAAACAGTGATGTAAACAATGTCACCAATACTACAACACTAACAACTACCTCTAAACAGTGATATAAACAATGTCACCAACACTACAACACTAACAACTACCTCTAAACAGTGATGGTAAACAATGTCACCAATACTACAACACTAACAACTACCTCTAAACAGTGATGTAAACAATATCACCAACACTACAACACTAACAACTACCTCTAAACAGTGATGGTAAACAATGTCACCAACACTACAACACTAACAACTACCTCTAAACAGTGATGGTAAACAATGTCACCAACACTACAACACTAACAACTACCTCTAAACAGTGATGGTAAATAATGTCACCAATACCAACAAAACTAACAACTACTTCTAAACAGTGATGTAAACAATATCACCAACACTACAACACTAACAATTACCTCTAAACAGTGATGGTAAACAATGTCACCAACACTACAACACTAACAACTACCTCTAAACAGTGATGTAAACAATGTCACCAATACTACAACACTAACAACTACCTCTAAACAGTGATGGTAAACAATGTCACCAACACTACAACACTAACAACTACCTCTAAACAGTGATGGTAAACAATGTCACCAACACTACAACACTAACAACTACCTCTTAACAGTGATGGTAAATAATGTCACCAACACTACAACACTAACAACTACCTCTAAACAGTGATGTAAACAATGTCACCAACACTACAACACTAACAACTACCTCTAAACAGTGATGGTAAACAATGTCACCAACACTACAACACTAACAACTACCTCTAAATAGTGATGGTAAACAGTGTCACCAACACTACAACACTAACAACTACCTCTAAACAGTGATGGTAAACAATGTCACCAACACTACAACACTAACAACTACCTCTAAACAGTGATGTAAACAATGTCACCAACACTACAACACTAACAACTACCTCTAAAAAGTGATGGTAAACAATGTCACCAACACTACAACACTAACAACTACCTCTAAACAGTGATGGTAAACAATGTCACCAATACTACAACACTAACAACTACCTCTAAACAGTGATGTAAACAATGTCACCAATATTACAACACTAACAACTACCTCTAAACAGTGATGGTAAACAATGTCACCAACACTACAACACTAACAACTACCTCTAAACAGTGATGGTAAACAATGTCACCAACACTACAACACTAACAACTACCTCTAAACAGTGATGGTAAACAATGTCACCAATACTACAACACTAACAACTACCTCTAAACAGTGATGGTAAACAATGCTACCAACACTACAAAACTAACAACTACCTCTAAACAGTGATGTAAACAATGTCACCAATACTACAACACTAACAACTACCTCTAAACAGTGATGGTAAACAATGTCACCAACACTACAACACTAACAACTACCTCTAAACAGTGATGGTAAATAATGTCACCAACACTACAACACTAACAACTACCTCTAAACAGTGATGGTAAACAATGTCACCAACACTACAACACTAACAACTACCTCTAAACAGTGATGTAAACAATGTCACCAACACTACAACACTAACAACTACCTCTAAACAGTGATGCAAACAATGTCACCAACGCTACAACACTAACAACTACCTCTAAACAGTGATGGTAAACAATGTCACCAACACTACAACACTAACAACTACCTCTAAACAGTGATGGTAAACAATGTCACCAACACTACAACCCTAACAACTACCTCTAAACAGTGATGGTAAACAATGTCACCAACACTACAACACTAACAACTACCTCTAAACAGTGATGGTAAACAATGTCACCAACACTACAACACTAACAACTACCTCTAAACAGTGATGATAAACAATGTCACCAACACTACAACACTAACAACTACCTCTAAACAGTGATGTAAACAATGTCACCAACACTACAACACTAACAACTACCTCTAAGCAGTGATGGTAAACAATGTCACCAACACTACAACACTAACAACTACCTCTAAACAGTGATGGTAAACAATGTCACCAACACTACAACACTAACAACTACCTCTAAACAGTGATGGTAAACAATGTCACCAATACTACAACACTAACAACTACCTCTAAACAGTGATGGTAAACAATTTCACCAACACTACAACACTAACAACTACCTCTAAACAGTGATGGTAAACAATGTCACCAACACTACAACACTAAGAACTACCTCTAAACAGTGATGTAAACAATGTCACCAACACTAAAACACTAACAACTACCTCTAAACAGTGATGGTAAACAATGTCACCAACACTACAACACTAACAACTACCTCTAAACAGTGATGGTAAACAATGTCACCAACACTACAACATTAACAACTACCTCTAAACAGTGATGTAAACAATGTCACCAACACTACAACACTAACAACTACCTCTAAACAGTGATGGTAAACAATGTCACCAATACTACAACACTAACAACTACCTCTAAACAGTGATGGTAAACAATGTCACCAACACTACAACACTAACAACTACCTCTAAACAGTGATGGTAAACAATGTCACCAACACTACAACACTAACAACTACCTCTAAACAGTGATGGTAAACAATGTCACCAACACTACAACACTAACAACTACCTCTAAACAGTGATGGTAAACAATGCCACCAACACTACAACACTAACAACTACCTCTAAACAGTGATGGTAAACAATGTCACCAATACTACAACACTAACAACTACATCTAAACAGTGATGTAAACAATGTCACCAATGCTACAACACTAACAACTACCTCTAAACAGTGATTATAAACAATGTCACCAACACTACAACACTAACAACTACCTCTAAACAGTGATGGAAAACAATGTCACCAACACTACAACACTAACAACTACCTCTAAACAGTGATGTAAACAATGTCACGAACACTACAACACTAACAACTACCTCTAAACAGTGATGGTAAACAATGTCACCAACACTACAACACTAACAACTACCTCTAAACAGTGATGGTAAACAATGTAACCAATACTACAACACTAACAACTACCTCTAAACAGTGATGGTAAACAATGTCACCAACACTACAACACTAACAACTACCTCTAAACAGTGATGTAAACAATGTCACCAATACTACAACACTAACAACTACCTCTAAACAGTGATGTAAACAATGTCACCAACACTACAACACTAACAACTACCTCTAAACATTGATGGTAAACAATGTCACCAACACTACAACAATAACAACTACCTCTAAACAGTGATGGTAAACAATGTCACCAAAACTACAACACTAACAGCTACCTCTAAACAGTGATGTAAACAATGTCACCAATACTACAACACTAACAACTACCTCTAAACAGTGATGTAAACAATGTCACCAATACTACAACACTAACAACTACCTCTAAACAGTGATGGTAAACAATGCCACCAACACTACAAAACTAACAACTACCTCTAAACAGTGATGTAAACAATGTCACCAATACCAACAACACTAACAACTACCTCTAAACAGTGATGGTAAACAATATCACCAACACTACAACACTAACAACTACCTCTAAACAGTGATGGTAAACAATGTCACCAACACTACAACACTAACAACTACCTCTAAACAGTGATGGTAAACAATGTCACCAACACTACAACACTAACAACTACCTCTAAACAGTGATGGTAAATAATGTCACCAATACCAACAAAACTAACAACTACTTCTAAACAGTGATGTAAACAATATCACCAACACTACAACACTAACAATTACCTCTAAACAGTGATGGTAAACAATGTCACCAACACTACAACACTAACAACTACCTCTAAACAGTGATGTAAACAATGTCACCAATACTACAACACTAACAACTACCTCTAAACAGTGATGGTAAACAATGTCACCAACACTACAACACTAACAACTACCTCTAAACAGTGATGGTAAACAATGTCACCAACACTACAACACTAACAACTACCTCTTAACAGTGATGGTAAATAATGTCACCAACACTACAACACTAACAACTACCTCTAAACAGTGATGTAAACAATGTCACCAACACTACAACACTAACAACTACCTCTAAACAGTGATGGTAAACAATGTCACCAACACTACAACACTAACAACTACCTCTAAATAGTGATGGTAAACAGTGTCACCAACACTACAACACTAACAACTACCTCTAAACAGTGATGGTAAACAATGTCACCAACACTACAACACTAACAACTACCTCTAAACAGTGATGTAAACAATGTCACCAACACTACAACACTAACAACTACCTCTAAAAAGTGATGGTAAACAATGTCACCAACACTACAACACTAACAACTACCTCTAAACAGTGATGGTAAACAATGTCACCAATACTACAACACTAACAACTACCTCTAAACAGTGATGTAAACAATGTCACCAATATTACAACACTAACAACTACCTCTAAACAGTGATGGTAAACAATGTCACCAACACTACAACACTAACAACTACCTCTAAACAGTGATGGTAAACAATGTCACCAACACTACAACACTAACAACTACCTCTAAACAGTGATGGTAAACAATGTCACCAATACTACAACACTAACAACTACCTCTAAACAGTGATGGTAAACAATGCTACCAACACTACAAAACTAACAACTACCTCTAAACAGTGATGTAAACAATGTCACCAATACTACAACACTAACAACTACCTCTAAACAGTGATGGTAAACAATGTCACCAACACTACAACACTAACAACTACCTCTAAACAGTGATGGTAAATAATGTCACCAACACTACAACACTAACAACTACCTCTAAACAGTGATGGTAAACAATGTCACCAACACTACAACACTAACAACTACCTCTAAACAGTGATGTAAACAATGTCACCAACACTACAACACTAACAACTACCTCTAAACAGTGATGCAAACAATGTCACCAACGCTACAACACTAACAACTACCTCTAAACAGTGATGGTAAACAATGTCACCAACACTACAACACTAACAACTACCTCTAAACAGTGATGGTAAACAATGTCACCAACACTACAACCCTAACAACTACCTCTAAACAGTGATGGTAAACAATGTCACCAACACTACAACACTAACAACTACCTCTAAACAGTGATGGTAAACAATGTCACCAACACTACAACACTAACAACTACCTCTAAACAGTGATGATAAACAATGTCACCAACACTACAACACTAACAACTACCTCTAAACAGTGATGTAAACAATGTCACCAACACTACAACACTAACAACTACCTCTAAGCAGTGATGGTAAACAATGTCACCAACACTACAACACTAACAACTACCTCTAAACAGTGATGGTAAACAATGTCACCAACACTACAACACTAACAACTACCTCTAAACAGTGATGGTAAACAATGTCACCAATACTACAACACTAACAACTACCTCTAAACAGTGATGGTAAACAATTTCACCAACACTACAACACTAACAACTACCTCTAAACAGTGATGGTAAACAATGTCACCAACACTACAACACTAAGAACTACCTCTAAACAGTGATGTAAACAATGTCACCAACACTAAAACACTAACAACTACCTCTAAACAGTGATGGTAAACAATGTCACCAACACTACAACACTAACAACTACCTCTAAACAGTGATGGTAAACAATGTCACCAACACTACAACATTAACAACTACCTCTAAACAGTGATGTAAACAATGTCACCAACACTACAACACTAACAACTACCTCTAAACAGTGATGGTAAACAATGTCACCAATACTACAACACTAACAACTACCTCTAAACAGTGATGGTAAACAATGTCACCAACACTACAACACTAACAACTACCTCTAAACAGTGATGGTAAACAATGTCACCAACACTACAACACTAACAACTACCTCTAAACAGTGATGGTAAACAATGTCACCAACACTACAACACTAACAACTACCTCTAAACAGTGATGGTAAACAATGCCACCAACACTACAACACTAACAACTACCTCTAAACAGTGATGGTAAACAATGTCACCAATACTACAACACTAACAACTACATCTAAACAGTGATGTAAACAATGTCACCAATGCTACAACACTAACAACTACCTCTAAACAGTGATTATAAACAATGTCACCAACACTACAACACTAACAACTACCTCTAAACAGTGATGGAAAACAATGTCACCAACACTACAACACTAACAACTACCTCTAAACAGTGATGTAAACAATGTCACGAACACTACAACACTAACAACTACCTCTAAACAGTGATGGTAAACAATGTCACCAACACTACAACACTAACAACTACCTCTAAACAGTGATGGTAAACAATGTAACCAATACTACAACACTAACAACTACCTCTAAACAGTGATGGTAAACAATGTCACCAACACTACAACACTAACAACTACCTCTAAACAGTGATGTAAACAATGTCACCAATACTACAACACTAACAACTACCTCTAAACAGTGATGTAAACAATGTCACCAACACTACAACACTAACAACTACCTCTAAACATTGATGGTAAACAATGTCACCAACACTACAACAATAACAACTACCTCTAAACAGTGATGGTAAACAATGTCACCAAAACTACAACACTAACAGCTACCTCTAAACAGTGATGTAAACAATGTCACCAATACTACAACACTAACAACTACCTCTAAACAGTGATGTAAACAATGTCACCAATACTACAACACTAACAACTACCTCTAAACAGTGATGGTAAACAATGCCACCAACACTACAAAACTAACAACTACCTCTAAACAGTGATGTAAACAATGTCACCAATACCAACAACACTAACAACTACCTCTAAACAGTGATGGTAAACAATGTCACCAATACTACAACACTAACAACTACCTCTAAACAGTGATGTAAACAATGTCACCAATACTACAACACTAACAACTACCTCTAAACAGTGATGGTAAACAATGTCACCAACACTACAACACTAACAACTACCTCTAAACAGTGATGGTAAACAATGTCACCAACACTACAACACTAACAACTACCTCTAAACAGTGATGGTAAACAATGTCACCAATACTACAACACTAACAACTACCTCTAAACAGTGATGGTAAACAATGCCACCAACACTACAAAACTAACAACTACCTCTAAACAGTGATGTAAACAATGTCACCAATACCAACAACACTAACAACTACCTCTAAACAGTGATGGTAAACAATGTCACCAATACTACAACACTAACAACTACCTCTAAACAGTGATGGTAAACAATGTCACCAACACTACAACACTAACAACTACCTCTAAACAGTGATGGTAAACAATGTCACCAACACTACAACACTAACATCTACATCTAAACAGTGATGTAAACAATATCACCAACACTACAACACTAACAACTACCTCTAAACAGTGATGGTAAGCAATGTCACCAACACTACAACACTAACAACTACCTCTAAACAGTGATGGTAAACAATGTCACCAACACTACAACACTAACAACTACCCCTAACCAGTGATGTAAACAATGTCACCAATACTACAACACTAACAACTACCTCTAAACAGTGATGTAAACAATGTCACCAATACTACAACACTAACAACTACCTCTAAACAGTGATGTAAACAATGTCACCAACACTACAACACTAACAACTACCTCTAAACAGTGATGGTAAACAATGTCACCAATACTACAACACTAACAACTACCTCTAAACAGTGATGTAAACAATATCACCAACACTACAACACTAACAACTACCTCCAAACAGTGATGGTAAACAATGTCACCAACACTACAACACTAACAACTACCTCTAAACAGTGATGTAAACAATATCACCAACACTACAACACTAACAACTACCTCTAAACAGTGATGGTAAACAATGTCACCAACACTACAACACTAACAACTACCTCTAAACAGTGATGGTAAATAATGTCACCAATACCAACAAAACTAACAACTACTTCTAAACAGTGATGTAAACAATATCACCAACACTACAACACTAACAACTACCTCTAAACAGTGATGGTAAACAATGTCACCAACACTACAACACTAACAACTACCTCTAAACAGTGATGTAAACAATGTCACCAATACTACAACACTAACAACTACCTCTAAACAGTGATGGTAAACAATGTCACCAACACTACAACACTAACAACTACCTCTAAACAGTGATGGTAAACAATGTCACCAACACTACAACACTAACAACTACCTCTTAACAGTGATGGTAAATAATGTCACCAACACTACAACACTAACAACTACCTCTAAACAGTGATGTAAACAATGTCACCAACACTACAACACTAACAACTACCTCTAAACAGTGATGGTAAACAATGTCACCAACACTACAACACTAACAACTACCTCTAAATAGTGATGGTAAACAGTGTCACCAACACTACAACACTAACAACTACCTCTAAACAGTGATGGTAAACAATGTCACCAACACTACAACACTAACAACTACCTCTAAACAGTGATGTAAACAATGTCACCAACACTACAACACTAACAACTACCTCTAAAAAGTGATGGTAAACAATGTCACCAACACTACAACACTAACAACTACCTCTAAACAGTGATGGTAAACAATGTCACCAATACTACAACACTAACAACTACCTCTAAACAGTGATGTAAACAATGTCACCAATACTACAACACTAACAACTACCTCTAAACAGTGATGGTAAACAATGTCACCAATACTACAACACTAACAACTACCTCTAAACAGTGATGGTAAACAATGTCACCAACACTACAACACTAACAACTACCTCTAAACAGTGATGGTAAATAATGTCACCAACACTACAACACTAACAACTCCCTCTAAACAGTGATGGTAAACAATGTCACCAACACTACAACACTAACAACTACCTCTAAACAGTGATGTAAACAATGTCACCAACACTACAACACTAACAACTACCTCTAAACAGTAATGCAAACAATGTCACCAACGCTACAACACTAACAACTACCTCTAAACAGTGATGGTAAACAATGTCACCAACACTACAACACTAACAACTACCTCTAAACAGTGATGGTAAACAATGTCACCAACACTACAACCCTAACAACTACCTCTAAACAGTGATGGTAAACAATGTCACCAACACTACAACACTAACAACAACCTCTAAACAGTGATGGTAAACAATGTCACCAACACTACAACACTAACAACTACCTCTAAACAGTGATGATAAACAATGTCACCAACACTACAACACTAACAACTACCTCTAAACAGTGATGTAAACAATGTCACCAACACTACAACACTAACAACTACCTCTAAACAGTGATGGTAAACAATGTCACCAACACTACAACACTAACAACTACCTCTAAACAGTGATGGTAAACAATGTCACCAACACTACAACACTAACAACTACCTCTAAACAGTGATGGTAAACAATGTCACCAATACTACAACACTAACAACTACCTCTAAACAGTGATGGTAAACAATTTCACCAACACTACAACACTAACAACTACCTCTAAACAGTGATGGTAAACAATGTCACCAACACTACAACACTAACAACTACCTCTAAACAGTGATGTAAACAATGTCACCAACACTAAAACACTAACAACTACCTCTAAACAGTGATGGTAAACAATGTCACCAACACTACAACACTAACAACTACCTCTAAACAGTGATGTAAACAATGTCACCAACATTACAACACTAACAACTACCTCTAAACAGTGATGGTAAACAATGTCACCAACACTACAACACTAACAACTACCTCTAAACAGTGATGTAAACAATGTCACCAACATTACAACACTAACAACTACCTCTAAACAGTGATGGTAAACAATGTCACCAACAATACAACACTAACAACTACCTCTAAACAGTGATGTAAACAATGTCACCAACATTACAACACTAACAACTACCTCTAAACAGTGATGGTAAACAATGTCACCAACATTACAACACTAACAACTACCTCTAAACAGTGATGTAAACAATGTCACCAACACTAAAACACCAACAACTACCTCTGAACAGTGATGGTAAACAATGTCACCAACACTACAACACTAACAACTACCTCTAAACAGTGATGTAAACAATGTCACCAACACTACAACTACCTCTAAACAGTGATGGTAAACAATGTCACCAACACTACAACACTAACAACTACCTCTAAACAGTGTTGTAAACAATGTCACCAACACTACAACACTAACAACTACCTCTAAACAGTGATGGTAAACAATGTCACCAACACTACAACACTAACAACTACCTCTAAACAGTGATGGTAAACAATGCCACCAACACTACAACACTAACAACTACCTCTAAACAGTGATGTAAATAATGCCACCAACACTACAACACTAACAACTACCTCTAAACAGTGATGGTAAACAATGTCACCAACACTAAAACACTAACAACTACCTCTAAACAGTGATGATAAACAATGCCACCAACACTACAACACTAACAACTACCTCTAAACAGTGATGGTAAACAATGTCACCAACACTACAACACTAACAACTACCTCTAAACAGTGATGGTAAACAATGTCACCAACACTACAACACTAACAACTACCTCTAAACAGTGATGTAAACAATGTCACCAATACCAACAAAACTAACAACTACCTCTAAACAGTGATGGTAAACAATGTCACCAACACTACAACACTAACAACTACCTCTAAACAGTGATGGTAAACAATGCTACCAACACTACAACACTAACAACTACCTCTAAACAGTGATGGTAAACAATGTCACCAACACTACAACACTAACAACTACCTCTAAACAGTGATGTAAACAATGCCACCAACATTACAACACTAACAACTACCTCTAAACAGTGATGGTAAACAATGTCACCAATACTACAACACTAACAACTACCTCTAAACAGTAATGGTATACAATGTCACCAATACTACAACACTAACAACTACCTCTAAACAGTGATGGAAAACAATGTCACCAACACTACAACACTAACAACTACCTCTAAACAGTGATGTAAACAATGTCACCAACATTACAACACTAACAACTACCTCTAAACAGTGATGTAAACAATGTCACCAATACTACAACACTAACAACTACCTCTAAACAGTGATGCAAACAATGTCACCAATACTACAACACTAACAACTACCTCTAAACAGTGATGTAAACAATGTCACCAATACTACAACACTAACAATTACATCTAAACAGTGATGGTAAACAATGTCACCAACACTACAACACTAACAACTACCTCTAAACAGTGATGGTAAACAATGTCACCAACACTACAACACTAACAACTACCTCTAAACAGTGATGGTAAACAATGTCACCAATACTACAACACTAACAACTACCTCTAAACAGTGATGGTAAACAATGCCACCAACACTACAAAACTAACAACTACCTCTAAACAGTGATGTAAACAATGTCACAAATACCAACAACACTAACAACTACCTCTAAACAGTGATGGTAAACAATGTCACCAATACTACAACACTAACAACTACCTCTAAACAGTGATGTAAACAATGTCACCAATACCAACAAAACTAACAACTACCTCTAAACAGTGATGGTAAACAATGTCACCAACACTACAACACTAACAACTACCTCTAAACAGTGATGGTAAACAATGCTACCAACACTACAACACTAACAACTACCTCTAAACAGTGATGGTAAACAATGTCACCAACACTACAACACTAACAACTACCTCTAAACAGTGATGTAAACAATGCCACCAACATTACAACACTAACAACTACCTCTAAACAGTGATGGTAAACAATGTCACCAATACTACAACACTAACAACTACCTCTAAACAGTGATGGTATACAATGTCACCAATACTACAACACTAACAACTACCTCTAAACAGTGATGGAAAACAATGTCACAAACACTACAACACTAACAACTACCTCTAAACAGTGATGTAAACAATGTCACCAACATTACAACACTAACAACTACCTCTAAACAGTGATGTAAACAATGTCACCAATACTACAACACTAACAACTACCTCTAAACAGTGATGTAAACAATGTCACCAATACTACAACACTAACAACTACCTCTAAACAGTGATGTAAACAATGTCACCAATACTACAACACTAACAATTACATCTAAACAGTGATGGTAAACAATGTCACCAACACTACAACACTAACAACTACCTCTAAACAGTGATGGTAAACAATGTCACCAACACTACAACACTAACAACTACCTCTAAACAGTGATGGTAAACAATGTCACCAATACTACAACACTAACAACTACCTCTAAACAGTGATGGTAAACAATGCCACCAACACTACAACACTAACAACTACCTCTAAACAGTGATGGTAAACAATGTCACCAATACTACAACACTAACAACTACCTCTAAACAGTGATGGTAAACAATGTCACCAACACTACAACACTAACAACTACCTCTAAACAGTGATGGTATACAATGTCACCAACACTACAACACTAACAACTACATCTAAACAGTGATGGTAAACAATGTCACCAACACTACAACACTAACAACTACCTCTAAACAGTGATGGTAAACAATGCCACCAACACTACAACACTAACAACTACCTCTAGACAGTGATGGTAAACAATGTCACCAATACTACAACACTAACAACTACCTCTAAACAGTGATGGTAAACAATGTCACCAACACTACAACACTAACAACTACCTCTAAACAGTGATGTAAACAATGTCACCAACATTACAACACTAACAACAACCTCTAAACAGTGATGGTAAACAATGTCACCAACACTACAACACTAACAACTACCTCTAAACAGTGATGGTAAACAATGTCACCAACACTACAACACTAACAACAACCTCTAAACAGTGATGGTAAACAATGTCACCAACACTACAACATTAACAACTACCTCTAAACAGTGATGGTAAACAATGTCACCAACACTAAAAAACTAACAACTACCTCTAAACAGTGATGGTAAACTATGTCACCAACACTACAACACTAACAACTACCTCTAAATAGTGATGGTAAACAGTGTCACCAAAACTACAACACTAACAACTACCTCTAAACAGTGATGTAAACAATGTCACCAACACTACAACACTAACAACTACCTCTAAACAGTGCCACCAACACTACAACACTAACAACTACCTCTAAACAGTGATGTAAACAAAACAATGTCACCAACACTACAACACTAACAACTACCTCTAAACAGTGATGGTAAACAATGGCACCAACACTACAACACTAACAACTACCTCTAAACAGTGATGGTAAACAATGTCACCAACACTACAACACTAACAACTACCTCTAAACAGTGATGGTAAACAATGCCACCAACACTACAACACTAACAACTACCTCTAAACAGTGATGGTAAACAATGTCACCAATACTACAACACTAACAACTACCTCTAAACAGTGATGGTAAACAATGTCACCAACACTACAACACTAACAACTACCTCTAAACAGTGATGGTATACAATGTCACCAACACTACAACACTAACAACTACCTCTAAACAGTGATGGTAAACAATGTCACCAACACTACAACACTAACAACTACCTCTAAACAGTGATGGTAAACAATGCCACCAACACTACAACACTAACAACTACCTCTAAACAGTGATGGTAAACAATGTCACCAATACTACAACACTAACAACTACCTCTAAACAGTGATGTAAACAATGTCACCAATGCTACAACACTAACAACTACCTCTAAACAGTGATGATAAACAATGTCACCAACACTACAACACTAACAACTACTTCTAAACAGTGATGGAAAACAATGTCACCAACACTACAACACTAACAACTACCTCTAAACAGTGATGGTAAACAATGTCACCAACACTACAACACTAACAACTACCTCTAAACAGTGATGGTAAACAATGTCACCAATACTACAACACTAACAACTACCTCTAAACAGTGATGGTAAACAATGTCACCAATACTACAACACTAACAACTACCTCTAAACAGTGATGGTAAACAATGTCACCAACACTACAACACTAACAACTACCTCTAAACAGTGATGTAAACAATGTCACCAATACTACAACACTAACAACTACCTCTAAACAGTGATGTAAACAATGTCACCAATACTACAACACTAATAACTACCTCTAAACAGTGATGTAAACAATGTCACCAACACTACAACACTAACAACTACCTCTAAACAGTGATGGTAAACAATGTCACCAACACTACAACACTAACAACTACCTCTAAACAGTGATGGTAAACAATGCCACCAACACTACAACACTAACAACTACCTCTAGACAGTGATGGTAAACAATGTCACCAATACTACAACACTAACAACTACCTCTAAACAGTGATGGTAAACAATGTCACCAACACTACAACACTAACAACTACCTCTAAACAGTGATGTAAACAATGTCACCAACATTACAACACTAACAACAACCTCTAAACAGTGATGGTAAACAATGTCACCAACACTACAACACTAACAACTACCTCTAAACAGTGATGGTAAACAATGTCACCAACACTACAACACTAACAACAACCTCTAAACAGTGATGGTAAACAATGTCACCAAAACTACAACACTAACAACTACCTCTAAACAGTGATGTAAACAATGTCACCAACACTACAACACTAACAACTACCTCTAAACAGTGCCACCAACACTACAACACTAACAACTACCTCTAAACAGTGATGTAAACAAAACAATGTCACCAACACTACAACACTAACAACTACCTCTAAACAGTGATGGTAAACAATGGCACCAACACTACAACACTAACAACTACCTCTAAACAGTGATGGTAAACAATGTCACCAACACTACAACACTAACAACTACCTCTAAACAGTGATGGTAAACAATGCCACCAACACTACAACACTAACAACTACCTCTAAACAGTGATGGTAAACAATGTCACCAATACTACAACACTAACAACTACCTCTAAACAGTGATGGTAAACAATGTCACCAACACTACAACACTAACAACTACCTCTAAACAGTGATGGTATACAATGTCACCAACACTACAACACTAACAACTACCTCTAAACAGTGATGGTAAACAATGTCACCAACACTACAACACTAACAACTACCTCTAAACAGTGATGGTAAACAATGCCACCAACACTACAACACTAACAACTACCTCTAAACAGTGATGGTAAACAATGTCACCAATACTACAACACTAACAACTACCTCTAAACAGTGATGTAAACAATGTCACCAATGCTACAACACTAACAACTACCTCTAAACAGTGATGATAAACAATGTCACCAACACTACAACACTAACAACTACTTCTAAACAGTGATGGAAAACAATGTCACCAACACTACAACACTAACAACTACCTCTAAACAGTGATGGTAAACAATGTCACCAACACTACAACACTAACAACTACCTCTAAACAGTGATGGTAAACAATGTCACCAATACTACAACACTAACAACTACCTCTAAACAGTGATGGTAAACAATGTCACCAATACTACAACACTAACAACTACCTCTAAACAGTGATGGTAAACAATGTCACCAACACTTCAACACTAACAACTACCTCTAAACAGTGATGTAAACAATGTCACCAATACTACAACACTAACAACTACCTCTAAACAGTGATGTAAACAATGTCACCAATACTACAACACTAATAACTACCTCTAAACAGTGATGTAAACAATGTCACCAACACTACAACACTAACAACTACCTCTAAACAGTGATGGTAAACTATGTCACCAACACTACAACACTAACAACTACCTCTAAATAGTGATGGTAAACAGTGTCACCAAAACTACAACACTAACAACTACCTCTAAACAGTGATGTAAACAATGTCACCAACACTACAACACTAACAACTACCTCTAAACAGTGCCACCAACACTACAACACTAACAACTACCTCTAAACAGTGATGTAAACAAAACAATGTCACCAACACTACAACACTAACAACTACCTCTAAACAGTGATGGTAAACAATGGCACCAACACTACAACACTAACAACTACCTCTAAACAGTGATGGTAAACAATGTCACCAACACTACAACACTAACAACTACCTCTAAACAGTGATGGTAAACAATGCCACCAACACTACAACACTAACAACTACCTCTAAACAGTGATGGTAAACAATGTCACCAATACTACAACACTAACAACTACCTCTAAACAGTGATGGTAAACAATGTCACCAACACTACAACACTAACAACTACCTCTAAACAGTGATGGTATACAATGTCACCAACACTACAACACTAACAACTACCTCTAAACAGTGATGGTAAACAATGTCACCAACACTACAACACTAACAACTACCTCTAAACAGTGATGGTAAACAATGCCACCAACACTACAACACTAACAACTACCTCTAAACAGTGATGGTAAACAATGTCACCAATACTACAACACTAACAACTACCTCTAAACAGTGATGTAAACAATGTCACCAATGCTACAACACTAACAACTACCTCTAAACAGTGATGATAAACAATGTCACCAACACTACAACACTAACAACTACCTCTAAACAGTGATGGAAAACAATGTCACCAACACTACAACACTAACAACTACCTCTAAACAGTGATGGTAAACAATGTCACCAACACTACAACACTAACAACTACCTCTAAACAGTGATGGTAAACAATGTCACCAATACTACAACACTAACAACTACCTCTAAACAGTGATGGTAAACAATGTCACCAATACTACAACACTAACAACTACCTCTAAACAGTGATGGTAAACAATGTCACCAACACTACAACACTAACAACTACCTCTAAACAGTGATGTAAACAATGTCACCAATACTACAACACTAACAACTACCTCTAAACAGTGATGTAAACAATGTCACCAATACTACAACACTAATAACTACCTCTAAACAGTGATGTAAACAATGTCACCAACACTACAACACTAACAACTACCTCTAAACATTGATGGTAAACAATGTCACCAACACTACAACAATAACAACTACCTCTAAACAGTGATGGTAAACAATGTCACCAACACTACAACACTAACAGCTACCTCTAAACAGTGATGTAAACAATGTCACCAATACTACAACACTAACAACTACCTCTAAACAGTGATGGTAAACAATGTCACCAATACTACAACACTAACAACTACCTCTAAACAGTGATGTAAACAATGTCACCAATACTACAACACTAACAACTACCTCTAAACAGTGATGGTAAACAATGTCACCAACACTACAACACTAACATCTACCTCTAAACAGTGATGGTAAACAATGTCACCAACACTACAACACTAACAACTACCTCTAAACAGTGATGGTAAACAATGTCACCAATACTACAACACTAACAACTACCTCTAAACAGTGATGGTAAACAATGCCACCAACACTACAAAACTAACAACTACCTCTAAACAGTGATGTAAACAATGTCACCAATACTACAACACTAACAACTACCTCTAAACAGTGATGGTAAACAATGTCATCAACACTACAACACTAACAACTACCACTAAACAGTGATGGTAAACAATGTCACCAATACTACAACACTAACAACTACCTCTAAACAGTGATGGTAAACAATGTCACCAACACTACAACACTAACAACTACCTCTAAACAGTGATGGTAAACAATGTCACCAACACTACAACACTAACATCTATATCTAAACAGTGATGTAAACAATATCACCAACACTACAACACTAACAACTACCTCTAAACAGTGATGGTAAACAATGTCACCAACACTACAACACTAACAACTACCTCTAAACAGTGATGGTAAACAATGTCACCAACACTACAACACTAACAACTACCTCTAACCAGTGATGTAAACAATGTCACCAATACTACAACACTAACAACTACCTCTAAACAGTGATGTAAACAATGTCACCAATACTACAACACTAACAACTACCTCTAAACAGTGATATAAACAATGTCACCAACACTACAACACTAACAACTACCTCTAAACAGTGATGGTAAACAATGTCACCAATACTACAACACTAACAACTACCTCTAAACAGTGATGTAAACAATATCACCAACACTACAACACTAACAACTACCTCTAAACAGTGATGGTAAACAATGTCACCAACACTACAACACTAACAACTACCTCTAAACAGTGATGGTAAACAATGTCACCAACACTACAACACTAACAACTACCTCTAAACAGTGATGGTAAATAATGTCACCAATACCAACAAAACTAACAACTACTTCTAAACAGTGATGTAAACAATATCACCAACACTACAACACTAACAATTACCTCTAAACAGTGATGGTAAACAATGTCACCAACACTACAACACTAACAACTACCTCTAAACAGTGATGTAAACAATGTCACCAATACTACAACACTAACAACTACCTCTAAACAGTGATGGTAAACAATGTCACCAACACTACAACACTAACAACTACCTCTAAACAGTGATGGTAAACAATGTCACCAACACTACAACACTAACAACTACCTCTTAACAGTGATGGTAAATAATGTCACCAACACTACAACACTAACAACTACCTCTAAACAGTGATGTAAACAATGTCACCAACACTACAACACTAACAACTACCTCTAAACAGTGATGGTAAACAATGTCACCAACACTACAACACTAACAACTACCTCTAAATAGTGATGGTAAACAGTGTCACCAACACTACAACACTAACAACTACCTCTAAACAGTGATGGTAAACAATGTCACCAACACTACAACACTAACAACTACCTCTAAACAGTGATGTAAACAATGTCACCAACACTACAACACTAACAACTACCTCTAAAAAGTGATGGTAAACAATGTCACCAACACTACAACACTAACAACTACCTCTAAACAGTGATGGTAAACAATGTCACCAATACTACAACACTAACAACTACCTCTAAACAGTGATGTAAACAATGTCACCAATATTACAACACTAACAACTACCTCTAAACAGTGATGGTAAACAATGTCACCAACACTACAACACTAACAACTACCTCTAAACAGTGATGGTAAACAATGTCACCAACACTACAACACTAACAACTACCTCTAAACAGTGATGGTAAACAATGTCACCAATACTACAACACTAACAACTACCTCTAAACAGTGATGGTAAACAATGCTACCAACACTACAAAACTAACAACTACCTCTAAACAGTGATGTAAACAATGTCACCAATACTACAACACTAACAACTACCTCTAAACAGTGATGGTAAACAATGTCACCAACACTACAACACTAACAACTACCTCTAAACAGTGATGGTAAATAATGTCACCAACACTACAACACTAACAACTACCTCTAAACAGTGATGGTAAACAATGTCACCAACACTACAACACTAACAACTACCTCTAAACAGTGATGTAAACAATGTCACCAACACTACAACACTAACAACTACCTCTAAACAGTGATGCAAACAATGTCACCAACGCTACAACACTAACAACTACCTCTAAACAGTGATGGTAAACAATGTCACCAACACTACAACACTAACAACTACCTCTAAACAGTGATGGTAAACAATGTCACCAACACTACAACCCTAACAACTACCTCTAAACAGTGATGGTAAACAATGTCACCAACACTACAACACTAACAACTACCTCTAAACAGTGATGGTAAACAATGTCACCAACACTACAACACTAACAACTACCTCTAAACAGTGATGATAAACAATGTCACCAACACTACAACACTAACAACTACCTCTAAACAGTGATGTAAACAATGTCACCAACACTACAACACTAACAACTACCTCTAAGCAGTGATGGTAAACAATGTCACCAACACTACAACACTAACAACTACCTCTAAACAGTGATGGTAAACAATGTCACCAACACTACAACACTAACAACTACCTCTAAACAGTGATGGTAAACAATGTCACCAATACTACAACACTAACAACTACCTCTAAACAGTGATGGTAAACAATTTCACCAACACTACAACACTAACAACTACCTCTAAACAGTGATGGTAAACAATGTCACCAACACTACAACACTAAGAACTACCTCTAAACAGTGATGTAAACAATGTCACCAACACTAAAACACTAACAACTACCTCTAAACAGTGATGGTAAACAATGTCACCAACACTACAACACTAACAACTACCTCTAAACAGTGATGGTAAACAATGTCACCAACACTACAACATTAACAACTACCTCTAAACAGTGATGTAAACAATGTCACCAACACTACAACACTAACAACTACCTCTAAACAGTGATGGTAAACAATGTCACCAATACTACAACACTAACAACTACCTCTAAACAGTGATGGTAAACAATGTCACCAACACTACAACACTAACAACTACCTCTAAACAGTGATGGTAAACAATGTCACCAACACTACAACACTAACAACTACCTCTAAACAGTGATGGTAAACAATGTCACCAACACTACAACACTAACAACTACCTCTAAACAGTGATGGTAAACAATGCCACCAACACTACAACACTAACAACTACCTCTAAACAGTGATGGTAAACAATGTCACCAATACTACAACACTAACAACTACATCTAAACAGTGATGTAAACAATGTCACCAATGCTACAACACTAACAACTACCTCTAAACAGTGATTATAAACAATGTCACCAACACTACAACACTAACAACTACCTCTAAACAGTGATGGAAAACAATGTCACCAACACTACAACACTAACAACTACCTCTAAACAGTGATGTAAACAATGTCACGAACACTACAACACTAACAACTACCTCTAAACAGTGATGGTAAACAATGTCACCAACACTACAACACTAACAACTACCTCTAAACAGTGATGGTAAACAATGTAACCAATACTACAACACTAACAACTACCTCTAAACAGTGATGGTAAACAATGTCACCAACACTACAACACTAACAACTACCTCTAAACAGTGATGTAAACAATGTCACCAATACTACAACACTAACAACTACCTCTAAACAGTGATGTAAACAATGTCACCAACACTACAACACTAACAACTACCTCTAAACATTGATGGTAAACAATGTCACCAACACTACAACAATAACAACTACCTCTAAACAGTGATGGTAAACAATGTCACCAAAACTACAACACTAACAGCTACCTCTAAACAGTGATGTAAACAATGTCACCAATACTACAACACTAACAACTACCTCTAAACAGTGATGTAAACAATGTCACCAATACTACAACACTAACAACTACCTCTAAACAGTGATGGTAAACAATGCCACCAACACTACAAAACTAACAACTACCTCTAAACAGTGATGTAAACAATGTCACCAATACCAACAACACTAACAACTACCTCTAAACAGTGATGGTAAACAATGTCACCAATACTACAACACTAACAACTACCTCTAAACAGTGATGTAAACAATGTCACCAATACTACAACACTAACAACTACCTCTAAACAGTGATGGTAAACAATGTCACCAACACTACAACACTAACAACTACCTCTAAACAGTGATGGTAAACAATGTCACCAACACTACAACACTAACAACTACCTCTAAACAGTGATGGTAAACAATGTCACCAATACTACAACACTAACAACTACCTCTAAACAGTGATGGTAAACAATGCCACCAACACTACAAAACTAACAACTACCTCTAAACAGTGATGTAAACAATGTCACCAATACCAACAACACTAACAACTACCTCTAAACAGTGATGGTAAACAATGTCACCAATACTACAACACTAACAACTACCTCTAAACAGTGATGGTAAACAATGTCACCAACACTACAACACTAACAACTACCTCTAAACAGTGATGGTAAACAATGTCACCAACACTACAACACTAACATCTACATCTAAGCAGTGATGTAAACAATATCACCAACACTACAACACTAACAACTACCTCTAAACAGTGATGGTAAGCAATGTCACCAACACTACAACACTAACAACTACCTCTAAACAGTGATGGTAAACAATGTCACCAACACTACAACACTAACAACTACCCCTAACCAGTGATGTAAACAATGTCACCAATACTACAACACTAACAACTACCTCTAAACAGTGATGTAAACAATGTCACCAATACTACAACACTAACAACTACCTCTAAACAGTGATGTAAACAATGTCACCAACACTACAACACTAACAACTACCTCTAAACAGTGATGGTAAACAATGTCACCAATACTACAACACTAACAACTACCTCTAAACAGTGATGTAAACAATATCACCAACACTACAACACTAACAACTACCTCCAAACAGTGATGGTAAACAATGTCACCAACACTACAACACTAACAACTACCTCTAAACAGTGATGTAAACAATATCACCAACACTACAACACTAACAACTACCTCTAAACAGTGATGGTAAACAATGTCACCAACACTACAACACTAACAACTACCTCTAAACAGTGATGGTAAATAATGTCACCAATACCAACAAAACTAACAACTACTTCTAAACAGTGATGTAAACAATATCACCAACACTACAACACTAACAACTACCTCTAAACAGTGATGGTAAACAATGTCACCAACACTACAACACTAACAACTACCTCTAAACAGTGAAGTAAACAATGTCACCAATACTACAACACTAACAACTACCTCTAAACAGTGATGGTAAACAATGTCACCAACACTACAACACTAACAACTACCTCTAAACAGTGATGGTAAACAATGTCACCAACACTACAACACTAACAACTACCTCTTAACAGTGATGGTAAATAATGTCACCAACACTACAACACTAACAACTACCTCTAAACAGTGATGTAAACAATGTCACCAACACTACAACACTAACAACTACCTCTAAACAGTGATGGTAAACAATGTCACCAACACTACAACACTAACAACTACCTCTAAATAGTGATGGTAAACAGTGTCACCAACACTACAACACTAACAACTACCTCTAAACAGTGATGGTAAACAATGTCACCAACACTACAACACTAACAACTACCTCTAAACAGTGATGTAAACAATGTCACCAACACTACAACACTAACAACTACCTCTAAAAAGTGATGGTAAACAATGTCACCAACACTACAACACTAACAACTACCTCTAAACAGTGATGGTAAACAATGTCACCAATACTACAACACTAACAACTACCTCTAAACAGTGATGTAAACAATGTCACCAATACTACAACACTAACAACTACCTCTAAACAGTGATGGTAAACAATGTCACCAATACTACAACACTAACAACTACCTCTAAACAGTGATGGTAAACAATGTCACCAACACTACAACACTAACAACTACCTCTAAACAGTGATGGTAAATAATGTCACCAACACTACAACACTAACAACTCCCTCTAAACAGTGATGGTAAACAATGTCACCAACACTACAACACTAACAACTACCTCTAAACAGTGATGTAAACAATGTCACCAACACTACAACACTAACAACTACCTCTAAACAGTAATGCAAACAATGTCACCAACGCTACAACACTAACAACTACCTCTAAACAGTGATGGTAAACAATGTCACCAACACTACAACACTAACAACTACCTCTAAACAGTGATGGTAAACAATGTCACCAACACTACAACCCTAACAACTACCTCTAAACAGTGATGGTAAACAATGTCACCAACACTACAACACTAACAACAACCTCTAAACAGTGATGGTAAACAATGTCACCAACACTACAACACTAACAACTACCTCTAAACAGTGATGATAAACAATGTCACCAACACTACAACACTAACAACTACCTCTAAACAGTGATGTAAACAATGTCACCAACACTACAACACTAACAACTACCTCTAAACAGTGATGGTAAACAATGTCACCAACACTACAACACTAACAACTACCTCTAAACAGTGATGGTAAACAATGTCACCAACACTACAACACTAACAACTACCTCTAAACAGTGATGGTAAACAATGTCACCAATACTACAACACTAACAACTACCTCTAAACAGTGATGGTAAACAATTTCACCAACACTACAACACTAACAACTACCTCTAAACAGTGATGGTAAACAATGTCACCAACACTACAACACTAACAACTACCTCTAAACAGTGATGTAAACAATGTCACCAACACTAAAACACTAACAACTACCTCTAAACAGTGATGGTAAACAATGTCACCAACACTACAACACTAACAACTACCTCTAAACAGTGATGTAAACAATGTCACCAACATTACAACACTAACAACTACCTCTAAACAGTGATGGTAAACAATGTCACCAACACTACAACACTAACAACTACCTCTAAACAGTGATGTAAACAATGTCACCAACATTACAACACTAACAACTACCTCTAAACAGTGATGGTAAACAATGTCACCAACAATACAACACTAACAACTACCTCTAAACAGTGATGTAAACAATGTCACCAACATTACAACACTAACAACTACCTCTAAACAGTGATGGTAAACAATGTCACCAACATTACAACACTAACAACTACCTCTAAACAGTGATGTAAACAATGTCACCAACACTAAAACACCAACAACTACCTCTGAACAGTGATGGTAAACAATGTCACCAACACTACAACACTAACAACTACCTCTAAACAGTGATGTAAACAATGTCACCAACACTACAACTACCTCTAAACAGTGATGGTAAACAATGTCACCAACACTACAACACTAACAACTACCTCTAAACAGTGTTGTAAACAATGTCACCAACACTACAACACTAACAACTACCTCTAAACAGTGATGGTAAACAATGTCACCAACACTACAACACTAACAACTACCTCTAAACAGTGATGGTAAACAATGCCACCAACACTACAACACTAACAACTACCTCTAAACAGTGATGTAAATAATGCCACCAACACTACAACAC
Organism: Bathymodiolus brooksi; assembly: GCA_963680875.1. Classification (NCBI taxonomy): domain Eukaryota; kingdom Metazoa; phylum Mollusca; class Bivalvia; order Mytilida; family Modiolidae; genus Bathymodiolus; species Bathymodiolus brooksi. The sequence goes on along the minus strand of OY804580.1, from coordinate 124,094,913 downwards.
TAACAACTACCTCTAAACAGTGATGGTAAACAATGTCACCAACACTAAAACACTAACAACTACCTCTAAACAGTGATGATAAACAATGCCACCAACACTACAACACTAACAACTACCTCTAAACAGTGATGGTAAACAATGTCACCAACACTACAACACTAACAACTACCTCTAAACAGTGATGGTAAACAATGTCACCAACACTACAACACTAACAACTACCTCTAAACAGTGATGTAAACAATGTCACCAATACCAACAAAACTAACAACTACCTCTAAACAGTGATGGTAAACAATGTCACCAACACTACAACACTAACAACTACCTCTAAACAGTGATGGTAAACAATGCTACCAACACTACAACACTAACAACTACCTCTAAACAGTGATGGTAAACAATGTCACCAACACTACAACACTAACAACTACCTCTAAACAGTGATGTAAACAATGCCACCAACATTACAACACTAACAACTACCTCTAAACAGTGATGGTAAACAATGTCACCAATACTACAACACTAACAACTACCTCTAAACAGTAATGGTATACAATGTCACCAATACTACAACACTAACAACTACCTCTAAACAGTGATGGAAAACAATGTCACCAACACTACAACACTAACAACTACCTCTAAACAGTGATGTAAACAATGTCACCAACATTACAACACTAACAACTACCTCTAAACAGTGATGTAAACAATGTCACCAATACTACAACACTAACAACTACCTCTAAACAGTGATGCAAACAATGTCACCAATACTACAACACTAACAACTACCTCTAAACAGTGATGTAAACAATGTCACCAATACTACAACACTAACAATTACATCTAAACAGTGATGGTAAACAATGTCACCAACACTACAACACTAACAACTACCTCTAAACAGTGATGGTAAACAATGTCACCAACACTACAACACTAACAACTACCTCTAAACAGTGATGGTAAACAATGTCACCAATACTACAACACTAACAACTACCTCTAAACAGTGATGGTAAACAATGCCACCAACACTACAAAACTAACAACTACCTCTAAACAGTGATGTAAACAATGTCACAAATACCAACAACACTAACAACTACCTCTAAACAGTGATGGTAAACAATGTCACCAATACTACAACACTAACAACTACCTCTAAACAGTGATGTAAACAATGTCACCAATACCAACAAAACTAACAACTACCTCTAAACAGTGATGGTAAACAATGTCACCAACACTACAACACTAACAACTACCTCTAAACAGTGATGGTAAACAATGCTACCAACACTACAACACTAACAACTACCTCTAAACAGTGATGGTAAACAATGTCACCAACACTACAACACTAACAACTACCTCTAAACAGTGATGTAAACAATGCCACCAACATTACAACACTAACAACTACCTCTAAACAGTGATGGTAAACAATGTCACCAATACTACAACACTAACAACTACCTCTAAACAGTGATGGTATACAATGTCACCAATACTACAACACTAACAACTACCTCTAAACAGTGATGGAAAACAATGTCACAAACACTACAACACTAACAACTACCTCTAAACAGTGATGTAAACAATGTCACCAACATTACAACACTAACAACTACCTCTAAACAGTGATGTAAACAATGTCACCAATACTACAACACTAACAACTACCTCTAAACAGTGATGTAAACAATGTCACCAATACTACAACACTAACAACTACCTCTAAACAGTGATGTAAACAATGTCACCAATACTACAACACTAACAATTACATCTAAACAGTGATGGTAAACAATGTCACCAACACTACAACACTAACAACTACCTCTAAACAGTGATGGTAAACAATGTCACCAACACTACAACACTAACAACTACCTCTAAACAGTGATGGTAAACAATGTCACCAATACTACAACACTAACAACTACCTCTAAACAGTGATGGTAAACAATGCCACCAACACTACAAAACTAACAACTACCTCTAAACAGTGATGTAAACAATGTCACAAATACCAACAACACTAACAACTACCTCTAAACAGTGATGGTAAACAATGTCACCAATACTACAACACTAACAACTACCTCTAAACAGTGATGGTAAACAATGTCACCAACACTACAATACTAACAACTACCTCTAAACAGTGATGGTAAACAATGTCACCAACACTACAACACTAACATCTACATCTAAACAGTGATGTAAACAATATCACCAACACTACAACACTAACAACTACCTCTAAACAGTGATGGTAAACAATGTCACCAACACTACAACACTAACAACTACCTCTAAACAGTGATGGTAAACAATGTCACCAACACTACAACACTAACAACTACCTCTAACCAGTGATGTAAACAATGTCACCAATACTACAACACTAACAACTACCTCTAAACAGTGATGTAAACAATGTCACCAATACTACAACACTAACAACTACCTCTAAACAGTGATGTAAACAATGTCACCAACACTACAACACTAACAACTACCTCTAAACAGTGATGGTAAACAATGTCACCAATACTACAACACTAACAACTACCTCTAAACAGTGATGTAAACAATATCACCAACACTACAACACTAACAACTACCTCTAAACAGTGATGTAAACAATGTCACCAACACTACAACACTAACAACTACCTCTAAACAGTGATGTAAACAATATCACCAACACTACAACACTAACAACTACCTCTAAACAGTGATGGTAAACAATGTCACCAACACTACAACACTAACAACTACCTCTAAACAGTGATGGTAAATAATGTCAACAATACCAACAAAACTAACAACTACTTCTAAACAGTGATGTAAACAATATCACCAACACTACAACACTAACAACTACCTCTAAACAGTGATGGTAAGCAATGTCACCAATACCAACAACACTAACAACTACCTCTAAACAGTGATGGTAAACAATGTCACCAATACTACAACACTAACAACTACCTCTAAACAGTGATGGTAAACAATGTCACCAACACTACAACACTAACAACTACCTCTAAACAGTGATGGTAAACAATGTCACCAACACTACAACACTAACATCTACATCTAAACAGTGATGTAAACAATATCACCAACACTACAACACTAACAACTACCTCTAAACAGTGATGGTAAACAATGTCACCAACACTACAACACTAACAACTACCTCTAAACAGTGATGGTAAACAATGTCACCAACACTACAACACTAACAACTACCTCTAACCAGTGATGTAAACAATGTCACCAATACTACAACACTAACAACTACCTCTAAACAGTGATGTAAACAATGTCACCAATACTACAACACTAACAACTACCTCTAAACAGTGATGTAAACAATGTCACCAACACTACAACACTAACAACTACCTCTAAACAGTGATGGTAAACAATGTCACCAATACTACAACACTAACAACTACCTCTAAACAGTGATGTAAACAATATCACCAACACTACAACACTAACAACTACCTCTAAACAGTGATGGTAAACAATGTCACCAACACTACAACACTAACAACTACCTCTAAACAGTGATGTAAACAATATCACCAACACTACAACACTAACAACTACCTCTAAACAGTGATGGTAAACAATGTCACCAACACTACAACACTAACAACTACCTCTAAACAGTGATGGTAAATAATGTCACCAATACCAACAAAACTAACAACTACTTCTAAACAGTGATGTAAACAATATCACCAACACTACAACACTAACAACTACCTCTAAACAGTGATGGTAAACAATGTCACCAACACTACAACACTAACAACTACCTCTAAACAGTGATGTTAACAATGTCACCAATACTACAACACTAACAACTACCTCTAAACAGTGATGGTAAACAATGTCACCAACACTACAACACTAACAACTACCTCTAAACAGTGATGGTAAACAATGTCACCAACACTACAACACTAACAACTACCTCTTAACAGTGATGGTAAATAATGTCACCAACACTACAACACTAACAACTACCTCTAAACAGTGATGTAAACAATGTCACCAACACTACAACACTAACAACTACCTCTAAACAGTGATGGTAAACAATGTCACCAACACTACAACACTAACAACTACCTCTAAATAGTGATGGTAAACAGTGTCACCAACACTACAACACTAACAACTACCTCTAAACAGTGATGGTAAACAATGTCACCAACACTACAACACTAACAACTACCTCTAAACAGTGATGTAAACAATGTCACCAACACTACAACACTAACAACTACCTCTAAAAAGTGATGGTAAACAATGTCACCAACACTACAACACTAACAACTACCTCTAAACAGTGATGGTAAACAATGTCACCAATACTACAACACTAACAACTACCTCTAAACAGTGATGTAAACAATGTCACCAATACTACAACACTAACAACTACCTCTAAACAGTGATGGTAAACAATGTCACCAACACTACAACACTAACAACTACCTCTAAACAGTGATGGTAAACAATGTCACCAACACTACAACACTAACAACTACCTCTAAACAGTGATGGTAAACAATGTCACCAATACTACAACACTAACAACTACCTCTAAACAGTGATGGTAAACAATGCTACCAACACTACAAAACTAACAACTACCTCTAAACAGTGATGTAAACAATGTCACCAATACTACAACACTAACAACTACCTCTAAACAGTGATGGTAAACAATGTCACCAACACTACAACACTAACAACTACCTCTAAACAGTGATGGTAAATAATGTCACCAACACTACAACACTAACAACTACCTCTATACAGTGATGGTAAACAATGTCACCAACACTACAACACTAACAACTACCTCTAAACAGTGATGTAAACAATGTCACCAACACTACAACACTAACAACTACCTCTAAACAGTGATGCAAACAATGTCACCAACGCTACAACACTAACAACTACCTCTAAACAGTGATGGTAAACAATGTCACCAACACTACAACACTAACAACTACCTCTAAACAGTGATGGTAAACAATGTCACCAACACTACAACCCTAACAACTACCTCTAAACAGTGATGGTAAACAATGTCACCAACACTACAACACTAACAACTACCTCTAAACAGTGATGGTAGACAATGTCACCAACACTACAACACTAACAACTACCTCTAAACAGTGATGATAAACAATGTCACCAACACTACAACACTAACAACTACCTCTAAACAGTGATGTAAACAATGTCACCAACACTACAACACTAACAACTACCTCTAAACAGTGATGGTAAACAATGTCACCAACACTACAACACTAACAACTACCTCTAAACAGTGATGGTAAACAATGTCACCAACACTACAACACTAACAACTACCTCTAAACAGTGATGGTAAACAATGTCACCAATACTACAACACTAACAACTACCTCTAAACAGTGATGGTAAACAATTTCACCAACACTACAACACTAACAACTACCTCTAAACAGTGATGGTAAACAATGTCACCAACACTACAACACTAACAACTACCTCTAAACAGTGATGTAAACAATGTCACCAACACTAAAACACTAACAACTACCTCTAAACAGTGATGGTAAACAATGTCACCAACACTACAACACTAACAACTACCTCTAAACAGTGATGTAAACAATGTCACCAACATTACAACACTAACAACTACCTCTAAACAGTGATGGTAAACAATGTCACCAACACTACAACACTAACAACTACCTCTAAACAGTGATGTAAACAATGTCACCAACATTACAACACTAACAACTACCTCTAAACAGTGATGGTAAACAATGTCACCAACAATACAACACTAACAACTACCTCTAAACAGTGATGTAAACAATGTCACCAACATTACAACACTAACAACTACCTCTAAACAGTGATGGTAAACAATGTCACCAACATTACAACACTAACAACTACCTCTAAACAGTGATGTAAACAATGTCACCAACACTAAAACACTAACAACTACCTCTAAACAGTGATGGTAAACAATGTCACCAACACTACAACACTAACAACTACCTCTAAACAGTGATGTAAACAATGTCACCAACACTACAACTACCTCTAAACAGTGATGGTAAACAATGTCACCAACACTACAACACTAACAACTACCTCTAAACAGTGTTGTAAACAATGTCACCAACACTACAACACTAACAACTACCTCTAAACAGTGATGGTAAACAATGTCACCAACACTACAACACTAACAACTACCTCTAAACAGTGATGGTAAACAATGCCACCAACACTACAACACTAACAACTACCTCTAAACAGTGATGGTAAACAATGCTACCAACACTACAACACTAACAACTACCTCTAAACAGTGATGGTAAACAATGTCACCAACACTACAACACTAACAACTACCTCTAAACAGTGATGTAAACAATGCCACCAACATTACAACACTAACAACTACCTCTAAACAGTGATGGTAAACAATGTCACCAATACTACAACACTAACAACTACCTCTAAACAGTGATGGTATACAATGTCACCAATACTACAACACTAACAACTACCTCTAAACAGTGATGGAAAACAATGTCACCAACACTACAACACTAACAACTACCTCTAAACAGTGATGTAAACAATGTCACCAACATTACAACACTAACAACTACCTCTAAACAGTGATGTAAACAATGTCACCAATACTACAACACTAACAACTACCTCTAAACAGTGATGTAAACAATGTCACCAATACTACAACACTAACAACTACCTCTAAACAGTGATGTAAACAATGTCACCAATACTACAACACTAACAACTACATCTAAACAGTGATGGTAAACAATGTCACCAACACTACAACACTAACAACTACCTCTAAACAGTGATGGTAAACAATGTCACCAACACTACAACACTAACAACTACCTTTAAACAGTGATGGTAAACAATGTCACCAATACTACAACACTAACAACTACCTCTAAACAGTGATGGTAAACAATGCCACCAACACTACAAAACTAACAACTACCTCTAAACAGTGATGTAAACAATGTCACCAATACCAACAACACTAACAACTACCTCTAAACAGTGATGGTAAACAATGTCACCAATACTACAACACTAACAACTACCTCTAAACAGTGATGGTAAACAATGTCACCAACACTACAACACTAACAACTACCTCTAAACAGTGATGGTAAACAATGTCACCAACACTACAACACTAACATCTACATCTAAACAGTGATGTAAACAATATCACCAACACTACAACACTAACAACTACCTCTAAACAGTGATGGTAAACAATGTCACCAACACTACAACACTAACAACTACCTCTAAACAGTGATGGTAAACAATGTCACCAACACTACAACACTAACAACTACCTCTAACCAGTGATGTAAACAATGTCACCAATACTACAACACTAACAACTACCTCTAAACAGTGATGTAAACAATGTCACCAATACTACAACACTAACAACTACCTCTAAACAGTGATGTAAACAATGTCACCAACACTACAACACTAACAACTACCTCTAAACAGTGATGGTAAACAATGTCACCAATACTACAACACTAACAACTACCTCTAAACAGTGATGTAAACAATATCATCAACACTACAACACTAACAACTACCTCTAAACAGTGATGGTAAACAATGTCACCAACACTACAACACTAACAACTACCTCTAAACAGTGATGTAAACAATATCACCAACACTACAACACTAACAACTACCTCTAAACAGTGATGGTAAACAATGTCACCAACACTACAACACTAACAACTACCTCTAAACAGTGATGGTAAATAATGTCAACAATACCAACAAAACTAACAACTACTTCTAAACAGTGATGTAAACAATATCACCAACACTACAACACTAACAACTACCTCTAAACAGTGATGGTAAACAATGTCACCAATACCAACAACACTAACAACTACCTCTAAACAGTGATGGTAAACAATGTCACCAATACTACAACACTAACAACTACCTCTAAACAGTGATGGTAAACAATGTCACCAACACTACAACACTAACAACTACCTCTAAGCAGTGATAGTAAACAATGTCACCAACACTACAACACTAACATCTACATCTAAACAGTGATGTAAACAATATCACCAACACTACAACACTAACAACTACCTCTAAACAGTGATGGTAAACAATGTCACCAACACTACAACACTAACAACTACCTCTAAACAGTGATGGTAAACAATGTCACCAACACTACAACACTAACAACTACCTCTAACCAGTGATGTAAACAATGTCACCAATACTACAACACTAACAACTACCTCTAAACAGTGATGTAAACAATGTCACCAATACTACAACACTAACAACTACCTCTAAACAGTGATGTAAACAATGTCACCAACACTACAACACTAACAACTACCTCTAAACAGTGATGGTAAACAATGTCACCAATACTACAACACTAACAACTACCTCTAAACAGTGATGTAAACAATGTCACCAATACTACAACACTAACAACTACATCTAAACAGTGATGTAAACAATGTCACCAACACTACAACACTAACAACTACCTCTAAACAGTGATGGTAAACAATGTCACCAATACTACAACACTAACAACTACCTCTAAACAGTGATGTAAACAATATCACCAACACTACAACACTAACAACTACCTCTAAACAGTGATGGTAAACAATGTCACCAACACTACAACACTAACAACTACCTCTAAACAGTGATGTAAACAATATCACCAACACTACAACACTAACAACTACCTCTAAACAGTGATGGTAAACAATGTCACCAACACTACAACACTAACAACTACCTCTAAACAGTGATGGTAAATAATGTCAACAATACCAACAAAACTAACAACTACTTCTAAACAGTGATGTAAACAATATCACCAACACTACAACACTAACAACTACCTCTAAACAGTGATGGTAAACAATGTCACCAATACCAACAACACTAACAACTACCTCTAAACAGTGATGGTAAGCAATGTCACCAATACTACAACACTAACAACTACCTCTAAACAGTGATGGTAAGCAATGTCACCAACACTACAACACTAACAACTACCTCTAAACAGTGATGGTAAACAATGTCACCAACACTACAACACTAACATCTACATCTAAACAGTGATGTAAACAATATCACCAACACTACAACACTAACAACTACCTCTAAACAGAGATGGTAAACAATGTCACCAACACTACAACACTAACAACTACCTCTAAACAGTGATGGTAAACAATGTCACCAACACTACAACACTAACAACTACCTCTAACCAGTGATGTAAACAATGTCACCAATACTACAACACTAACAACTACCTCTAAACAGTGATGTAAACAATGTCACCAATACTACAACACTAACAACTACCTCTAAACAGTGATGTAAACAATGTCACCAACACTACAACACTAACAACTACCTCTAAACAGTGATGGTAAACAATGTCACCAATACTACAACACTAACAACTACCTCTAAACAGTGATGTAAACAATATCACCAACACTACAACACTAACAACTACCTCTAAACAGTGATGGTAAACAATGTCACCAACACTACAACACTAACAACTACCTCTAAACAGTGATGTAAACAATATCACCAACACTACAACACTAACAACTACCTCTAAACAGTGATGGTAAACAATGTCACCAACACTACAACACTAACAACTACCTCTAAACAGTGATGGTAAACAATGTCACCAACACTACAACACTAACAACTACCTCTAAACAGTGATGGTAAACAATGTCACCAATACTACAACACTAACAACTACCTCTAAACAGTGATGGTAAACAATGCTACCAACACTACAAAACTAACAACTACCTCTAAACAGTGATGTAAACAATGTCACCAATACTACAACACTAACAACTACCTCTAAACAGTGATGGTAAACAATGTCACCAACACTACAACACTAACAACTACCTCTAAACAGTGATGGTAAATAATGTCACCAACACTACAACACTAACAACTACCTCTATACAGTGATGGTAAACAATGTCACCAACACTACAACACTAACAACTACCTCTAAACAGTGATGTAAACAATGTCACCAACACTACAACACTAACAACTACCTCTAAACAGTGATGCAAACAATGTCACCAACGCTACAACACTAACAACTACCTCTAAACAGTGATGGTAAACAATGTCACCAACACTACAACACTAACAACTACCTCTAAACAGTGATGGTAAACAATGTCACCAACACTACAACCCTAACAACTACCTCTAAACAGTGATGGTAAACAATGTCACCAACACTACAACACTAACAACTACCTCTAAACAGTGATGGTAGACAATGTCACCAACACTACAACACTAACAACTACCTCTAAACAGTGATGATAAACAATGTCACCAACACTACAACACTAACAACTACCTCTAAACAGTGATGTAAACAATGTCACCAACACTACAACACTAACAACTACCTCTAAACAGTGATGGTAAACAATGTCACCAACACTACAACACTAACAACTACCTCTAAACAGTGATGGTAAACAATGTCACCAACACTACAACACTAACAACTACCTCTAAACAGTGATGGTAAACAATGTCACCAATACTACAACACTAACAACTACCTCTAAACAGTGATGGTAAACAATTTCACCAACACTACAACACTAACAACTACCTCTAAACAGTGATGGTAAACAATGTCACCAACACTACAACACTAACAACTACCTCTAAACAGTGATGTAAACAATGTCACCAACACTAAAACACTAACAACTACCTCTAAACAGTGATGGTAAACAATGTCACCAACACTACAACACTAACAACTACCTCTAAACAGTGATGTAAACAATGTCACCAACATTACAACACTAACAACTACCTCTAAACAGTGATGGTAAACAATGTCACCAACACTACAACACTAACAACTACCTCTAAACAGTGATGTAAACAATGTCACCAACATTACAACACTAACAACTACCTCTAAACAGTGATGGTAAACAATGTCACCAACAATACAACACTAACAACTACCTCTAAACAGTGATGTAAACAATGTCACCAACATTACAACACTAACAACTACCTCTAAACAGTGATGGTAAACAATGTCACCAACATTACAACACTAACAACTACCTCTAAACAGTGATGTAAACAATGTCACCAACACTAAAACACTAACAACTACCTCTAAACAGTGATGGTAAACAATGTCACCAACACTACAACACTAACAACTACCTCTAAACAGTGATGTAAACAATGTCACCAACACTACAACTACCTCTAAACAGTGATGGTAAACAATGTCACCAACACTACAACACTAACAACTACCTCTAAACAGTGTTGTAAACAATGTCACCAACACTACAACACTAACAACTACCTCTAAACAGTGATGGTAAACAATGTCACCAACACTACAACACTAACAACTACCTCTAAACAGTGATGGTAAACAATGCCACCAACACTACAACACTAACAACTACCTCTAAACAGTGATGGTAAACAATGCTACCAACACTACAACACTAACAACTACCTCTAAACAGTGATGGTAAACAATGTCACCAACACTACAACACTAACAACTACCTCTAAACAGTGATGTAAACAATGCCACCAACATTACAACACTAACAACTACCTCTAAACAGTGATGGTAAACAATGTCACCAATACTACAACACTAACAACTACCTCTAAACAGTGATGGTATACAATGTCACCAATACTACAACACTAACAACTACCTCTAAACAGTGATGGAAAACAATGTCACCAACACTACAACACTAACAACTACCTCTAAACAGTGATGTAAACAATGTCACCAACATTACAACACTAACAACTACCTCTAAACAGTGATGTAAACAATGTCACCAATACTACAACACTAACAACTACCTCTAAACAGTGATGTAAACAATGTCACCAATACTACAACACTAACAACTACCTCTAAACAGTGATGTAAACAATGTCACCAATACTACAACACTAACAACTACATCTAAACAGTGATGGTAAACAATGTCACCAACACTACAACACTAACAACTACCTCTAAACAGTGATGGTAAACAATGTCACCAACACTACAACACTAACAACTACCTTTAAACAGTGATGGTAAACAATGTCACCAATACTACAACACTAACAACTACCTCTAAACAGTGATGGTAAACAATGCCACCAACACTACAAAACTAACAACTACCTCTAAACAGTGATGTAAACAATGTCACCAATACCAACAACACTAACAACTACCTCTAAACAGTGATGGTAAACAATGTCACCAATACTACAACACTAACAACTACCTCTAAACAGTGATGGTAAACAATGTCACCAACACTACAACACTAACAACTACCTCTAAACAGTGATGGTAAACAATGTCACCAACACTACAACACTAACATCTACATCTAAACAGTGATGTAAACAATATCACCAACACTACAACACTAACAACTACCTCTAAACAGTGATGGTAAACAATGTCACCAACACTACAACACTAACAACTACCTCTAAACAGTGATGGTAAACAATGTCACCAACACTACAACACTAACAACTACCTCTAACCAGTGATGTAAACAATGTCACCAATACTACAACACTAACAACTACCTCTAAACAGTGATGTAAACAATGTCACCAATACTACAACACTAACAACTACCTCTAAACAGTGATGTAAACAATGTCACCAACACTACAACACTAACAACTACCTCTAAACAGTGATGGTAAACAATGTCACCAATACTACAACACTAACAACTACCTCTAAACAGTGATGTAAACAATATCATCAACACTACAACACTAACAACTACCTCTAAACAGTGATGGTAAACAATGTCACCAACACTACAACACTAACAACTACCTCTAAACAGTGATGTAAACAATATCACCAACACTACAACACTAACAACTACCTCTAAACAGTGATGGTAAACAATGTCACCAACACTACAACACTAACAACTACCTCTAAACAGTGATGGTAAATAATGTCAACAATACCAACAAAACTAACAACTACTTCTAAACAGTGATGTAAACAATATCACCAACACTACAACACTAACAACTACCTCTAAACAGTGATGGTAAACAATGTCACCAATACCAACAACACTAACAACTACCTCTAAACAGTGATGGTAAACAATGTCACCAATACTACAACACTAACAACTACCTCTAAACAGTGATGGTAAACAATGTCACCAACACTACAACACTAACAACTACCTCTAAGCAGTGATAGTAAACAATGTCACCAACACTACAACACTAACATCTACATCTAAACAGTGATGTAAACAATATCACCAACACTACAACACTAACAACTACCTCTAAACAGTGATGGTAAACAATGTCACCAACACTACAACACTAACAACTACCTCTAAACAGTGATGGTAAACAATGTCACCAACACTACAACACTAACAACTACTTCTAACCAGTGATGTAAACAATGTCACCAATACTACAACACTAACAACTACCTCTAAACAGTGATGTAAACAATGTCACCAATACTACAACACTAACAACTACCTCTAAACAGTGATGTAAACAATGTCACCAACACTACAACACTAACAACTACCTCTAAACAGTGATGGTAAACAATGTCACCAATACTACAACACTAACAACTACCTCTAAACAGTGATGTAAACAATGTCACCAATACTACAACACTAACAACTACATCTAAACAGTGATGTAAACAATGTCACCAACACTACAACACTAACAACTACCTCTAAACAGTGATGGTAAACAATGTCACCAATACTACAACACTAACAACTACCTCTAAACAGTGATGTAAACAATATCACCAACACTACAACACTAACAACTACCTCTAAACAGTGATGGTAAACAATGTCACCAACACTACAACACTAACAACTACCTCTAAACAGTGATGTAAACAATATCACCAACACTACAACACTAACAACTACCTCTAAACAGTGATGGTAAACAATGTCACCAACACTACAACACTAACAACTACCTCTAAACAGTGATGGTAAATAATGTCAACAATACCAACAAAACTAACAACTACTTCTAAACAGTGATGTAAACAATATCACCAACACTACAACACTAACAACTACCTCTAAACAGTGATGGTAAACAATGTCACCAATACCAACAACACTAACAACTACCTCTAAACAGTGATGGTAAGCAATGTCACCAATACTACAACACTAACAACTACCTCTAAACAGTGATGGTAAGCAATGTCACCAACACTACAACACTAACAACTACCTCTAAACAGTGATGGTAAACAATGTCACCAACACTACAACACTAACATCTACATCTAAACAGTGATGTAAACAATATCACCAACACTACAACACTAACAACTACCTCTAAACAGAGATGGTAAACAATGTCACCAACACTACAACACTAACAACTACCTCTAAACAGTGATGGTAAACAATGTCACCAACACTACAACACTAACAACTACCTCTAACCAGTGATGTAAACAATGTCACCAATACTACAACACTAACAACTACCTCTAAACAGTGATGTAAACAATGTCACCAATACTACAACACTAACAACTACCTCTAAACAGTGATGTAAACAATGTCACCAACACTACAACACTAACAACTACCTCTAAACAGTGATGGTAAACAATGTCACCAATACTACAACACTAACAACTACCTCTAAACAGTGATGTAAACAATATCACCAACACTACAACACTAACAACTACCTCTAAACAGTGATGGTAAACAATGTCACCAACACTACAACACTAACAACTACCTCTAAACAGTGATGTAAACAATATCACCAACACTACAACACTAACAACTACCTCTAAACAGTGATGGTAAACAATGTCACCAACACTACAACACTAACAACTACCTCTAAACAGTGATGGTAAATAATGTCACCAATACCAACAAAACTAACAACTACTTCTAAACAGTGATGTAAACAATATCACCAACACTACAACTCTAACAACTACCTCTAAACAGTGATGGTAAACAATGTCACCAACACTACAACACTAACAACTACCTCTAAACAGTGATGTAAACAATGTCACCAATACTACAACACTAACAACTACCTCTAAACAGTGAGGGTAAACAATGTCACCAACACTACAACACTAACAACTACCTCTAAACAGTGATGGTAAACAATGTCACCAACACTACAACACTAACAACTACCTCTTAACAGTGATGGTAAATAATGTCACCAACACTACAACACTAACAACTACCTCTAAACAGTGATGGTAAACAATGTCACCAACACTACAACACTAACAACTACCTCTAAACAGTGATGATAAACAATGTCACCAACACTACAACACTAACAACTACCTCTAAACAGTGATGTAAACAATGTCACCAACACTACAACACTAACAACTACCTCTAAACAGTGATGGTAAACAATGTCACCAACACTACAACACTAACAACTACCTCTAAACAGTGATGGTAAACAATGTCACCAACACTACAACACTAACAACTACCTCTAAACAGTGATGGTAAACAATGTCACCAATACTACAACACTAACAACTACCTCTAAACAGTGATGGTAAACAATTTCACCAACACTACAACACTAACAACTACCTCTAAACAGTGATGGTAAACAATGTCATCAACACTACAACACTAACAACTACCTCTAAACAGTGATGTAAACAATGTCACCAACACTAAAACACTAACAACTACCTCTAAACAGTGATGGTAAACAATGTCACCAACACTACAACACTAACAACTACCTCTAAACAGTGATGTAAACAATGTCACCAACATTACAACACTAACAACTACCTCTAAACAGTGATGGTAAACAATGTCACCAACACTACAACACTAACAACTACCTCTAAACAGTGATGTAAACAATGTCACCAACATTACAACACTAACAACTACCTCTAAACAGTGATGGTAAACAATGTCACCAACAATACAACACTAACAACTACCTCTAAACAGTGATGTAAACAATGTCACCAACATTACAACACTAACAACTACCTCTAAACAGTGATGGTAAACAATGTCACCAACATTACAACACTAACATCTACCTCTAAACAGTGATGTAAACAATGTCACCAACACTAAAACCCTAACAACTACCTCTAAACAGTGATGGTAAACAATGTCACCAACACTACAACACTAACAACTACCTCTAAACAGTGATGTAAACAATGTCACCAACACTACAACTACCTCTAAACAGTGATGGTAAACAATGTCACCAACACTACAACACTAACAACTACCTCTAAACAGTGTTGTAAACAATGTCACCAACACTACAACACTAACAACTACCTCTAAACAGTGATGGTAAACAATGTCACCAACACTACAACACTAACAACTACCTCTAAACAGTGATGGTAAACAATGCCACCAACACTACAACACTAACAACTACCTCTAAACAGTGATGTAAATAATGCCACCAACACTACAACACTAACAACTACCTCTAAACAGTGATGGTAAACAATGTCACCAACACTAAAACACTAACAACTACCTCTAAACAGTGATGATAAACAATGCCACCAACACTACAACACTAACAACTACCTCTAAACAGTGATGGTAAACAATGTCACCAACACTACAACACTAACAACTACCTCTAAACAGTGATGGTAAACAATGTCACCAACACTACAACACTAACAACTACCTCTAAACAGTGATGTAAACAATGTCACCAATACCAACAAAACTAACAACTACCTCTAAACAGTGATGGTAAACAATGTCACCAACACTACAACACTAACAACTACCTCTAAACAGTGATGGTAAACAATGCTACCAACACTACAACACTAACAACTACCTCTAAACAGTGATGGTAAACAATGTCACCAACACTACAACACTAACAACTACCTCTAAACAGTGATGTAAACAATGCCACCAACATTACAACACTAACAACTACCTCTAAACAGTGATGGTAAACAATGTCACCAATACTACAACACTAACAACTACCTCTAAACAGTGATGGTATACAATGTCACCAATACTACAACACTAACAACTACCTCTAAACAGTGATGGAAAACAATGTCACCAACACTACAACACTAACAACTACCTCTAAACAGTGATGTAAACAATGTCACCAACATTACAACACTAACAACTACCTCTAAACAGTGATGTAAACAATGTCACCAATACTACAACACTAACAACTACCTCTAAACAGTGATGTAAACAATGTCACCAATACTACAACACTAACAACTACCTCTAAACAGTGATGTAAACAATGTCACCAATACTACAACACTAACAACTACATCTAAACAGTGATGGTAAACAATGTCACCAACACTACAACACTAACAACTACCTCTAAACAGTGATGGTAAACAATGTCACCAACACTACAACACTAACAACTACCTCTAAACAGTGATGGTAAACAATGTCACCAATACTACAACACTAACAACTACCTCTAAACAGTGATGGTAAACAATGCCACCAACACTACAAAACTAACAACTACCTCTAAACAGTGATGTAAACAATGTCACCAATACCAACAACACTAACAACTACCTCTAAACAGTGATGGTAAACAATGTCACCAATACTACAACACTAACAACTACCTCTAAACAGTGATGGTAAACAATGTCACCAACACTACAACACTAACAACTACCTCTAAACAGTGATGGTAAACAATGTCACCAACACTACAACACTAACATCTACATCTAAACAGTGATGTAAACAATATCACCAACACTACAACACTAACAACTACCTCTAAACAGTGATGGTAAACAATGTCACCAACACTACAACACTAACAACTACCTCTAAACAGTGATGGTAAACAATGTCACCAACACTACAACACTAACAACTACCTCTAACCAGTGATGTAAACAATGTCACCAATACTACAACACTAACAACTACCTCTAAACAGTGATGTAAACAATGTCACCAATACTACAACACTAACAACTACCTCTAAACAGTGATGTAAACAATGTCACCAACACTACAACACTAACAACTACCTCTAAACAGTGATGGTAAACAATGTCACCAATACTACAACACTAACAACTACCTCTAAACAGTGATGTAAACAATATCATCAACACTACAACACTAACAACTACCTCTAAACAGTGATGGTAAACAATGTCACCAACACTACAACACTAACAACTACCTCTAAACAGTGATGTAAACAATATCACCAACACTACAACACTAACAACTACCTCTAAACAGTGATGGTAAACAATGTCACCAACACTACAACACTAACAACTACCTCTAAACAGTGATGGTAAATAATGTCAACAATACCAACAAAACTAACAACTACTTCTAAACAGTGATGTAAACAATATCACCAACACTACAACACTAACAACTACCTCTAAACAGTGATGGTAAACAATGTCACCAACACTACAACACTAACAACTACCTCTAAACAGTGATGGTAAACAATGTCACCAACACTACAACACTAACAACTACCTCTAAACAGTGATGTAAACAATGTCACCAATACTACAACACTAACAACTACCTCTAAACAGTGATGTAAACAATGTCACCAATACTACAACACTAACAACTACCTCTAAACAGTGATGTAAACAATGTCACCAACACTACAACACTAACAACTACCTCTAAACAGTGATGGTAAACAATGTCACCAATACTACAACACTAACAACTACCTCTAAACAGTGATGTAAACAATGTCACCAATACTACAACACTAACAACTACCTCTAAACAGTGATGTAAACAATGTCACCAACACTAAAACACTAACAACTACCTCTAAACAGTGATGGTAAACAATGTCACCA